>OY987215.1:35393299-35988170 GCA_963920805.1 Primula vulgaris | reverse complement strand
TACTTTTGCATGTTCCGAGTCATCTAATTCCGGTGGGTGCACTCTTTGCCCACCTTATTGCTATGATTAGCACCTATATGTCGTTACCAAAAACAAGCCGATTGGAATTTCCGAGAGGATTTTCAGATGAATATTTTGCGAGTATATTGTGTCTTTCGAGGTACAACAAATATATAACACTTCCTTTTTTCCTGCTATACAGTGTACCTGTGAAAGTGTGTTTGTTTCCCGTATCATGTTTTCTACTTTTGATTAACATGACAAAAACGGTAGAATTTGGATGGTGTAACTTCGAGGCGATGTGTTATAATTTACAGTCAAATTTATTCTTCAAGTATGTGTCGTAATTTGATCACCGTGTGAATCTGTGTTGCAGAATTCAGTAAGATAACTCCAACTAGGAAAACACAATACTCGTAGGATTCGATAACTAGAGCATATCTGTAATGACCCGGATTTCCGTAGAGAAATACCGTGTTAAAAAGAAGTGAGTTATCCCACATCACCTAAATATGTGAGTACTATACAGTATATAAGCTTGGAGTATCCTCCTTCTTATCACTAAGGTCTTTTAAAACCGTGCGGCGCAAGAAGCGATGACGAAATTGGATAAAAACGGACAACATTGGGGGTAGAAAGCACAGATGATGGCGGTATGGTCGGAGGATCGGATCGTTACAATATCACTGTGAACTCTCTAAACAGTGTCTTGGCTTCAAACTAATCAAAACTATTACAGCAAAATTATATGTTATATTGAAAAATCTATTCTCACTAACTCGGCATACGATTGCGCAATGGTATAAAAGGTTTTTGTTTTGTTATTTTTAGTGAAACCGCATTCTCCTCTCACACATGGAGTGCGACGGATAGTAGAGAGTTAGTATGGCTAGCAAAACCCTAGATAGACTAGATAATCTTCTTTCAATTATTTTCGGCTTCCGACTAAATGCTCATGAGGAGAAATGCAATGTTAATTAGAAAAACAGGCTAAGGATCAAAACGATTGAGCAACTAATACGACTACCTCACCTACAACTAAAACTCGACCAGTTCCCAAACTAGTTCAGAATAGTAATCAAATCAAAACAAAAGAAAAGAAAACTAAGAAAAACTTTTACACAAAGGGAATCTGCATACAAATTATACGCATTTTAAAGTGCTGCTGCTAGTCCGCTCGTATACTTACAAGTAGTATCATAAAAACAGACGAGGTTCAAATTAAAAATCAAAGTGAGTAAGAAAACATAACATACAGCTATATAGAGATGTCGTGACGAGTTACCCTTGTTTGTCGCAGCTTCTAAGCTCGATAGTGGTTGATCAGTTTCAAGCTTTTAAGTTCTTTTGGCCTGAACAAAGTAGAAACTTTTAAGTTGGATCATCGATGAACCGAACGTAACATTTTTCATAACCTAAAAAAGATTAATCACTTTATTACTTATAGCTGCAGACAATCAGACCTCACATGCATCAACCTTTTCAGCTAATCCCCAGATTTCAAAATCGAAAGCAATATTAAGAAATCAAAAACAATAACTGAACAATCAGTAGACAATAGTCATGTGCTATAACGTAAACAAAAGTTCACAATAGTAAAAAAAAACCGATTCGGATAAAACACAACTTTAGTCCCGCCTATATATATCAATACAAGCCATAACCTCCACTTCCACCGGCCTAATCTTTTTGATATCCACATTTCATCTAATCTTTGTGTCTAAATTATACTTATATATAAAAACTTAGCCGGCTTTTACCATCTATAAATCCCTTTGTTGAAATCATACAACACCGACGTTAGCCACATTATATCAACATAGAGAAAAAAGAGAACAAAACCAAGAATTTCTCGAGTTATTTGATCATTTATATCCTTTTCTGGTGATGATCGCATTATATTTGGTACGTGCTCGTTTTGATCCATGCTTACATTGTATCGATGTATGTTTATCTCGTCCCACTGATCAGAGCTGTAGCTGCCCATGTTCCTATGGAAATTAAATTTAACTCCGAAAAAATAGTAAAATACACATCTCTTTCGTTACAAGAACAAGAAAGTTGGATTTTCTAACAAATGAGATGAATTTTTTTAGAAGTAGCTTGTGTTTTTCTTGACAAGAAATTTCTTTTTTTACAATGAATTGAACTTCTCATTAGTTATTGTCTGCTAGTTTAATCATATATATATACTACTATTATTCCTGTGAAAGTCATTCTGTTACAGCTTTCATGTTCTGAAAATTATTTTATATGAAATTTTTCTATAAATCAGATTCATTAGATTGCTGTGAAATGGAATATATTTGGTGAATGTGTGTAATATTTGTGTTTTCAGCTTATTCCACTACTTAGTTTGAGCTTATTACATATTTTACAAGTCAACTTTATGAAAAGTACCTGTAAATCTGAATGACAATCTGTTGTCAACTTTTTATTTAGCTAAACCCGAGCAGTCGTGACAATTGTTGCAATGTGCTTATTCTATTGTCGAGGAAATCAACATCATGTCATATAGCATATATCGTATAAAAATAAAGGCAAAACAACCAATTTGTTTCTCAACCAGTTTCAACACAATGGGCTAGATCACCCGGGCACTATCAAAGTTCGTTAACATGAAAAGCTTAAACGTGTAAGAAAGGGTAAAATTTAGATCTTATTCATAATTACCCTCAACAATTTGACTAAGGAAGTCATGAACGTAATCATCTCTATGATATAAAAATTTATAATCCAATTTTGCAACCCTTTTATACATACAAAAACGCCATTAAGGAGATTCTTCGGTTAATTATGACAACCGAACAGACACCGGAAAGGAGCTCATTCCATGCCATGATTCGCCGTCCTTTTCTCTTAAAGATCAATTTCGAAAGAAAAAATATTGGCACGGCAAAGGAGCTCAATCCGTTCTTTAAACACTGCTTTATTAGTGTCAATTTAAAGAAGAAATTGATGATATTCCCGCTACAAGTTATAAACAAAAATTGGACATTGCTGAAGAAAGCTGTAATAAGTGCCGCAACATGTTTCTATTAATAAAAAAGCGCCTATTTAGAAAATAAGAAACATACCTCTCAATGCACTCATACAAGAACTAAAGGGTAGAAAAGTCGGGAAAGTAGACATATTTGCATGTCAAACACGTTCTGGTATATGCATTCAACAAAATTGAAAACTATACAGAAGCATAACCGAATGCAACCTGAATTCCAGTTCAGATTAGTTGAATTGCAGAATTTAAGAAAAAATAGGGCAATGGTCAAAAATATTGATCCAACAACTAAAATGATCGTTAAATTTAGACTATTTAGTTACTCATTAAGTTGACGCGGAATAAACAGACATTTTAACGAAAAGAACCAGAATAAAATTAGACATTTATAAATACAAGTTTACTAGTTCACCAGTGACCATACAAGAAGTATCATCAAATCAGACTGAGGTACAAAACAAAAGAAAAGAAAAAATATATCAATCTCGCAAAGATACAGCGATATGGTAACAGATTAAGGCCTTGTACAGTTGCAGCTTTTAAGCTTTGAGTTCTTTGTTTTTGTTGTTGAAAGAATGTTACTCATTCTTTTTCGCTTTAAAAGCTAGAAAGGCTAAACTGGATGAACCAGCTTTAAATTTTCAGCTTATTTGCTTAATAGCTGCAGCCAAACAAGCCTTTGTAACCAATTAATCAAACCTCAGTACCTCACATACACCAATCTTTTCATCTCAAATCCTCATATTACACCATACAAAAGCAATATAAACACAAAAAAGAACAAAATAACCGAACAAATCAAAAGTCACGTATTTTATTACGTCGTCAATAAAAGAAACATCATAGTGTAGCGCCGTAATAATACCCGTTCTGAGGCGGCATTCCGTATTGCATCATTGGTTGTACACCTGGCGGATAGTACCCTCCTCCGTTACCTCCTAGCCTCGCCAAACTTGTTTGTCCTTGCATGCCCTGGTTAGCATACTGTTGCCAAACGTCTTGTTCTTGCATAAGAAGATGCTGTTTCTTTTCCATATCCGCCATCTGTACATACGAAGGCGGCGGTATGCTCGACGAGGCGGCGAAAGGGTCGCCTCCTACCGCCACTACGTTTCCACTCCCGTCGGGGGCAGGCAGCGCCAGCACCGGCTGCCCAGCCCCCTTCCCGGGAAGCGCCACGCTGCTGGCGCTGCCGCCTGAATGCGCGGCTGCGCCCACGTGGCGCGTGACTATACCCTGGTCGTACATCCCGTTCAGCAACAGAGGGTCGAGCCCGCCACCTAGCGCCGCCTTCTGCTTCGACAGGTTACTCGCTGTCTCGACCAACGCGAGCTCCCAGTCGGCCTTCCCACTCTCTGCCGCCGGGTTCTGCCAGGCTGACGTCACCTCCTCCTTCCCTCCGTCCCCCGGAAACGCCTCCCAAGAGCCGTTGTTTCCAGTCCCTGCCGCAGGACCCGCAAACAGCGCCAACGCAAATTTATTGCCTTGAGCGTCGGCCGAAACCGCCTCCTCTCTCAGATCGACCAAATCCGCCTCGGGGGCCTTCGGAGGCGCCGGAGCCTCTACCTCCTGCGGAGGTGGCGGCGGTGTCCATGTTTCTGGTGCCGGAAGCGCCTTGATCTCGCTCATATCCGGTTCGGGCTCGGTTTCAACCACAGGCTGAGGCTCGATCCTTTCAGGGGTTTTCGTCGCTTTCGAACGGTCCCTAACAAACTCCTCTAACGTATCGAGCAACTTGGTAGTAATTCTTTGCACCTCGGGGTACTCGGATGACCTGGCGAGACCCGTATCCTTGCACCAATTGTAAAACCCGACAAGCTCGTCGATCTGTTTCCCAGCGCTCGCATAAGCGTCGAAAGCTCTAACGCAATCCGTATATTCCATGTCGAAGAAACGGTCGAGTAAGACTGCCAAAACCTCGCATATATCGGCGTACAGCTTGAAACTCTCTTTCACTAGAGGGTATAAAGCGACCAAAACCATTCGGTTATTCCTCGCCATACCGGTGGGCCTACAAGCTAGAAACCGGTCCAGAAGGCGTTGCAAGTGAGCCATTTTACCGAACATTCTCTCGGGGGTCATTTCTCGTAAGGGTGTTTCTTTCACATCCTTGTTTTCTTCTCTCGATGGCGTATCTCTTGATGTTTCCCTCACATCCCCATAGGACCTCGACTGTCTCATCTCTCCATGACGAGGCTCGTCTTTGAACTCGTTATAGTCGTACTCGTAGGCTCGGTTCGGCGACCTCCACTTCTCTTCCCTAAAATAAGAAAATCGGTTACTTAAGTGTTTGAGTATGATTCCCCGAATAGAAAGTTTCAACAAGCAAATCGGTTTTATATTAGCAATATATAACCCTAAACAAACTGATTTAAGAAAAACACAGCCCACGACTTTCGCCAGTGGAGGACTTGATACTGGTTATGAATATTGGCCTAATTTGTTGCAGTCTTTTTTTGTGAACATAATTTGGTTGCAATTTTTAAGCTCATTCTATTAGCTTAAAATCTGGACTGCATTTGATTGACCATCTTAAAGAGAAAAAAAAGTTTCAAAGTTCTCTTATTCCCGAGATCAGACCATCAACTGCTTAATATAAGCGATCCGGAAATATCTAGAAGCTTTTAAGCAGGAGATACCCAGCTTTCTTCTCAACCTAAGAAATCCAGATTATTTGCTTATAGGCTGCAACCACATTATCCATTGTTACTACAGTTGTGCCTATAACTCTAATCAGGTACCTTAAAGGCTTAAACTGTGAATTTAGGGATAACCAGGGTTTTTTACGCCCTGGCTGTTAGAACGGGGAAAACGTTTAGATTTTAAAACACAAATATAAATTTAGTAGTGTTTCTGCAAAAAAAAATGCATCATTGTTTATCAATATAGCCATAAAGGCATTATATGGTTGCAGCTTTTAAGTTGGATTACTTGTTTTGCTCAAAAGCCTGACTGCATTTGCTGACCAGCTTAAGAAATAAGTTATTTGATTTAGGCTTTAAGCTGGATTAATTCGGAATTTTCTCAACCTCCAAATATCAAATTAGATGCTTAAAAGCTGTAACCAAACAACCAATCATTACTATAAAGTCTACAATCATGCCATTGAACTCTTGCAAGGTACCTTTAACTTTAAGGTTTAGGGATGAGAACGTTTTGAACACCTTTACCGAGTGAACCAGCGGGGAACATTTTAGGAAACACAAAAGAAAAACTAGTATATATATTATTAAAGCAAAATGTTACGTTTACCTCTCCATGTCACTGCCACCATTACGGACACTTCCACTTAATTTCCGCTCATACATAAGCAGTTCCAACCGTGCATCCAAATACAATGCATAAGTACGTACAAACGCTGAGTGATCCCACGAGTTCGAATGCGCCTCATCACGAAAGTCCGACATGTTCAGCAACCTCGTACCCCTCCTTGTCGCATACATAATCTCCTGCTGGAAAATAGGTTCACCATCAGATAAAAGCCGGTGAATAACGATGAGGCTTTTAAGTGCCACGATCCAGTCTCGGGTCTTGCATAGGCGTTTGGAAATGTTGACCATACAGGCGCTGACATGGCCGCGAGAGTATGAGGTGAGATGGAGGATCTCGCGTACATATTTCTCGTTTGCAGGTTCGTCGTCGTGGCTTGTTGCTTTTACAATCGCAACCTCGAGCTCGGGTGCCATGCTGCTTGCCACCTTGGCAATTCCGATGCTAGTTTGGTCCTTTACGGTGCCGATGGCTTTTCTGATTGTGCTTGGAGCCATTGTTGCTGAGCTGGACACGTCTCGGGTTCAAATTTGATCTGGAACTGTAAACAAGAAATAGAGAATTTTTACTCATTCAGCTCACATTATCATTTCTTTAAATTAATAATTGTGAATACAAAATTGGAATGGCTCTTAGTTTACAGTACAAGAGAATACAGTGGTAAGCTTGACAAGTCTCTCTAGTTTAAAATTACTGGAACTGTAAACAAGAGAGAGAATTTACTCCGTTCAGCTCATATCTAAACTCGCACAACTCACAATCACAAATAAAATGTTCAGCTCATATCTAAACTCGCACAACCCACAATCACAAATAAAAGGTAAATTTTCTCTCTTTGAAGTAATTTAACTTTTGTATATTACACCCGAAAACTAAATTTTGTGTGCTAGACAATATTTTCTGTCAATGTAATACACTGACATTAACTTTGTAACCTCAACTTAGATTTTAACTGAACTAATGTTATTTGGGGAGAAAATAATAAAGATGATGAATTTGGAACTTGTAAAGCCGTGCAAGATAAGAATAAAAAAGTGATTCATTGTGTAAGTCAAGAGTAGCGACACAAATGTGACAGCAATTCAATAAAACAACCTAAAAGCTAAAGCTGTTGTTCAATACACACACACACAAAAAAAAAACAGTAGTTGAGGATACAAGTGTAGGTGGCTGATAGTTTGTTGCCTTTAGGGTTACAAAACAATAATTACCCCCACAAAATTAGAAGAGTCTCTATTCAATCGACTTATACATTTATCCTCGTAGACAAATAAGGTGTCCTAGACTCCTAACGAATGAATAAGCCTCTCAAGAGTAACGATCTCTCAAAGTGCATACTATACTCCAACTAGTACACAGTCAAGTGTCAACTAAAAATATGAAATCATATCCACTATGTGTTGTAAGAATTTTAAATTTCCAAAAACTGCTTTCCACTTGGATCAATAACTGACTTCACCAACTGGTAGTTTTGGAAATGTACCGACGTACCGAAGTATTACAGTCAGATCTCCTTGCCTGAGCTGCTGAGCATCACTCTTTTATTATACAATATATATAAATAGATAACCAAAGTACTCGATTTTAATAATCTCCACTACATAAAAATCAGCTCTGTTTCAATTGCAGTAGAATTTCCCCAAAATGTTTGTTTATATGACATTCAGTTCTGACCTCGTTTTAAGAACCTCATCGATGAGTAAACTCAACAACATTCATTTCAATTTCAATTGCTTTCAAAAAAAAGTAACCCTTTCCTTTTTATTTTTCGATCAAACACATTTGACTGTGCTGATTACAATTTTCTACACAAAAATCCAAATTTGTAAGGCAAACTATGAGTAGTAGTTATTGCACCAATCTAACATACTTAATTCTCTTTTGAGCACCTAAGTGTACAAAGTCGACATCCGACGTTAAACATTCGATATATATTAATCTTTGTTCTTAAAGAACCCAAATAGATCTAATACAGTTCTATTTATACACACACTGACACACACATGTATACTTCTGAATCAAACCCACCAACAGTACATACACAATGTTTTAAAAATCGGCCTAGGCATCCGCCTAAGCGCTAGGCGCCAGCTTGCCACCGGGCCTAATTCAATTCGTTTTCAAGCTGGTCAACTCTGGTCAATGCATGTATTAAAAAAAATTAAAAAATTCTTTTTTAAATACTCAAAACCCTCAATTAGACTAACTTACTCTCTCACCTAGAAATAACAAAAATAATAATAAAAGTTTATGATTTTTATATAATTTTTTTATCATTTTGTTTTCAGCAATCAAGGTTTCAAAAGGTGCTAGGCGGGTTCTAGGCGAAAAGGGTCCGCCTAGCGCCTAATTGGCCGCCTAGGCCGCCTTTTTCCTGCCTAGACCGATTTTCCCCTGCCTAGGTCCGCCTAATGCCTAGGCGCCTAGTTCCCGCCTGGCGCCTAGGCCGATTTTTAAACACTGTCAGCAATACTTTAAAAAATGGATTTTAATAGTATAACTATAGGCTAATAGACTTGAAATATTCAATTTAACTTGGTAAATTTATTTATAACACGTTTATTGTATGAATGTCTAAGAAAATTGTCAAAAATTATGAAAAAATGTGAAAAAATGGTCTTGCCGCCTAGACGCTAGGCACCCCCTCACCGCCTAGCGCCATTTGAAACCTTGTACATACATATCAAATTATAAACTACCAGTAACACCCATATTAAATCTGTCAATTAGTATGATCCGAATCTTTGTCCTAAAAACGGTCAAATAAATTAACAACTAATAAAATCAAACACGATACTATAAACAAACATATACTTATATAAATATGAATACAATTTAAAGAGTACTCTCCAAAAATGATATTAAAAAAAAAAAAACTCAAAGACATTACAGCTGTTAAACCTCAGTATGATTAAAAGATATTGTGATAAAAAAATAACAAAGATCAGAGCTTTATTTTATAATAACTTAAATATAAATTAAAGGGTAATCTCCAAAAATGAATAAAAAGCCTCTAAACACATCAAATCTATTATTAGTACTTAATATAAATTGATATCTAGTAAATAATCTAGCACAATACTATATATACACATATACTTATATAAATATATATATATATATATATATGAATAAAGATTAAAGGGTGATCTCCAAAATAACTCTCAAGACATTAAATCTGTAAATAAGTTATGATCAAACAATAATAACAAAGATCAGAGCTTTATTTAATAATAATTAATACCTTAGATTAAAAATAAATAAAAAAGGTGGATCTGAGACAAAACCCAGTTGGGATCTGAGCTGACAAATTACTTCTGATTTTCTCTCTCTCTCTCTAGATTTACTCCTACACCTTCGCGCAATGACATATGTTAAATAAAATTAAAATTATATATGTTTTTATATATATAAAACAGTAATTGTGTTTACTTTAATTGTTTTTGGACCTTGTCTGTTTTTTTTTTTTCTATGTTCAAACTAAAGTTATGTTTGGTGTTTTGTGTTTTGATATGTGACGTTAGTGGTTCCTAGTATTTTTGGTGAAAATTTTACGAAGCCTAGACGTGACGTATATTGAATTAGATTGGATTAGACGTGATTAAGTGTTGGACACGGACTATTTCCGTCCGAAACTCGGTGTCCGCTTTTTATACCATTGGTGTTTACTTTAATTGTTAGTCTGTTTTTTCCTATGTTTAGACTGAAGTTATGTTTGGTGTTATGTGTTTTAGTATGTGACATTAGTGGTTCCTAGTGTTTTCGGTGTAAATTTGAGTGAGCCTAGACGTGACGTATACTGAATTAGATTGGATTAGACGTGATTAAGTGTTGGACACGGACTATTTCCGTCCGAAACTCGGTGTCCGCTTTTTATACCATTGGTGTTTACTTTAATTGTTAGTCTGTTTTTTCCTATGTTTAGACTGAAGTTATGTTTGGTGTTATGTGTTTTAGTATGTGACATTAGTGGTTCCTAGTGTTTTCGGTGTAAATTTGAGTGAGCCTAGACGTGACGTATACTGAATTAGATTGGATTAGACGTGATTAAGTGTTGGACACGGACTATTTCCGTCCGAAACTCGGTGTCCGCTTTTTATACCATTGGTGTTTACTTTAATTGTTAGTCTGTTTTTTCCTATGTTTAGACTGAAGTTATGTTTGGTGTTATGTGTTTTAGTATGTGACATTAGTGGTTCCTAGTGTTTTCGGTGTAAATTTTACGAAGCCTAGACGTGACGTATACTGAATTAGATTGGATTAGACGTGATTAAGTGTTGGACACGGACTATTTCCGTCCGAAACTCGGTGTCCGCTTTTTATACCATTGGTGTTTACTTTAATTGTTAGTCTGTTTTTTCCTATGTTTAGACTGAAGTTATGTTTGGTGTTATGTGTTTTAGTATGTGACATTAGTGGTTCCTAGTGTTTTCGGTGGAAATTTTACGAAGCCTAGACGTGACGTATACTGAATTAGATTGGATTAGACGTGATTAAGTGTTGGACACGGACTATTTCCGTCCGAAACTCGGTGTCCGCTTTTTATACCATTGGTGTTTACTTTAATTGTTAGTCTGTTTTTTCCTATGTTTAGACTGAAGTTATGTTTGGTGTTATGTGTTTTAGTATGTGACATTAGTGGTTCCTAGTGTTTTCGGTGTAAATTTGAGTGAGCCTAGACGTGACGTATACTGAATTAGATTGGATTAGACGTGATTAAGTGTTGGACACGGACTATTTCCGTCCGAAACTCGGTGTCCGCTTTTTATACCATTGGTGTTTACTTTAATTGTTAGTCTGTTTTTTCCTATGTTTAGACTGAAGTTATGTTTGGTGTTATGTGTTTTAGTATGTGACTTTAGTGGTTCCTAGTGTTTTCGGTGTAAATTTGAGTGAGCCTAGACGTGACGTATACTGAATTAGATTGGATTAGACGTGATTAAGTGTTGGACACGGACTATTTCTGTCCGAAACTCGGTGTCCGCTTTTTATACCATTGTTGTTTACTTTAATTGCTAGTCTGTTTTTTCCTATGTTTAAACTGAAGTTATGTTTGGTGTTATGTGTTTTAGTATGTGACTTTAGTGGTTCCTAGTGTTTTCGGTGTAAATTTGAGTGAGCCTAGACGTGACGTATACTGAATTAGATTGGATTAGACGTGATTAAGTGTTGGACACGGACTATTTCTGTCCGAAACTCGGTGTCCGCTTTTTATACCATTGTTGTTTACTTTAATTGCTAGTCTGTTTTTTCCTATGTTTAAACTGAAGTTATGTTTGGTGTTATGTGTTTTGATATGTGACGTTAGTGGTTCCTAGTATTTTCGGTGGAAATTTTACGAAGCCTAGACGTGACGTATACTGAATTAGATTGGATTAGACGTGATTAAGTGTTGGACACGGACTATTTCCGTCCGAAACTCGATGTCCGCTTTTTATACCATTAATTGGTGTTTACTTTAATTGCATTTGGACGAAATCTGTTTTTTTCTATGTTCAAACTGAAGTTATGTTTGGTGTTATGTGTTTTGCTATCTGACATTAGTGGTTTTTAGTGTTTTCGGTGGAAATTTTACGGAGCTCCTAGACGTATACTGAATTAGACTTGATTAAGTAGATAGACACTGATTAGGCCGAATTAAACATCATTAACAGACTATTTCCGGGGAATTACTAGTGAACAGTAATCCTATATGACTCGTTCACAACCCGTTTGCATAAAAAAAGTGTCAAATGGATAAAAAATAATTAAATTTTGATTAATATTTAAGTTTATGGTAGGTTTCTAATTTGTAGCGACTTAAACAATGCGTCGGGAAATTGGTTAGTCGAACCAGATTAGAAAAATAATACATAAAATACTTAAAATTATAGGACCAATAAGAATAAACATTAAACTTTAATGGAGTGGCCAATATTGTAATTGACACTAACATTAAGTGGATTGAACTCCAGTTTTTGACGTCCGATTAAATCTAGACCGTTGATTAGTGTGTCCCTTGTCGGAAATAGCTGTTTTTTAGTTTTTGTAAATTAATTTATTTTGGAAATGGTCAAAAAAGTGAATACAAAATGTGTTCAATGGGATATTGACTTTTGACTAAGATAAGTGAGTCGGGATGAGTTCGGTCCGATTCGGTTCAGTTTTTGGTAAAATCAAAACCGAAATTGAGCATATTTTTCGGTTTGTTTTTTTTCGGTTTCGGTCTTTTTATTTTTTGGACCGAAACGGACCGGTTTTTTCGGTACAGTTTCGGTTTTTTTCGGTTATTTTTCGGTTTTTTATTTTTATTTTTCGGTCTTTTTCGGGTTTTTTCGGTTTTTTTCCGTCTTTTTCGGTTCGGTTTTACTGAAAACCGAAACCGACCCGAAAAATTTTCGGTTTTTCAGTTTCGATTTTTTTCGGTTCGGTTTTTCCGGTTTTTCGCCCAGCCCTATAAGTGACTGTGTTTATACAATTAGTTAATTAGTTAATTACTATAATTAGCGTGTACGTTGTTCGGTTATGTTTTGTCATTTTTATTCAACTTTATCTATTTTTATTTTTGTTTCTTGTAGGTTATTTTAAAATATAAACTAGTTGTAATCCGTTATTGATACTTCATCCGTTCTTATTTAATTGTCTATTATAAAAATACGTGCAATTTTGACCAAATTATAATTTGTATCAAAATTATCAAAATAATTTTTTTTTAAATCTAATCATAAAATTTAACATTTGAACTATATGATCAAATTTTGGAAATTTTCATTCCGATAATTTTGATATAAGTTATTAACCGACCAAAATCGCATGTAATTTCGTAATGAACAATTAAATATGAACGGCTGGAGTACTTTAATTTCAACACTCAAAATCAAATATTGTTTTTTTTTCTCGATAATTATGTACTCCTTCAATTCCAATTTATTGGGCTGTATTTTTTTTTGAGTGTCCCAATTTATTGGAGTATTTTTCTTAAATAGAAACTAATTTTTTTATTACATTACGCTTTTACCTTTTTTCCAACATAACGTAAGAGAATATAAAACTATAAATAAAGTCAAAAAAGGTCAATTTAAATAAAAACCAACACAGTCATTATGTTTACTCAATTTGCTTATCATCTTGAGAAATGAATACACCAAATATGCATTACTTTAATAGAAAAGGTCAATTTAATACTTTCCAACTATTGTTGTTTCAGTGTATTTTGACTAAATTCCAGTATATTTGTTACTTCTATTATATTGAAAAAGTAATGTTGCCATTTTGTTTAAGTTTGCCTTAGCCCTTAAGGTTATAGTATAAAGTTAAATTAAAATCCCATTAAAGCATAAAGCTAATAAAAGCAAATTTTGTTTGTTTAGTCATACACTATTATGAGTAAATATAATACGATGGCATGTTTGTACTTTTTAAGTTTAGTCGTAGTACAATCGATTAAACTGTTTTACGACTGAACTGTCATCACCGAATGTTTGAAGCGATAAGTGGCAAAACCTAGATATAAAATAAAGATTACACTCTCGTTTATTGGTTTAAAACTTTAAATAATATAGATGTTCAATATGAAATTTACAATAACACCAACCGTAAAATTTTCTCTTTTTAAATATATAAGTCTAATCATAAAAGTCCCGCTGATATATTCATCTTCGAAAAACAAAAAATGGGGATAATTTTCGGGACAAAAATAATATTTTAAACACAAAAATAATTTTTTTCTCCCCAAATATAACTTTTAGATACATAATTTGAAAAAAAAGCTGTCTCCAAAGACAATCTCATACGGACATAAGGAGACAATTTAATTTCGCATCAAAAAGTATTTGGAGACAAATTTTAATTGTCTACTTATGTTCGTATGAGATTATATTTGAAGACAAAAAAAAATTCAAATTATGTGTCTAAAATTTAGTTTTGAGAACAAAAAAATTTATTTTTTGTTTAAGAGATTATTTTTGTCTCGAAAAATCACCATTTTGAGACAAATTTTAATTGCATCTAAAAATATTGTCCTTGTTTGTTGTAGTGGGAATATATTAACCTATATTGCTTCTTTACAAAATTAAAAAGATGGGTCCATTTAAGAGGTGTTGACAATTGACATGTTGTTTTAGTTTATTTAATTTTGTAATATATAAAAAATGCAATAAAATGTAACAGAAAAAGATCGCGTGGCCTAATGGATAAGGCGCTCGCCTCCGGAGCGGGAGATTGTGGGTTCGAGTCCCACCGTGATCGATTGATCGTCTTTCCTTATATTTATTTTATTAAAATTTTTTAATTTTTAATACTTATTTGCCCATTTTAATTTGTCTCGGACTTCTAAAACTATCAAAAGCTATTATTTTATAAAAAAAAAACTATTATTTTCTGAAAAAAAGTTTGAAGTTCATAAGAAAAACGTAGCTCAATTTGGCAACTTTAAAGTTTAAACTATACAAAAAGGTTGTGTTTAGATTATTCATTTTATTGTCTGTTTGGCCATTTTAATTCAACTGAATTGAACATTGTTTAACATCGTACTTTTTAAATCTATGAAAAAACTATTGTCTTCTAAAAAATAATTTCAATTAAAACAACAAAAATCATAAAAACATCAAAATTTTCAAACAAAACCCATTTCCCAGTTCTAATTCGACGTTATACGTGTAAATTCAATATGTTTCCTTTACCAAAAATGAATATATTAAAGAAAATTACTAGAAAGAAAAAATAACCATTTATTTTGGAACGTCCTAAAATCAACCACACTTAAACAGAGGCGAACCGCACTCTCAATTAGGAGATGCAGAGTTCGAGTATTACTCCCTTCGTCCGAAATTGTTGGACAATGCGAAAATACTTGCAACTTTACTCTACGTTGTCGAAATCGGAAATTTGAAAATTTAATCACATAGTTGAAGTGTTAAACTATATGATCAGATTGTAAAATTTACATTTCAACAATAGACAATATTTTTACTAGTGTTTTAGCGGCTAGGCGGAAATTAGACGAAGGATAGACGGTAGATGCATATTAGAAGTCTAACAGATTAGGCGGATTAAGCGGAATTAGGCGGGATCAGGTGCTACACGACCAACTTCCGCCTAAATTTCGTCTTGCGCCTTTTACAACATTGATTTTTACCTCTTAAAGTTGCACATTGATCGGGTAAGCGTATGGCCGCAAATGAGGTGAAATTTTCGTGAAAAATGTCGTGTTCGTTTCGTTAAGAGTTCGTATCGTTTTCATTTGTTACTAAATGAACGGATAATGAAATAAAATATATATTTCGTTTAGTAAATGAGATGATAAGATCAAGACCCTTTTCGCTTCGTTTAATTTCGTTTTCGTCTAATAATAAATAAATATATAGTAAAAATATTATTAATATTAATTTAAAATCAATTATTAAAAAATATATAATCTGCGGTGTTAATTGTATTACATGTAAGCTGCTGGTTCATGTAACAAAATCAATTATAAAAAGATATGCAATGTTGTTTCTTAATAAAAATTAATCTAATTATCCGAGACGATACGAAAAAATACGAAACGAGAAAAAATGGGTTCATGAGACGAAACGAAAACCAAATCGACCGTTTTCGCGTCGTTCGTCTCATTGTAGGCCTAGACGTGATAGTGTTGGATCATATTTGATAGCACCGAAGTAAAATATATTTTCACTACTCTAACATTCATCTTTACACTACTACCTGTACAGTTTTGTTTTGTAATGTTTTTATTTTCAGTGCTCTTTTACTACAAGGAGTGTAATGTAAGTATTAGAGTAGTGAAGTTTTGTTTTGTAATGTTTTTATTTCCAGTGCTCTTTTACTACAAGGAGTGTAATATAAGTATTAGAGTAGTGAACGTAGCATCAATCGATAGCAGTAATATATAAAATAAATAAATTTATTTTTGTATAAAATAAAAATGGAATATGGTAATTAGGGGTGAACAAAAAACCGGAAAAACCGAATCGAACCGAACCGAACCGATAACCGAATCGAAAATAACCGAAAAAGACCGAAATCGAAAAAGGGGTTGGTTTCGGATTTCAGTAAAACCGAACCGAAAAAGACCGAAACCGAAAAAGACCGAAAAAGAAAAAATAAAACCGAAAAAAACCGAAACTTGACCAAAAAACCGGTCCGGTTCGATCCAAAAAATAAAAAGACAGAAATAAAAAAAAAACGAACCGAAAAATATGCTCGAACCGGATCGGACCGAACCGAGCGGAGTCCTAGCCATTTTGAATATTGTGTGGCACCAAAATAATGAGTGATGATAACACTAACACATAATTTCACCACAAAAACCAAACATCCTCAAAAACCACTCTCTCTCTATATATATACATACATATATTTTCTAGAGAGAGAATCAAATTTCACTAAAAATGGCAGCCAATGTAATAATGGCATCTTCAACCAAAACCCACATCCCAAATCTTTCACAAACCCCAAATATCCCAAAACCCAAGTTCCAAAACCTTTCACTAACCACCCCCAACTTCCCAAAAGTGACACAAATGACCCAACTTGCTAAATTTGCAAAAACAGCTTCTGTTTCTTTAGCAACGGTGTTGGCGGTGGCTCCGGTAGCAATGGCGGTGGAGATAGAAAAGGCGCAGCTCTTTGACTTTGACTTTACTTTACCGATTATTGCGACCGAGTTTTTGTTGTTGATGGTTGCTTTGGATAAGGTTTATTATTCACCTTTGGGGGGTTTTATGGATAAAAGGGATTCTGATATTAAGGAAAAGCTTGCCAGTGTTAAGGACACCTCTGCTGAGGTACCTTTTTTTTTACTTGGTTTTAGTTAGTTAGTGCTTTTTTTAGTTGCAGTATTGTTTTTTTTAACTTATGTCTTTATTTGGTTAGTCAGAATATTAATTAAACTGTTTAGAAAGCGAAAACTTAGCTAAAGCGTTTTTGCAAGAGCTATGCTAAAAGCGTAAAATTTAGTTGCAGTGTTGAAAATTTAGCTTTTTTGGTTGCAGTATTGAAAATTTAGTTTTTTAACTTATGTCTTTATTTGGTTAGTCAGAATATTAATTAAACTGTTTAGAAAGCGAAAACTTAGCTAAAGCGTTTTTGCAAGAGGTATGCTAAAAACGTAAAATTTAGTTGCAGTGTTGAAAAGTTAGTTGTGGTATTAAAAATTTAGCTTTTTTAGTTGCAGTATTGAAAATTTAGCTTTTTTGGTTGCAGTATTGAAAATTTAGTTTTTTAACTTATGTCTTTATTTGGTTAGTCAGAATATTAATTAAACTTTTTAGAAAGCAAGAACTTAGCTAAAGCGTTTTTGCAAGAGCTATGCTAAAAGCGTAAAATTTAGCTGTATTATTGAAAAGTTAGTTGTGGTATTAAAAATTTAGCTTTTTTAGTTGCAGTGTTGAAAATTTAGCTTTTTTGGTTGCAGTATTGAAAATTTAGTTTACTTATGTCTTTATTTGGTTAGTCAGAATATTAATTAAACTGTTTAGAAAGCGAGAACTTAGCTAAAGCGTTTTTGCAAGAGGTATGCTAAAAGCGTAAAATTTAGCTGTATTATTGAAAAGTTAGTTGTGGTATTAAAAATTTAGCTTTTTTAGTTGCAGTATTGAAAATTTAGCTTTTTTCGTTGCAGTATTGAAAAGTTTGTTGTAGTATTGAAATTTAGTTGCAGTATTAAAAAGTTAGTTGCAGTATTGGAAATTTAGTTGCAGTATTGAAAATTTGGCCTTTTTAGTTGCAGTGTTGAGGACATCTCTTCTGAGGTAGTTTTTAAAAATAATAATATTATTTTACTTAGTTTTAGTTAGTTAGTGTTTTTTTAGTTACAGTAATAAAAAGGGAAAGTTATTGTTTAAACTTTAATTCATACTGTTGGACTTAATTATCAAAAACCCGAATTTGTGGAGTACATATCAACGTAGCATTGGTGAGCATCGAAGTTATAAACAAATAGTAAAAAAAGTAGCATCATTGAGGTAGTTTTTTCTCTTCTTTTCTTTTACATGATTTTAAGTTAGTGATTTTTTAGTTGCAGTATTGAAAATGGAAAGTTATTGTTTAATTCATACTTTTGGACTTAATTATCAAAAACCCGAATTTGTGGTTTTTGTTTCAGTTTTGGGGAGTAGTGAGTATCGAGGTTAGAAACCAAGAGTAAAAAAAGGTTGCATCCTTGAGGTAGTTTTTTCATTTTTTACTGTACTTGGTTTTAGTTGGTGCTTTTTTAGTTGCAGTATTGGAAACTTTAGTTTATTTGTTTTTGGCCGTGTTTGGCATCGCCTTTTTTTGGGTAGAAAAGCTGCTTTTAATCAAAAAAGCTAAAAAAGTCGTCGTAAAGGAGGCACTTTTTTTTTAATTATATCTGTATTTGGTTAGATTTTTAATTTAAAGGCTGTAATGGAAAGCCTGAGGAAAAAGCTGGCTTAAGAGTTCTAGCTTATTTAGTCAACTGAACCGGATAAGCTCTAGTTAAAAGGTGGAGAACTAAAAGACTTAAAAGCATAAAGAAAAAGAAAAGCTTATATTGTGAAACTATGCTTACTGGGCCAGTTTACACTTAGCAACGAAAAAAATGGTTTAAAAGCTTAATAGCTTAACGATAACAACTTAAAGCCAAAAAGATAAAGCTAGTTTCTTTAATAATGGAGAATTATCTGGCTCAAAAGTTCAAGCTCTTTTAGTCATTAAAGAGTGGAAAAACTGAGTTTAGAACTTGACGACTTCATGCATAATGACTTAAAAGAAAAAGGTTATGCTTATATTGTGAATATGCTTTCGCTGACATTGGTTACAGCAAGTCATACATGAATTTAAAACGTGGAAAATGAGAACGATAAATGTATTACTCCATTAAACTTTAAATTGTATAAGGTTTAAAGGAACTTACCAATTTAGTAAATTGGCGAATACCTAGGGCAGCATTCCAACCCCCATATTCAAAACTAAGGTCCAGATCGGAACTTATTGACTTAAAGGCTACAATCAAAGAAACCTTTATATAAACCAGGGGATAAGAATGGGGTCTGTCCATTATTTGGTGACGGCGGAACTTGTTTCATTATAATGCATTGATTTACTTATAAAGTCGCCATATTGGTTTCAGTATCTGCATTCTATGGGCACGTAGCTACATCATTAGTAGCATCTAAGGCCTCATAGAATTTCGTATGTCCTGACCTTGGGATGGGTAATCTACCGACTACCGCCGCTAAATTTGTAGGATAAAAAAATATAGGGCATATAAATATGATTTACTAGACTATTTGAGTAAAAAGTCAAAAGACTTGTATTTCTTTGTATGTTGTTTCTTATACTTCAATAGTGTTATAATGAAGGGATGATCTCCCGTAGCTATGCCGACTCTCTCGTTAGCTTCCCGGTGTCGTATTTCACAATTTATATCGTAAGCTATCAATATATGACTCGGATAAAAAAAAAAGAGTTACCATCTTGGCGTATTGCTAAATAAGTCTTCTATATTGTACATTTTGCTAATTTAATTTGAGTACCATTTGGGCATTTTGCTATAAACTGGCGTGCATGATAACATTAGTTCTACAGAACCATAAAATTGTTTTTTCCCATTCCTACAGGTGAAGCAGCTGGAGGAACAGGCGGCGGCGGTGATGAGGGCTGCAAGGGCGGAAATTTCCGCCGCCCTAAACAAGATGAAGAAAGAGACCACTTTAGAGGTGGAGCAGAAGATAGCCGAGGGGCGTAAGAATATCGAGGTGGAGCTACAAGAGGCCCTAGCGGGGTTGACTAAGCAGAAAGAGGACACTATCAAGGCACTCGAGTCTCAGATTGCGGCTCTCAGCCAGGATATTGTCAAAAAGGTCCTCCCAAGTTAAATGTTTATCGTTCACCCCCCGTGTTCTTGACATTGTAGAACTGAAACTACAATTATATATAAAGAGTTGCTCTCATTGTAATATTCTGTAATTGTTATATATCAAAATTCTTTTTTCAAAGTTACTCTGTATCAAGGTTGCGATATTCTGATATTCTTTCCTTTGGATGTTGGCCAAGTAGCCTCTGTGTATCTCTTCTACTCTTCTTTTGGTGAGTGTGTAGCTATGGATGTGTTCTAAGGTTGACAATAACTAGGTAAATATTTTAGAGTTCCGATTTCTTGACCTCAGCCAGGCTACTATCTTGAATATCCTCCCCATTTAATGTTCCGACCCCCTTGTTCTTGACATATCTGTTACTGAAATTTTCTATTATATTATACTTCGTAAATAGGTTGGTTCAATTTGTGATTTTTGTTTAGTTGTGCTATAATGAGATTGTGATGTTCTGCATGCTAGCAAGTGGCAATTGGCTTCTTTGAAGCTTTTCTGTTCTTTTGGTGGATCTGTTTTCTGTTCAGGTGTGAGAAAAGTTCTTTTTAGGTGGTTAATAAGTCGACTTTTTATCAAGACAGAATTCATGATATTTAACTCCCCTATCTTCTTAACCTTAGTAGAACTCAAAGCATCGATTTTATATAGAAAATTGCCAGTTGATTTCTGTAGCTATTATTTTTCTTTGTTTTGGATGTGCAGCAAGTAGCCTATCTATATAGCCGTGTGTTCATCTTTCATTGAATGCTCTTACTATTGGGGAGAACTCAAACCTGCAGTTTGATAAAGAAGATCACTTAAACTGCAAATGGTGTGCACTTGTTCGACATCAATGTTGTGATACTCTAAAATGTTTTGTCTATAATCTTCGTTTTTTCCTTTGGTGGGTATGTGTAACCTTATAAGTAGCAATATTTATGGTTAATTTTGACAAAACTGCGAGATGTTAAATTGGCAGTAAGCCAACTTATTTCCATGGCCATGGAAGAAAAACAAACAAAGGACCAACAAGAAATCACGATATCCATATTACTTCCTGAAATGCTGTGTAAGACCATGAAGTTTAATTTTCAATATTTGTTTCTATTTATATCCCACAACCGAAAGAGTAACTATCTATACAATTACCAGTCAAATTTTGTGTTCCCAATGATAGTTAATCCACCAAAAGATGCTCAATTATTGTTAATGCAAAAGATTCGCCAATTACATGACAATGAAACTATGAAAGCAACGAACTAACACACATATACAGCGGAAAACCAATACATTCATGCTCTAAAGACTAACAGAAAGGACATTCTTTACAATATTTTCAACTTCTTTATAACACGTTTCGACGTCTATACAGTATCCAGGGAAACAGCTTCGAACTTAGGAGTACCTTAACTGGTGAACCTCATCAACAATACCAGCTTCTTTCACAAGTTGTTCAGTCAAAGCTGAAAGCCGAGATACTTCTGTTTTAAACATAATTAAACCTTCATTGTCCTCTTCTATATTTGTATCAAAGTCACTACTCAAGTTAGCTTTATAAATAAGCTCTCGACTCATCTCAGTTAACTTATAAAGAGCAGTAGTTGCAGCTTCAGCTTCCAGCTTAGCTGCTTCTATTTGAAGCTTTTCGATTGCCAAGTCACTCGTACTTCTCTCTCCTATCCTCTCTGAAGCCAAGGCATAAAGCTGCCTCAAATCATTAGCATCTTGCGTCATTCCGTCCTTCGCTTCCTTTATTTCTCTCTCCCTCTCTTCTAATCTGTCATGCACCCGTTTGAGCTCTTCGTCTTTCATAGACAGGGCTCTTTGTATAGCTACAATTTCGACCTCCTTTGTTCTCAGGCTCTCTCGGGCTGCTTCGAGCTCATTATTGAAATGTTTCTTTTCCCACGTAGATTCTCCGGCTATGTCCTCTAATGGGTTTATCCGCAAAGAATTGTCATCATCTATTGAGTTTACCATCTTTTCTGTGAGTTCCAAAATTCTTTGAACCACGGATTCAGCTTCAGATGATCTCAACATCGTAACATTAAGCTCATGTTGCATTGTTTGGACATGTTCTTCTTTGTCTTTAAGCATGTTTTCCAATTGCATAAACTGATCTTCTCTACTGCTCATGAGGGTCTTCAATTCAATAATTTCTTTGTCTAAATTTTCCAATTTTATCTTAGCACCGCGTAGCTCTGAATCCCTCTCCTCCAGGATAAGTTTGAGAGAATTGTGCTCAGATTTTAATCTTTGGATTTCTACTCTAGCCTCAACCAATTCTATATCTTTAGCTTGAAGAAGGCTTTGGGCTTCTCCAAGTCTAACACTTTCTAGTTCAAGCTTCTGTTGAAGAAATGACTTTTCTTCAATCTCTCTATTTAGAGAACACTTTTCTCTCTCTAGCTCAGCCTGTAATTGAGAAATAAACTCCTTTTCTCTTAATAAATCCTGTTCAAGTTCGTCATTTCGAGCTTCTGCAACCCGAAGTATTACTCTCTCACTCTCCACTTCTACTTGGGCATTTTTCAAGTTTGTCATGTACGAGAAAAGACTTTTCGTTTCTTCTTCAAGCTTCTTAAATTGCTTATCTAGAATCAACCCATGATCTTCCATTTTTTGTCTAGAAGAACTAAGAGCTTTCTGAGACAGAAGTAATTCGGATTTCACATCATTAAGAAGTTTCTTCACTCTTTGAAACTCTTCTGCAGATTCATTAATCTCTACAATTTGCTTATTTGCCTCGTTTTCTAGTTTCTTAAACTCTTGTTGTGCCATAAGCCATTCTGTAGTCCTTTTCTCCAATTTTATCTCAGCAGCTTTTAGCTTCTCCTCTTCAATTTCCCACAAACTAGTCGATATCTTCAGATCATCTTCTCTCTCTTGAATTTCTTTCCGAAGCTGTTGAATTTCAATCTCTTGTTTTTTCACTATTTCACAGGCTTCTTTTAGTAATTTTGCCTTTTCTTCAAGATCAGACTCAGCAACAAGAACAAGCTCAGTTTTAGTCGTTAATTCACTTTTCATCAAATTAATCTCGTCTTCTTTCAAAGCTAGCTTGGAATGTGCATCCTTTATTTCCCTCTCTCTATCCTCAATTTGAACCTTCAGATCGTCTATTTCCAACACTTGAGAAGAAAGTACGGTATTAGCCAGCTTCAACTCTACTTCCAGCTTTTCTTGCTTAAAACTAGCAGAATCTATTTCTTGTTCTCGTCGAAATAACTCTTTAGTTGCCAAATCAATTTTCCTTTGCTCCGATAAAACCTTTTTTTCTGCATTTTCAAGATCTTCTTCTTTCTTCTTCAAGGCAGAGAGAACTGCTTGAAGATCAGTTTCTAGGGTTCCGAGATGAAAATTAAATTGAGAATCTATTGGTGTAAAAGAGTCGCTTGCCATCTTTTCCAGTTTTTGTGTTTGGGTAAATAACCTCTCCAAAAGGACTCTTGCAGGATCGCTCGCACCATTGTCATTAATACTACACTTTTTGTTTCCCAACACTGAACGAATAGTCGGAGAGGAAGAATTTTTTTTAACTGGAACTGTTATCGGTATTGTTTGCTTCCCATGGAGCCAGGAAAAGCAGGGCTGCATAAAACAAATAATAAGAAGAAAGTCAACAGTTATATAACCTTTGGTTGAACACCATATAAATCTTAGACTTAAGCCTTCGGTTTTTAAATAATCAATGATAAATCAAATGTTGCAGCAGCTTAAGAATAAGATGAAATAAAAAAACAATTACAGTGGAGATGACACGACAAATGCCAAGACCGTTAGATAATGATATATAATTATAACCTCCCTCTAACCAACTAAATAAGAGGAGAGGAATGTTTTACATCATTCTTAGCTACCCGATCATGGTTTTTATAGTAGCTGTCATATTGGCTAAAAAATAGGAATACACGGGACAAATTTTGAAATTATAATAGCATAATCAAGAATTCAGAATAACAATCAATAACGTTACGAGGTTGTAACTTCAGTACACATGAGTTCCAGTATAAACCCAAGATACCATTAACTAAGCATAAGTGTTTTCATCACATGCACGTAAACATGTGAGATCTCTGTGTAAGCTAAAGTTCTATGCAAGTTAAAACATGTAATCTATAGTCTATACCCTTATGCTTTGTTTGGTATAAAGATTCCATTTGAGAAAATGCGACTAAGAAGAATCCATGATTTTTTTTATATTTTCTTTTTCGTTACTTCTTTCCCGCAAATAATCTTTGCACCAACCAAGCCTTGATCCGAGTGTCATGTGACCAGCATCACAAACTGTAACCTGGGCACTAAATGTCCATCAATAAAAGAACAATGAAATAACAATGCTTAATGATTGAGCAAGATTGCAAGAAAGTGCAACTTAGTCAAAGGATGTGTATTAAATCTATGAATTTACCCCTTCAATGTTTCAACCATTTGAACCTTCCTCTCTTCAGTACTAGTATGAGATGTGATGCCTGAATTTTTGAAGAAAAAAACCTACCAGGCGATTTTCTAATTACAAAAAATGAATATGAATAAACACTGGGTTTTTACAACAAAATTACCGCTACCTAGATATAGAAGTTCTTCGTTACATAATTTCATAGTAATCTATAGCTAAATACTAAAGGGGGCTTCTACATTTGTATCCCATAAGCTTCTACGTTCTACCCGATTCCGAATCGTATACTGTTTCCTGTCTAAGAGTTTGAACCCCATAAAAGGAGCAAGAAAACCGTTAGCTAGCAAAATAGAAAATTCTGGTAATATGAATTAGAGATACAATAGGCCCATTACATACCATCTTTTGTACACTAGTTATTCTGCATATTTTTGGTAAAAAAGTTCAATGCATTTGGCATCCAACTCATTCAGCTTAAGAAAAAATTCAAGAACTAAAAGCTAAAAACTAAAAATGGTTTTTGTCTTTTGGTGCTTCTCAGAAATAGTTTATGAAGAAAAAACACCATCAACAAAGTTACCTTCTTCCTATGTACTTTATTAGTCTTGTATCTCTAAATTTGGGATTATCTTGTTTTAGGTACCATTCTATTCTTAATTTTTTATATTGGGAGTGTCTGGTTGTTATTCTTCTGGTTGGTAGAACCAGATTTAGTCATCATTTTACACTCCCTTTGTCTCTATTGCTTCATTTGGGAATTGGACCATTTGGGTTGAGTAAAAAGATGACCTTCTTAAATAGCAAAGCATACACATTTTGAAACCAAAATTTATACTCATACAGTATCACTCAAGCATTTAAAATAGTACTGGAGTAGTTCTCTGTGCGTTTTTTTCAACAACAGACCCAATAAACATTGATTTAGGTCAAGAAATTCAGTAATAATAAGCACACAACCAAAATGAGGAAACATAATGAAATGCAAACAAACTTCCAATTAAAAAATATGAATGAGAGTGAAATCGTAAGCAGAAATGAAGACATATCATTGCCTCAAATAAACTATTATAGTCTCTACATAACACCGACTTGCCACAAAAATTCAAATATCCTGCATGAACCAGAAAATTATCCTCATGACTATATTTTTGCATCCAGCAATTCATAACTGATTCAACACTATAACTGTTGAATTAAAAACAAGTCTTTCTGTTTGACCCTTAATCCCTTATAGAGTTTTAGTTTCACTACATCAGCTCCGAACTTTAATTTCAATTGTTAAGAGTTTTGATCCCTAAAGCTTAAAATTTACTCCTTTTTACTAGTTTCTTAATGGTTGTTTAACTTAACACCTCTCTGAACATGTGTTGAAGCCCATTAACTGATTTAAAAAGCGCCCTTCGTAGTAAAAAAGCTCGATTCCAAGCTTGAAAAATAGCTTAAAAAGTTGTTTTTCCGCTTTTTAGGCCGCTAAAAGCCTAAAAGCTTATGCTTTTTACACTTTTAGCGTAGCTCTTGCAAAAACGTTTAGCTAAATTTTTGCTTTTTAAAACACTTATACTACACCTGGTAGATTCTATTTCTAAAGAGTTCTTTTTTCTTCATTTCTTTCCCCAATCATAATTTGTTTTTGCTTCAAATTTGGTAATCTTCTCTTATCTTCTTTGGTTCCACAAGCATTTCCAAAAATAATAAATGGGAGTTCCACAATTTACATAATAAAATACTAAACAGTGAAAAAGAATTACAGGAGTGCCAAATCACTACTTTAAATAAATTACAGTCAAAATCTATGACAAAATTTCAAAAAATCAAATTTTTGGTTATTTAATATTGGTAATTCAAAAGAAAGGCGCAATATTTCAGGCTCAACTTAAATTTTTGGTTAAACCCGTCGGCCTCTCCATTTTGAGAAAAATCGATGAAAAAGTAAACCTTTATATGTTTTTAATCAAAAATATTCAAAAAATAGCGTTCTGTCTCCATATTATTACAAAAAAACTCAAAACTCATATATGGTATATATATGACAAAAAATCATACCTCCCATTAAAAAATTATACATGTATATATATAGAAAGAGAGGTGAACAAGTAAAAAAAAATCTTTGTTTTCATAAATAAAAAATTAGCATTCGGCCACCATATTGTTAAAAAAAAAACCCCTCAAAACTCGTATAGTATGACAAAAAATTAAACAAAATATCAACTCCTCCCATTAAACGTTTCTTGGTTCCACACACACATGTATATATATATATACTCACTTCGTCTCAAATTGTTGTGGCTATACGAAACTACGTGCAGTTTTGATCAACAAATAACTCATATCTAAGTTGTCGGAATATCATTTTTCAAAAGCTAATCACACGGTTCAAATGTTAAACTATATGGACAAATTTTGAAAATTTACATCTCGATAATTTAAAAAGATATATTTACCGGTCAAAGTTGCACGTAGATACATACAGACGGAACCCACCGTCCCAAATTGTTGGGGCTATACGAAACTACATGCATTTTTTTAACAACAAATAACTCATATATATCTAAGTTGTCGGAATATCATTTTTCAAAAGTTAATAGGAGAGTTCAAATGTTAAACTATATGAACAAATTTTGAAAATTTACACCTCTACAATTTAAATACAATATATTTGCCCTTCAAAGATGCATATATATTTATATATATATTTATATTTATATTTATATTTATATAGAGAGAGAGAAAGAAAAAAAGAAAAAAGCACCTTAACACCAGAAGGTGAGTGATATCTCAAAGGAGAGTACATTAATAACTCAAAACCACGAAATATCATTTACCCACAAATGAATATACACATATACATACATACATATATATATAGATAGATATAGATATATAGATATATAGAAATATAGAGAGAGATAGAGACTTGTAAGAGCGGAAAAGGATTTTATTACAAAAAAAAGAGAGCTTTGGTTAATGTGTTTTGTAATATTTAAAATTAGATTGAAAACGACTATGCGTGTTCTACATCACATGCATATTTACTTCCCTTGTCAATTTTCACCCACTCCATTTTTATTAATCGGATACCGGTCTTAACGGTTCTTTATCGTGTTTATATAATTTTATTTATTTATTTTATGCTATCCGTATCCGTATTTGTAATGGGTATAACGGTTGTCGGTTATGAGTATTTATCCAAAATTCGGAAAATTTATTATACTTTTCTAGACGTTCTTTTCTAATTGGTATTTCATCATCATTTACGGGTCGGGTCGGTTTTCGGATCTTGAGTTTTTTTGACACCGCTACTTATGATATAGTAAACGGGAAACAAGAAGCGAGAAGTGAGTGGTAACAATATTTTTAAAAAGGGAAAACATGTCTCCTGTAGCTATGGTTCTAACTTCGAGGTCGAGTTTTGGCGTAATAGTAAAGTTGTTGTAGGTCAAGTTATGAAAGTAGTGTGTTGCTTCAACTTAATTGTTATTTGAACAAGTAAAAGTTCTGTCGTGATCCGAGTGGGGATAGCATTTCTCTTCTGCATGTCCATAGAGTTTTGAAAATTCCAAACATCTCAGAGATACATAGAGAGGTAGGAATTTATCGAACGAAACGCACTTCTTCGTATACATCAGGAGTCCATTGATGAGAGAGGGCTAGGGAAAGCTTGAACCCAATTCCTACAGTGATGAATATGAGCGAAATTGAAATTCCTGAGGAGTTATACATTTGTGTATTGATAAGTTAAAACACTTTACATTATGCGTAAAGTGGCCCGACCTTGCACCAGACTCTGTGCATAACGGGAGTTTTAACACTGGGCTTGCTCTTTAATGACCTCACATAGTTGTCGGAAAGCCAAACTTGAAACACGAGTTGGAAATGTGAAATATGTGAATAAAATGTTTTTTTTTTAATTTGCACATTAAATAAAAGGAAACGGAAGACACGGTTTTTGAAAAGTGAACATGATGTAGTTGTCGGAAAGGTAAAACGGAAATGGAAATCCGAAAGAGTAACGAAAGCATGAAACGTGAATAAAATATAGGTTTTTTTTTTTAAAAGATACACGTGAAATAATAAGAAATCGGAATCAGAAAACACGGTTTTCAAAAGGAAAAACTAAAATATTTGGAAACTATGGAAATGATACTTTATATTTTGGAAACTATAGTATAACTCTATGAGAACATTGTATAAGTTTCTTAAAATAAAGGGGACCATTATAACAAAAGAAATAGAACTAGTCATAGTTTGATAGTCACAAGTCCAATGTTTAGTTGTAACTCAATTTGTGTTGTTAACATTTAATGTCCACTAAATAGTCTTTATAAATTTGTGTTTATGGTGAACATGATATGCACATGTACTAAGATTCTTGTTAAATATGGACCATACAATATACAGTGTATATTCAGGTCGACCATAAATATCACACTACCAAAAGTATCTTTATAACTTATAGTAACTTTAAGGAAATTTATAAAATCATTCACTTTATACTAATAAACTACTACAATATAAATACACTCATGTTATCATATAGTAGTAGATACTAGATTCACCAAAATAAAATAAAAAAATATATCCATATAGCAACAGTTTAGTTACATTTTGTCTGATACTATACAGGTTGTTGCTGAAATTTAGCAACAGTATAGAAACAATTTCTGTTGCTAAGTGCTGATAACTGTTACTGTATTGTTACTGAATTTTCTGCAACAAGCCGTATAACAACAGACTAATTGTTGCTATCCAGTCATTTTTTACAGTGATTAAGCTCTATGTAGACAGTAGTGCACAATATTTTTATATAAACTAACAGATATAAGTATTAAAAAGAAAACTTTACCATTTAAAATTAGGTTTATTACTCCTAAAAAGGTGTAATATCAAAAAACAAATAGACAATTACTAAAAAGTAACAAGGAAGAACAAACTATATTACCATGAGCTAATATTGATTTACTCATCTAAAACACACCACACTTTATCGAAACCTTACACAACCAATGTCGACATACGCGATGATTCTTATGACAGACGTCTGATGAATGCTTTCGACATACATTTTTCATTGATTTGAGTCGTTTTAATTTTGAATACTTTGTCCGCACAGTTTTCTTTTGGCAACGGATTTCTCCCAACCCAACTCGGCCAAACGTGCCCGCTTGCCTAGTTTTCACAGCCCACTTTCATAAGAAGCCCACAAAACATCAAATAGCCCAATAAATACTAAAATCATACATTCGATTTTTGTTGTTGAGAATAATCACAGCCACACATCAGTTGGTTGGAGCGGTCAAGGCTCCAACCATGAGGGTGGATCCATATACTAAATTCCTAACAAAACCAATTTGGTGTATCACATTTTTACTTAGTGGTGCGCGGTTCAATGATAAATCTTGTGTTATTGTATACCGAGGAAAAGGTTTTTGGGTAAATTTTGTGGATGTATATTGAATATGACAATGCTAGGAAATGAAACATTGTACTAACTTTGAATTACAAATACTCTAACCATCTTCTGCTATTACTTTCATGCAAGTTTTGGTTTCTCTTTGATATTTTCTTTAGAATACTGCTCCTTTTCTAGTTGGAACAGTATCTAAGGTATCACATAACTATTGCTTACTTGGTATAACCAGTTGAGTGGGGCACATTATTACTCATTCCTTTTGGTGTTTTGACTTTTTAGCCGTCTAAATTATTATTATTCTGTTCGTTACTGTTCATTACGTGCAATTTTAACTGCTTAATAACTTGTATCAAAATTATCGGAATGAATTTTTAAAAAAATTAATCATATAGTTCAAACATTAAATTATACTTATGATTTTGTTTTGAAAATTTTCATTTCGACAATTTTAATACATGTTATAAACCGGTTAAAATTAGACGTAATTTCGTAAATGACGATTAATTGATAAGGGAGGGAGTACTAAACACTAATCAAAAGTATTGCTAAGAGTAATGGATCAAAACTTGTCTCCAACTATTTTGTATTGCATCTGGTTTTTTGTTTTGTTTTGTTTTGTTTTTATTATAACCTAAGAATCTAGCTATAGTAATAATTGATCTGGATTCTAGATTACTGGACAATATTTGTTTTGGAGTTAATACTTAAAGTACAGCCAACTAGCCTAAACTATAGAATTCAACTTCTAAAGCAAATAGTTATGGGGCCATCCGCATCTGTTAACTCAAAACATATATTTTTTAAAAATTTGATGATTATGGTATAAAAATTGGCATATATCAGGAACCTTATACATTACCTAAATTTCAGAAAACACAAAATTCACCTTATATACGATAAATTTATATGATTTCCTAAATGAATATAATAGTAAAAAACTATCATGGGGTCCATATTTTTGTGGTTGTAATATTGTTATGATTATTAAATGATAATAAACAAATAAAAAGAAATAATGTAGGGTTATTATAAGAAATTAATAAGAAATTTAGAATTTTATGTAAATGTAAACGATTTCTTAAAAAATATAAAATACCGTAATTTTGAAGAAATGGTTAGCGTTGGTGATGCAATTGATATATACTTAAAGTTCCATCCGAATATGCCTCCAATTCCATCCCCTATGTGTCTACATCCTTACCTATATGGCTATATCTCAGCCTATATTCATAAAACACCTTTTTTTTTTGGAAGGTATAAAAAAAATACTCATGGACGGGATTATTGACGGTATTTTTTGTTACGAGCTTATTAGAAACGGTTTTTGTGACGGCTTTGTGACAATTTAGTCAATTTGCGACAGATTTGTGACAGTTTTTTAAATTAGTGACAGGCTTATGAAAACTTTTGACTCTCACTAAATCAAATATTATTTTGTAGCGGTATATTCATAAAACACTTAAGCATTAAGATATTGAATGTTTGATCCCCTATTTGTTAGTTAAGACTAGTAGTTGAAGAACTTGAACTCACCTTATATACAAATGTAATAACCTCAAAGAAGAAAAATCTCATTATCCTTCTCTACTCATCATGGAGGAAGAAAATTACAATAAAAAAACAGCATTACTAGAAGCTCTAAGCAAATCAGCCAAGGTTCTGAAAACTATGCCAATTCCTATATACTCATCCACCAACTTTGTTGCCATAAAAACCATTTTGGGACTTGAAACTCAACTAAGTTCATTGTTTTGTAATGACCAAATCATCACAAAACTATCTCAATTTCTTTCGAATCTTGAAACGCTACAAAACAAGCTTCAAATCTCGCAAGGGTATGGTTTACGGTCGTTCTGTTGTCGCCAAATCACGAACTATGAAGTCTCCAAGGTTGCAACTTTGATTGAGGCTCAAGTTCGATCATGGGTTGACCGAGAGAGCATCAAAAGACTCGTACAAGTTTTTCAAGATTATAAAGATTTGAACGACAACGAAGAGAAGTTGGTTATTATTTTGGGATGGTTTCAGAACCGGTTATCGAGTGGTTTCGACAGTGATTTACAAGAGCTAATTCTGAAATCAAAAGTGTTTCCGATTCTCGAATCAACGGTATGTGATTCAAAATGTACTAAAAGGGCCCGTGAGCAATCGGCTAAAGCTATTGTGGCCTTGGTTGTATTCAATAAGGATGTTTTTGTCGGACAAGTTTTGATGGGTAACACAATCGAAGCTTTGGTTTTTCTAGCTTCATGTAATTCTGTACGAGTTCTCGCATCACTGATCAGGTTGATCAAGATCCCTTTGGTCTATGAGATGGAAGAAAATGATTATATTCCAAAAATTACTAGCCTCTTGAGCTCCAAAAGCTTATCGGACCAACTTGCGGGTTTAGAGTGTGTTCTTGAGTTGACTTATTTCTCCAGAAAAGAAGCCATAGAAACAATGCTTGAGAAGGGTTTAATAGATAAGCTTTTGGAATTGCAAAAGTTGGAAACTACAGGTGATTCAAACGACAAAGGAATTGATTTTGGAGTCGGTTCGGAGATGAAAAACGAGTTTGATGATTCAATGCTGATGGAGGATTATCCATTTACAAGCTGTTTGACAAGATTTATTGCGAAAATAGAAATGGGCGAGTGTTTAGAAAAAGACGAGAAGAGAGAATTGAAGCTGCAAATATTGAGGAGAATTAGAGAATCCTCTAGTTCTGCGTTAGAATCCACATCTATTGTTGCCGAGGTGTTATGGGGTTCTCCGTTGCTAACTTGACCGTTTCAGTGGCTTAGTTATCCTTGTTTCGTTGTTTTCTTTCCCGGTTACATATTTAGGATTCTCTCTCGATTAATTTCTAGAGAAGATATAATTTTGAGTTAAGTCTTAAAGTTGCAAACCAGAATACTAGCACAAATGTACTTAGTAATGGGAGAGGAGTATATCTATTGGGTAATTATATTTTATTTTTTTGTTTGCACTTAAATATTTTAATAGGTTTGCGTTTTTTAATCCACCCGCATACCAAACGGAATAGTTCAGTTAACACCTATCGACAGAATAATTTGATCTATCGGTACTTCATTGTGGTAAAGGTCAGCCAAATCTATTTCTTTGCATTACATGTTCTAATCACAAAATACTAGAGAAGTGAAATGGCTTTAGCAGCAGTTTTGAATATGCTTTCAAATTTGTATGCGATATCCCAAATCAAATGTTAATAAACGGTAGTAACTAATTAAATCTGAAAGACAAGAAACAAGGCTCCAAAGACTCGGGTTTGTATACATGCTGAAAATTGTCACAACACTCGATACATACACCGGGAGATACTAAAAGAATGACATTATCAGCCAGTGTGAGAAATACACGATCCAATGAACAAAAATTGGACCAACAATCCTTTACATTACCTACGGTATCCGATATTTATCCTATAAACGTGTCTCTTTTAAAACTCTACCTATGGCAACATTACCCAAATGATCAATGGGCCATGGAAACAATAAGACTTCTTGGTCTTCTATTCGGGGACAGCGACCAATTAAGCCAACGAACACACCTTATCTGCAAATCAACAATTTTTAAATGAAAAAACAAAAATGAGCAGAAAAAAAACCAGTAAAAGAGGAATGAAGACAGGGAAGCAACCCATTTGCCTAAAAGTGCTTCAATCAAACTAGAATCTAGTTATTCCGAATTTCCGTGTCATCTTACTAAGCCATTAAACAATCAAAAGAGAATATTCCGGATAAATTACATATTACCCAAACATTCTATTGAATTTGATTTAGTACACTGGACGTTTGTTAAAAAAAAAAACAGATTTCCTTTTCCAAATAGAGATGATTCTATAGAACTTTCAGCAGCACGTTTATGAAATTACAGAACGTGAGTGCAAACTATTATGATCTACTAATCCCCGCCCCTTCTTATATTTAGGTTATAGCTCAAGTACATAGGTAGCGCAATGACAATAAAGAGAATCCAAATAAGAATAAAGCTGGAAAAAAATCTAGAAGGTTAAGAGTAGCAGCAAAAGACCGCAGCTTACCTTGTCTTGTATTACTACAGCATAGACGAGAGTCATCTATGTATTCAGCTTTGAGACCCATCATCCAAGACCCTACTGATGTATCATCATGAGCATAAGCCTTGAGAGATACACTGCAAATCAAATGTAGCAAAAAAGTGAACAAACATGCATAGGGTTTGCATTATTTTATCAAGAAAAGCATAACTACCTCAAACTTGTGACGCAGTTAATCAGGCCATTAACCTAATATGCATACTTTTTAAAAAGTAATTATAGATGTGAGTAGAAAACTTGGTTTGAACTCTTCTTTGACAGCCATGAGCTAACCCAGTTACGAGTTAGCTATTCCCAAAATATTCTCAAATCAAGGGAAAGTCGATCAACAACCTGGCACTTTAAACACAGAGAACAAATGGTACAGCTAGGAAAGTATTGACACAAACCTGTTTACGTAAATATACTGAGCCAAACTTCTGGACAGAATAAAAAGCGAACCAGATGCATGCCGGAAGTACCTGAAATAAATATCGCAAATTAAATAAATCATTCTTGACTTCACCACGTTTTGGACAACTGCGGATGTAATAAAGTCCATTCATCACTTCGAAAAAACACAATATGGTCCATGATGATGAAGAAAGAAGAAACTTAAGACTTCAGATTCTTATATAAATTCAACAGGTTACTTAGCTTCCTGAAGATATACAGGCTGAAAGAAGACATCGTAAAGAGATACCATAAATAGTGCAAATAGTAATCAATTCACTGTTACCACAAAAAAATCATCAACCGCAGCAGTAATATACAGAACAAATACTAATATACAGTTATATTAGGTATTAATCAACCTCTTTTAAAGAAGTATAGTTAGCTATTAGCTTCTTACGTTTTTTCATCTCCAAATTTCCACCAATCAGGCTCATACCATGGTTTCCCCCTGAAAATAACATAAAACAAATGGACCTCAGATACTGAATAACATTATAATCAAACATGCAGATCGTTTTAAAATTAGTTGTAGTGGCTATCTAATGTTGGAGAGAAAACTGCTACAACACAGAGTCAGAAGCCAACAATCAAGGATATGAAAGAACAACATAACAAATAAGCAATTACTTGAAGTTATAATATAAGTGAAGGCCTAAGATGGCTCAACAAGACAGATTGACACTAAAAAGGGAAGTAGTAGTACTGAACGGTTTTGCAATTCATTTTTGACGACCTAAAAAGTTCTGAGCGTGGTATTTAAAAATTGCTAAGAATCAACCCAACAAAGATATAGAAAGTTCTCTGAAAGTAATATACATACATATATATATACACACACGCACGCAAGCATAACACGAGATTCCAGACATGTGTGATCAAATTATAGAAACATTTGATATGATAGATGACATCATAATGGAATCACACCAAAACATAAATCCTCTTCCAAAAGATCAGTTAAAACTGGAGTATATATATTCAGAAAAGATCCGAAGGCCATCTTTTCATGAACTTGCTGCAATGTAGTATAGACAGCTATGTCGGACTGAGGGAATACGACAAAAAGGAAATTATGCTCAAGCACCGTCACATGATGCAATTGGATAGTCCTACGTAAAGGCAACTTCATATATGTTCCTACTCTTGAAGAAAGTAAATAGCTTTCAACCTGCTCGTAGAAACAAAACTACTTTAAAATCCTAAATTAGATTGTCATGGTTTACGTAATGATGTTAGGAACCATATAGTATCATCTGTACATTTATAGAACTTTCCAGAAATATGAGCAACCAAAACCGTGGACAATTAATGGTCAAGCATGGTCTACTATATAAAAGTATACTTCAACTGAAATGCATACAGAAGAAGAAAGGGGTGTTTACACTTCAGTTATGACTACTCCCGACTTCATGCATCCAATGTAAGCATTATCATGACTACGTCGGCTTTCAAGAAGTTCAATTAACTTATCTGCCATAAATATTCCCACCTTATTATTAAAAAAAATAAAAAATTATGCAGCTGAGTTTCATGGTAACAAAGACTAGAAAAATACAATAACTTACTAAGATCAAGGTCAATGTTATCATCGACTTTAACATAAAAATCTGCCTCCCAGTTTTGGACAGCCGTGCTGAAAAAGAATTTTGCTTTTGTAGGCGACTCTTCTTGTGCTTCCTCGTGACCTTCCTATTGCACAAAAAATACTGCTTGGTAAATATTTGTGTTTCAAATAAAGGACAATATACAAGAATAGCTTCTAATTAAGTTCAATGTATACATGTCAATCCTCTAAAAGATTCACTCATTTTCAAAAACCAAGTCTTAAAATATTTAAAATAATTAATCAGTATGGACTCCAGCAGTCCAGCTTGCCAACTGCGCTAACACTATCTATGACAGTATTCTCGAACTAATCACAACTACATGAAACTGCATATCACCAAATTAAATTCGAGATGAGTGATGTGTTAACCACTATATAACTTACAAGAATTAGGAAATCTTTTGTTTTCCTGCTTTCCTCGTCAATATTTCTGTCCAAGCTATCACCTCGATTGGGACTGAAATTTTAAAAGTCAAGTCATAAGTAGAAGTATATTAAGAGGTGTTCACAATAGAGATTTGAGAAATAATGCAAACAAAAAGCGAAAGGGTTAACCTCCGACCAATCACAAAACGAATTATAATTCCCCTTTCTTCAAGCTTTTTAATAGCATCACCTGCATTTTCCATGAGATATAAATGAGAGAATACAAGAAAAAGAAATAGCGAATCACAACATTTGTCCTCAAACTTTGAGTTAGTGTTCAACTTGGTAATATAGTTTCAATTCAGCACTTTTAGTCCCCATAGTTTTAAACACACACACGCTACTGGTCCTATTGTGGATGTGTTGTGTTGGTTTCCCTGAGCCCTGCTAGTAGTTAAAGTTGTTGGTCTGATGTGTAAAAATAGAAAGAACTTTCTCGTCATTTGATTTTCATATAGTTTTCTTTTCTATGAAAAGGACTTTGTTATATAATCTGCATAACAATGGAACTCCTCAAAAAGCGGCATGGCAACAAAATGAGCAACACAAATATATTTAGGAAATCAACCACATAGACTGGCATAAATCTACGAGATTTGGATCAAAGTGATGAAATCCCCCTAGATAGAGACATGTCACTCATGAACTGAAAAAACATCAAAAGAGATCACCAGACATCCATGCTGGGGACCATCTGCGTAAGAATTCAAACTATTGGGGATCATAAGTGTTAAAATTGAAACTAATGCGACCAAATTGGGTCTTTGATCTCAAAGTGTTGGGAACCATTGGTGTAATTCACCATGAAAGAAAGGACTCTACACGTAACAAGTAACTTAAATTTCTGAAAAATACTTAAATTTCTTGAAATTGACTGATAGTTTAAAGCAGACGTTTATTCCCTTCACTAGGCACTGCCAACTAATTCATCAGCATAATCAAAATTAAATAGCAATTGGTTTATAATTTACCTTTAGGCATCCAAGATCCTCTGAAAACATTTCGTTTTAATCGGCTTCCAAATCCAGTATATACTCCAATAACAGCAAGATATTTTTTTCCATTTTGTGTTAGCTTATTTTTTAGAAACCCCTGGCTTTTTGCTAAGGTTAAATCCATCTCAGCTTCCACTATCCTCCTCTCCAAATCCCTTCAACATTTTATTAACAATACTATATTAGTACGAAACAATCATACCAAGCATTGGAGCAAAACAGTTCATACATTACGTACAGTAAAGAGACAATTGGAAGATCAAGAAACATACTTGCAACCCAGCAGCATTAATTTGTCTTCCACCGTAACCACCTTTGGCCTCTATAGAAGAAAATGAGAATCAGCAAAGAACAACAAATAGGAAATAAAATAAACGAATAACTGGATCTTATGTTTTTTGATAATTAACTGAACTTCATGTAAATAGCTCCACTATGTAAGTTTATAGTAGAACTCTTGTGGTTTAAAATATAAAGTATGCCAAGCATGTGCACTCATTACAAAAAGGCCTGCGAAACTAGTTCAAAATGCATCATCTCGGGTATATCATGCTATAGAACACATTTGCAGTGACTTTGTTATTCATGGTTAAACTACTTTAAAAAAATTCCGAAGAAGTAATTGAAGCTCTTACAGTCTTCAGTAGATTATGTAAATAAATGTTTTCCACCTTTATATGTGATATATAATTCAGATATAAATATGAACTTCAACGCAACACATATATGTATGTCAAACCATGGTACTCATGCATCTCCGATTAGCACAAAGTATAAGCAAATATCAGAGAACCCTTAAGATCTCAAATGCACGAGTTCTCAAACGGGCCCTAATATAAAAATAACAGCCAATTCTCCAAGTCTTCACTAGGAATAAGTATTCTGTACAAATAATCAATCTGAAACTATTTGATGGCAAACTCAAGCCTAATTCGTTAAAAGTGAAAGAGACAAACCTGCGCTGCATTCTTCTGAAGCAGATTAGCCAATATAACTCGGTTTTCCGCGTCTTGCCACAATCTAACAACACCAAAAGCAAAAATAAAAGAACAGTAAACCTCACACGAAAAAATGGGGTCTTTTTAGTCTTTCACACCGACATATTATCAGATTTTGAGTTCGTAACCAACTGGAAAAAAATTGCAACTGGTACATTTTTCGGCGAATTAGTAAGCGTTGAGAACCAAAATAAAAAAAATTGGTTAGGGAATTAATTAGTTACGAGAACCATAAACTTATAAAACTATTACAGCGTACAAAAGCAGAACAAAAGTAAGGACGGGGTAGTAATTAGTAAAGAGCTTGCCAAGTTGGTGCATAAAATCAAGAATGATAAGTTGGTTTGCAAAACTGTAATTAACCCTGGTGAAGTATGATCTATAATATTCATCATACGGATTACATAAGAGTATAACTTCAGCCAATATAAGTTTTGTTAATGTACAACCGGCATATTAAAGTCCCTACGATGAAAATAGATCATACTTTCAGTAAATCGGTTCAAAGAGTCTGACATAGGACTTCACTTCTAAGGGGCAATCAGCCTCATCACATAGCTTTCTTTCTATTTTACTGTGACTACGATCGATATGCTACTCTATTTGGTAATTGGGTGTTTAAAAGGATACATTGGAAATTTTCGGTAAATTACATGGTAAAAAAAAATCATTTCTTTTGTCAATAAAAGGTGAAAGGGGAAATGTAACCCTTTTAGCCTACTCATAGAATAAATTTTCAGCATCACAGATATATTTCCACTTAATCTCCAACCAAAAGCGATAAATAACGAATTAGCCTACATAGGAGTGTGATCTCGAATTCATCCTATCAGCATACATGTATAAACTAATTAGATTCATTTGTAAACCACACTAATTAACAATTAAAGTGAGATACACAGTACACATGTACATATACAAACACCGCGACTTAATAATATAACATTTTGAAATAGCATACAATGGTGTACTTGGTCTGATGCGGAGTCTTAAATAGGATACCAAGCAGAGTTATTTATACAGTGACTAAAGTGACATATACGAATTATGTAGTTAAGACTGCATAATTAACAGGAAAAGCAAAAATAACCACAAACTAAAAAACAACAACAAGAAAATAGAAGAAAAACAGCACAACAAATAAACAGATTACGGGCACAATGGAAGAAAGGCAACACAAATGAAAAAATCTAATTAAAAAAAAGAGTATAAAAAGGCAAATTATAACCTGGAATTAAAATACTACTAGTATTTCAATATTACAAGTAATTACATACATAAATCGCAAATCAGTCGGTCTGATCTCAGATTCTTCCTACTAATCTCTCTCTCTCTCTCTCTCTCGACATCATATCATACTATTAATATAAGCCAACCCAAGAGAAATGACGCTGCCAAATTTTGCCTTTTTTTCCAAAAATTCCCCTATTCTAATTTACTAATTACTCATATACCCTAATGCAATTCAAATACATAAATAACTAAATAAATATGCTCATTTCCACACATCAATTCATCTCCCAAACTATACTTTTATAACAATAAAACATCATATTACTCTTTATATACTCCTTATATACAATTATTAATTTACTATATTCATTCCATCATGTTTTCATTTTTTTTGAAAATTTTAAATTCATTTGTTCGGGATCATATTTATATACGTATCACACATGCAACGCGTGGGCTACGATTACTAGTGTGTGTATATATATATATACAAGTGAAAAATTCTAATAAAAAAACAGTGTAAAAAGGCAAATTATGATATGGAACTAAAATACTAGTAATATATTAAAATTCCAAGTAATTGCATAGTTTAATAGCAAATCCGATATTTCAACATCACAGATAAATCTCCACTTGATCTTATCCCAAAATTGATAAACAAGATATTAGAAGAGAGTGATCTCGAATGCATCCTATCAACGTACATGTATAAACTAATTAAACTCGTTGATACAATACACTAAATTATAATTAAAGTGAGATACACATTACATAGTTTTCTATGTTTTTATACCCTCGGCTCTCACTCCATTTCATTTTTAGTGCCCTCAACTACCAAATATTGCGAAAAACTAAATAAGAACAAGAAAATAGAAGAAAATCAGAAAAAGCACTTGAACTAATTATGTACACAATGGAAAAGAGAAGGCTAAAAACACCCTAAAAATACAACGAATATTTTGATTTTGCAAAATGATCAAAATTAGCAAAAATCAGTCAGCCTCGTCTCGGTTTCTTCCTATTAATCTCTATATATCAAATATCAAAACAAATAAAAACAGCGTAACAAGGCAAATTATGATACAGAACTAAAAATACAACGAATATTTTGATTTTTCAAAATGATCGAAATTAGCAAAAATCAGTCAGTCTCGTCTCGGTTTCTTCCTATTAATCTCTCTATATCAAATATCAAAACAAATAAAAACAGCGTAACAAGGCAAATTATGATACGAAACTAAAAATGCAACAAATATTTTGATTTTGCAAAATGATCGAAATTAGCAAATCAGCCGGCCTCTTCTCGGTTTCTTCCTATTAATCTCTATATATCAAATATCAAAACAAATAAAAACAGCGTAACAAGGCAAATTATGATACGAAACTAAAAATACAACGAATATTTTGATTTTTCAAAATGATCGAAATTAGCAAAAATCAGTCAGTCTCGTCTCGGTTTCTTCCTATTAATCTCTCTATATCAAATATCAAATATCAAAACAAATAAAAACAGCGTAACAAGGCAAATTATGATACGGAACTAAAAATGCAACGAATATTTTTTTAAATTTTGCAAAACAATCGGTCTGATCTCAGATTCATATCATTAATCTCTCTCTCTATATATATATATATACATATATGTGTGATAATTAGACAGTAATCGGAACGAGAGCATTAACGGGATAATAGTAAATATATTAAAATAATACAAAATACAATTAAAGTGATATATATAAAATATATAATATAAATAATAGTAAATAATAACCTGCCGGCTACGTAGAGGCAAGCAAGAGAAGAAAAGAAACCCAAAAGAATAGAAAAGGACGGTTTAGATTGAGTTGAAGTTAGCTTTGAAGAAGATCTGAACCGTCTATCTTGTTTTAATTTCGTTGTTGTTGTTGTTGTGGTGGGTAATAATAAACCCTCTTTCTCCATTTTCTCTCTCTCTCTCTCTCTTTTTCTAGACAAAGAGAGACTGAGATTTATATGTGAGCCTGTATTTGTATTTTTACAGTGGAATGTTGGTCTCCTTCGGTTCGGTTCGGTTCGGTTCGGTTCGGTTCGGTTTTTACTAAAACCGAAACCGAACATATTTTTCGGTTCGTTTTTTTTCGGTTTCAGTCTTTTTATTTTTTAGACCGAATCGGACCGGGTTTTTTCGGTTTTTTTTCCAGTTATTTTTTGGGGTTTTTCAGCCTTTTTTGGTTTTTTTCGATCTTTTTCGGTTTCGGTCTTTTTCGGTTCGGTTTTATTGAAAACCGAAACTGTCCCGAAAAAATTTCGGTTTCGGTCTTTTTCGGTTCGGTTATCGATCCGGTTCGGTTTTTCGCCCAGCCCTAGTGCAACGTATTTTTCATGCCAAAACCGTAATCGACTTTTTATTTTTATTTTTATTTTTACAGTGCAATGTATTTTATTTTTAGAATTTACGTTTTTACGTGAAAACATATCTGGTCCTTGTTTTTTTCGTCTCATTCATTTTGGGCCTTTTATTTGTAGTCGAACCAATAGTTTTCATCGCGTTTACTTTTTTGAGAGCGGATTTTTCTTTATGTATGCTTTAGATATAACTAATTGAGCAAAACGGTTTTTTTTTCGTGATTTCTTATAATATGGAAGAAGGTCATGTGATGGAACTAAATAATCATGTCTAGAGTTTAAAAAATAAATAAAAATTAAATGGTTTATCGACGTGTAGAGTTTTTTTTTGTAAAAATTAAAAGGGATTACCCATGTTAGATCTTATAAACAATCGATAAGAAAGTTGTAATTAAATTTATTGTCGGGTACTTTAAAAATAAATATAGTGATTAAGATTAACGTATTACTCCAAATTAAATACAAAGAAAAAGCAAGGTTAATTTGACCAAACATAGGACCAGAAAGACCGATTTTATAAACTTGAGGATCTGAATCCATTTTTTGCAGTCGAAAAATTTGGCCTCTTTATACGTTTGTATGTATAGAAAGAGAGAGAGCCAGTATGTTTTGGATTTTTTGGGGGTATATTTGTCACAAAATTTATTCAACTTGTAATTTTATTGTTTTTATGTAATGTTAACTTTATTGATTTTAATGAAAATTTATAAACTGTGATTATCGGCTAATTTAAGGATTAATTTGGTTTGATTTTTACCAAATAAATGGAAATATTTAATTCGCGTAGCTCTTAATTTCGTCTTATTTTGTTTAATCACATTTTAATCGTTTATCGGCTCAATTCGGTATGCATACATGCTCTCACTAATTTTCGAATAATCTCGTCTTTTATAACACTGTTTTTTTACTTTCTATTCCCGTTAATATACTATATGTGAAATTCGGATCGGAAATAGTTGACTGGACATCTAGGGGTAAAACACTGTTTCGGTGCGGGCAGTGAGAGTGGTATCGAATCGAAGCAAACTCTAAATACTAGATATGACCTCAAAATAACAGGTGTCAAAGTCGACCAGTGAGACGATGGAGGATAAGTTTCATCATCGAGAGGGAAACGAGGTAGGGGTGACCCGAATTACCAGCTAATGTCCCTAAATGATCGCTCAGTGATAAAGGAGGTAGGGGTGTAGAGACACCCATGAGGTTTGGTCTGGCTCTTAATGCCGTCTGATTTTGCTTAATCACATTTTGATCGTTTATAAAACATGATCCATTGGGCATATAGGCTGCGATTACCGTTTATACAACATATAATTTCCACTTATGCTCGTCTTTTAAAACACTAGTTTTTATTCTCTATTCTCGTTAATGTGTTGACATTTTCTTAGATTTAGTAATAAGTGTAGTTTTTCTTTGGGAAAGAAAAACTATTATTACCATCATGGTGTAAGAATTGAACAATTGGGTACTTACCGTTTTAGTTTTTTTTTTTTTTCCCATTTGGGGTACCATATCTAATTGTTTCATATCAAATCAAAATACTCTTTTATGTTATCTGTTTGTTTTCATTTTAAAAATAAACTCTTTAGTATTCTGTTTCGTCCAATGTTCTAAAAGTCGCAAGATAAGTTCTACGCATAAGTAGGTTGCTCACCACCTAATCCCGAATAATTTTCCTTAATCGGTTAATCTCGCGTGATACACTACGCGCATAGACTCCACATAATTTCTACTTAACGTTGTTTTTTAGAACACTGATACCACCAATTTTTAACAATTTAGTATCCAACCGTACTACTTACCAAACTAGTATCATACCTAACTAACTTTAACTTCTGTACATAGGAAATGAAAACAGACAAATAGCAGTATTTTTTCTAGCATGAAAACTTAATTTATTTATTGTTAAAATTAATTAAAAAAACAACCTAAAACAGTATTCATGACAATTTTTTTTGGCTCGTCTGAATTAATGGTACATGTGTGTATTTTAATTTCACTATAATGTTAGATGGAGTATATATTTTTCCTAAACTTTGTAAATTAAATACATCATTTTGGTAAAACAATAAATAATATATGATACAAATATAATAACATTTATATTAAATAGTACAAACTAGGGTCGGATAAAAATCCGAAAAAACCGAACCAAACCGATAATCGAACCTAAAAAGACCGAAACCGAAAAACCGAAACTTTTTCGGATCGGTTTCGGTTTATAATAAAACCAAACCGAAAAAGACCGAACCAAAAATAAAACCGAAAAACCCCTAAACCGGACCGAAAAAACCCGATCCGGTTCGGTCCAAAAAATAAAAAGACCGAAACCGAAAAAAACCAAGGATAAAAATATGCTCGGTTTCGGCAAAACCCGAACCGACCATGGCAAATCTACAATAACTTCACTTCATATTTCCACTCTCTCTCTCCTCTCCCAGCAAACAGGTCTCTCTCTCTCTCTCTCTCTCTATATATATATATATAATCTATGTTTGTGTGTGTGATAGTATATGTTTAGGAGGTTATTTATTTCGCTTTTACATTCAAATTCATTTTAGTTTTGATTTAGTAATGAGAGATCAGTGATCATATGAAAATAAATACAATAAAAAAATGGATGCCGTTACGCTCTAAGAGAATCTTTTGGTGTCGAAATGCAGCGGAGAAACGGATTTATTTGCTAAATCAGTGGCTGAAACGCCATTATTGTACTCCGTTTGCATACTATTTAAAAAAATGTTGTTTTCAGGTTTTACCGTTTTATTTACGCTTATTGAATTCAAATTCATTTAGTTTTGATTTAGTAATGAGATATCAGTGATTGTATGAAACTAATGTATTAGGGTATATTTTTACTAATCTTTGCTCCATGATTTACGATAAAATACAATACAAAAATGAATGCCGTTACGCTCTAAAAGAATTTTTTGGTGCCGAAATGCAGCGGAGAAACGGATTTATTTGCTAAATCAGTGGCTGAAACGCCATTATTGTACTCCGTTTGCATACTATTTAAAAAAAATGTTGTTTTCAGGTTTTACCGTTTTATTTACGCCTATTGCATTCAAATTCATTTAGTTTTGATTTAGTAATGAGATACCAGTGATTGTATGAAACTAATGTATTAGGGTATATTTTTGCTAATCTTTGCTCCATGATTTACGATAAAATACAATACAAAAATGAATGCCGTTACGCTCTAAGAGAATTTTTTGGTGCCGAAATGCAGTGGAGAAACGGATTTCTTTGCTAAATTAGTGGCTGAAACGCCATTATTGTACTCCGTTTGCATACTATTTAAAAAAATGTTGTTTTCAGGTTTTACCGTTTTATTTACGCCTATTGAATTCAAATTCATTTAGTTTTGATTTAGTAATGAGATATCAGTGATTGTATGAAACTAATGTATTAGGGTATATTTTTACTAATCTTTGCTCCATGATTTACGATAAAATACAATACAAAAATGAATGCCGTTACGCTCTAAAAGAATTTTTTGGTGCCGAAATGCAGTAGAGAAACGGATTTCTTTGCTAAATTAGTGGTTGAAACGCCATTATTGTACTCCGTTTGCATACTATTTAAAAAAATGTTGTTTTCAGGTTTTACCGTTTTATTTACGCCTATTGAATTCAAATTCATTTAGTTTTGATTTAGTAATGAGATATCAGTGATTGTATGAAACTAATGTATTAGGGTATATTTTTGCTAATCTTTGCTCCATGATTTACGATAAATACAATAAAAAAATGAATGCGGTTACGCTCTAAGAGAATTTTTTGGTGCCGAAATGCAGTGGAGAAACGGATTTCTTTGCTAAATTAGTGGTTGAAATGCCATTATTGTACTCCGTTTGCATACTATTTAAAAAAATGTTGTTTTCAGGTTTTACCGTTTTATTTACGCCTATTGAATTCAAATTCATTTAGTTTTGATTTAGTAATGAGATATCAGTGATTGTAGGAGACTAATGTATTAGGGTATATTTTTGCTAATCTTTGCTCCATGATTTACGATAAAATACAATAAAAAAATGAATGCGGTTACGCTGTAAGGATATTTTGGTGCCCGGAATGTAGTGGAAAGTGATACTCTTTAACATCAGTGACGGAAACGCCGTTATTGTACCCGGGTTGCTTACTATGAGTGTGTGTGTAGATATATAATATGTGCTATATATATTTGTGAATAATATATTTAGGAGGTTGGTTATTTCGGCCAATTTCCCTTTTACTTTCAAATTCATTTAGTTTTGATTTAGTATTGAGATAACACTGATAGTAGAAAACTAATTTTAGGGTGTTTTTTGTCACTCTTCGCTCCATGATTAATGAGAAAAGAAATTAAAAAATGAATGACGTTATGCTGTAATGAAAAATGAAAATAAAAATTGAATTCCGTTACGCTGTAAGGATTTTTTCCCGAAATAATTATATTTATGTCGATACATAGTCTGTGCTATAAATATGCGTGAATTAAGTATATGTTTAGAAGGTTGTTTATTTTGGCCTATTTTCCTTTTACATTCAATATCATTTAGTTTTGATTTTAATAAGATAACACATATCAGTGATTGTAGGAAACTAATTTTAGGGTATTTTTTGCCACTCTTTGCTCCATGATTTATGAAAAACAATGTGAAAAAATGAATGACGTTATGCTGTAAGGATTTTTTTGGTGCCGAAATGCAGTGGAAAATGAATTTCTTCTTAAAATCAGTGGCAGAAACGCCATTGTCGTACCCGGGTCGCATACAATTTAAAAATGTCGTTTTTCAGTAGCGGAAACACAATGTTTTTAAATAATTTAGAAATTTTCCTTTTAGAAAAAAAATAACATTTTTGTAAATTGCGGGGTTGGGTCATCAAGACATCAAACAAAGCCAAAGAGTCAGATTTTTTGTTATCAAACTTGGCGAGTGAATAAGTATTGGAAACATTGGGCAGAGAAGAAGAGAACTATGAAAGATGAAACATATATGTATTATTTTTTTTTTAAATAATCCAGTCATCGGAAAAATTTGAGACAAACACTTTCAATCATTCTTTTCTTTTCTTTCGTTTCCTTGTAAAATCCAGGTTCGGTTCCAAACCAGCTGTTTAAGTTTATTTTAGATTTTAAAGGTACAAAATCAATAAGGATTTTGGGTTAGACTATTAAGGTACTTCCATCCTTTGATACACATGTAATCAAGATTTACACTTAATGATCTTAATCTATTTCGAGTGTTAAGTATTACAAGTTTTTGAACTACAACTATCAACCGAATTATAGAAGTGCTATGCTGACCATTTCATCAATGGCAAATCCAGCTTTCTAACTGGATGGCAAAATATGTCATATTCCATGTACTGAGATTGATTCCGTAAATGGTACCCAATACTTTTCTGGGTTATGTTTTGTGGTGCTGTGCAGTACTTAGAGAAATATGTTTGACATTATCCTCTAACTAAATGCAGAAAATGGTATCGAGAATCAAACTCATCTCGTACTCAAATGAAATGTTATAAAAGGGTTAGAACAACTGTAATTTTGGCCAGATGAATATTTTGGTCTCTGTTTTGAGAAGGTCACTTTAAAATTCAAAAAGCACCTTTTTATTTGTTTAGGCAAAAACAAAAAAGAACAAAAACGTTTTGTTGAAGAGCTAAAAAATCTTACGCTTTACCGAAGCTCTTGCGAAACGCTTTTGCTACTCTTTCGTGTTTTAAATCACTGCAACTGACTATTAACTGTAGTGGTATAATAAGAAAAAAGGAGCATTGTGCATTTAGCCATTCACAGTGTACATTTTATTTATATTTGCCACACTATTGCTGTACATTTTTACACTCGGTCTAGTTGGACTACATGACAGAAAGATCAGTGCTAGTCATAGAAAATTATACATCCGTATAATCTAGTCAGGGAAAGCACTCATCCATTCACTTAGAGAAACACACAACAAGAAAATACCTCAAAATCGGAAATTAAACTAACAAATTAGCATCTCCACATGCATTGCGTAATCTGATAATATTTTATGCCTATCATTTCCTAATCTAAAACATCACAGAAAATGTCTCATCACGATACAGATTGGGAATGATATTCTGCCATGTCTTTTACAAGCAAAGCACAAAAATAATGTCTCGTCTCAGATATCTACACATTCTTAAAGGTGGGGGTTACTTGTAACAATTTTTTCATTCAAAGTTCTATCTGATAGGATTATAGGACACTGAGAACATGAGCTAAAATGTTACCAAAGCCTTTTCTTAAGCTTACAAGTAGTATTTTGCTTCTTCAGTTAAATAGGTTTTTCGTGCAGGAAACTTTGGGAAGATAGACAAAATGGCCGAGAACGGTGACCAGGGCATAACCCGAGTCCTGTTTTGTGGGCCTCAGTTTCCCGCCTCTCATAATTATACTAGAGAATATCTCGAAAATTACCCATTTATAAAGGTAACCAATTTCATTAGCGTTGTTGTGTATTCATGTTATCATTTTTCTTAATATGCTGCTATTTCCTTAGCTTCCGGAGCTACAAATGGCTACAAATGCTGAGTATAAAAGTGCCGAAGATAGACTTGGCATATGTTATTAAAAGCCCCTGGTTTCATTTACATGGTTTGACAACTATCTTAAAATATTATGTAGTCTGAGATTGGTGAACTGTGCTATAAAATACGTACAAGGCTGATGTTTACCAAGTTGTTTATTTAAATGTTTATTGTTTGGTTGACCGTCGTTTTATTTTTCCGAGAGAGAGACCTTGCATTTCTTTTCGTAGCTTCTAAGCAGTTCAATCTTCTCTATTGCAGGTTGATGACTTACCATTAGACAAAGTACCTAATGAGATAGGCAACTATGATCTTTGTATCGTAAAAATGATGCGACTAAACGCAGATGTTATTTCCCTTGCCAAAAGAATGAAGCTTATTTTGCAGTATGGTGTTGGCCTGGAAGGTTGTTTTCTTGTCAATCCGTCTGATGTACAGAATCTTGCATATTTAACTCAAGTCTTCTTCTCTAATATTTCTCTTAATGATTTACTAATATTGGTTGGGTATAACTAAACATGTATTCAGGTGTTGACGTCAATGCTGCAACAAGACATGGAATTAGAGTTGCTAGAATTCCAGGTGGGAATACTGGTAATGCAGCTTCATGCGCTGAAATGGCTATATATCTGATACTGGGCCTCTTACGTAAGCAAGTTAGTAGAATCCAAGCATTTTTTTCTGCATTTCTTTGCATATTGTCTTAGTTTTTTCTAGTTTCATAAAAAAGGCAATCATGTACTTGAATATGATACTAAATATTAAGGTAAATGATAGTTGTTACAATTGTCACTTCTTAGAAAATAATCTAGGCATTTCCCCTTCATTTTGCATTTTGTGTTCTGTTCTATTTTTTTGATTGCTGTTTAACGTGTACAGAAAGGTCTCTTAATTAGATAGTAACGGCTACTCATATAACTGGGTCGGTGAATTTTCATGTCCCGTATATGTTACAGATGCTTGAACAAAATACGATGCATCTTCATCATTTGACAGCTCAAGCACATTGCATTTTATTTTTAGCCTTTTTAAAAAAAATCCTTTTTGAGTTTAAACTGCTTACTTTAAATGATTCTAATCTATCCGTAAACGGAAGTGAAGTTCCACATTCCAATGGTGGCTACTTGTTAACTTTTTAATGTTAATTGGTTCTGAAGTGTTGACCGCCACCCCTATTTTGTTAACCTTTCCTTTTTATATTACATCAAAACCCTCCTAGTTCATTGGGTGCTTGGGTTTTAAGAATGGATTGCTAAGATATTCTTCTTAAATAAATGTAGGTTTTTCCTTTATCTCGATTTACCGATTGTCAAAGCATACCTTTTCAATACAGTTCATGAAATACAAAGATATATAAATCGGTTTCTCTTGTATTAATTATTACAGACAGAGATGCAAATAGCTGTAAAGCAAAAAAAGCTTGGAGAGCCAGTTGGTGAACCACTTCTTGGCAAAACGGTATGCTTCAGTTTCCTGACCTCCTCTCCCATTAGTTATTGTAGGAGTTTTTGTATATTCGTTGTTGTACATTTTTTTCTTTCTTTCTGAAGCTGCCTTCGTGCCTCGTTCATTTTCTAGATTTATTTAGTAAAGAAGTGATTCAAACTGATGAAGGAAGTTAGTAGATGATATATTGATGAAATACTATTAGAGTAACGCTGTAATTATATATATAAAAAAGGTATTTGAGGCCCTTTTCTTCCACCTGAATATGGGTTAGTAGCTGAAAAATGCTAGTTGAATTAGAAACATCTGTTTCTACGTAATTTTAATTAGGAGGACGAATTTAACCTTGCCGAGTCTTGAGTACTGATGATAATTGATAGATGCATAGTGTAATCTGTAAATTCCCCCCTATAGCTTGAGCTTGACTAGCTTGCTTTCTGATTATGAATAAACAAACATATTTGTGCAAAGAAGTCTAAATTTGCATTTTTATTCATCCTAAAAGAAGTGCTGATAGATTTTCTTCATTTCCTGCACATCTGTCTATTTTTAGCTGTGAATTCTCAAATGTAATTTTTCATGATTGGAAATGAAATTTTATCATGGAGCAAACACGAGCTGTTGTTGACAGAATCTGCAATCGATGTACACCTAGTAAATCCTGAAAGTTTGAAGCAAAATTTCTGCTTATACAGGATTGTGAACAGTATTTCCAGTGACAATGAGGAAAAATATCCTGCATCTGTTTTCCTAATAAATTAGTCAGATAACTTATTTTTTCTCTGTTTAGAATACTGCAGGTGTCATGTTTACAATGGCGATGAGCAAAACTATCTTTGTTGTGCCAGTGGATTAGCCTGATAACTTATGTTTCCCAAGGGCGATTCTACCATAGGGCAAGGGTAGTCATTTGCCCACCCTTGGTTTTGAAAACAGTAAATTACAAAAATGCCTTGGGATTATTGGGATAATATCATAATTTATTTGCTTATGTGTATGTATATATAGTACTATAGGAAAAGGAGAACATACGTTGAATGAGATAAGAGTTCTTTTTGGAATTTTGATTTATAATTTACTTTCATCATGGGAGATTTTACCATGTTACAAAATTTGAGTTTCCAAGCCTAATAGTGTATCTATTTGGTCATTATGATCTTGAATGAATAAAAATAGTTTCCGATTTTTTACGTTGACAGTGTTTGGATAGCTTGTAGGTAATCGAACCATAGTATTTTTTTAGATAGTTTTCATGAATGCTATCTATAATTTTTATCGATGAAATAACCCCTCATTGCGATTAATGTATTAATATAGTAAATAATTAAACTTAGCAACTTAGCAACTTAGCTACTAGATTAGTGAATTTTTCTAAGTGATTGTTTAAATTTAATTAGATGTACTTGGGGTAGTACCAAAGTGTGCTCATCATGAAATATTTATAAGACATGGCTTATCGTGGAGGTCAATTGTAATTTCGACATCGTAAAAATGATGCTTAAAAAAATTATATGTATTCATAATTTCTAGTATCTTCGTATTTTATTTAAGTTTTGCCCCCCCTTGTTTGAAATCCTAGATTCGCTGCTGATGTTTCCCCTTTTAAAATTATGCAGGTGTACGTTTTAGGATATGGAAATATCGGGATTCATTTGGCCAAGAGATTACGCCCTTTTGATGTAAAAATTATTTCTACAAAGCGGAGTTGGCCCTTAGGTATGCAAAATTTACACAGTTCTGATGGTGTGTAACGACTCATAGAAGATATAATATATATTTTAATAGGTCGTAATGGCGGGATATTAATTATGATGATTTTTCTACAGCATCTCAAAATGGTATCACAGATGATTTTGTTGACGAGAAAGGCAGCCATGGAGACATGTATAGTTTTGCGAGCAAGGCTGATATAGTTGTTTGTTGCTTAACAATGAATGCTGAAACAGTTAAACGCTATAATTTTTCTATCTTATTTTCCATTTCGTTAGTATCTGAAACTAGGATTTGGTTGATAAACAGTACATATAAATATGTCCATATTTTCTCATTCATTTGTTTCAAACAGAACTAGTGCTTAGGATACTACAATCTCTCAACATGATTTATGCTGACTTTTTCAGTACAAATTATTTCAGGCTGGGGTTGTGAATGAAAAGTTTATATCATCCATGAAAAAGGTTAGTCTCACTTGCAAACTAGATTTAATTTCGAGAAAGCTTTAATGTTTGCTGATATCTGTGATTCTTTGTATGGAGAATAGTTGTCTATGCGGAATAGATAAGCATAAGAATACTCTACCGTACTTATTACTTGCCATATTCGGATATGACAATCAATAAAAATGATATGGAGTTTTCGCGATAGAAATGAAATGTTATAGCCTTTGGCTAAAGAATATAATACTAGTGCGGGTTAATAAATATTTATATACTAACGGTTCTCCTATATATATGCATTATAGGGTGCTTTTTTGGTGAATATAGCTCGAGGGGGTCTCTTGGACTATGAAGCTGTGTTTCATCACTTGAAATCCGGCCACCTGGGAGGCTTAGGCGCTGATGTGGCTTGGACAGAGCCCTTCGATCCTGAAGATCCAATTTTGAAGTTTCCAAATGTTATATTGACACCACATGTTGCCGGTGTGACCGAAAATTCATATAGATCCATGGCTAAGGTAAAACACTTTTTAGAACCTATTAAAGTCGAAGTTTATTATTTTTTAGTAGGAGCTGGAGTCCATTGCGCACTAAGATTTAAAGCACACCCACTACAATTTCCGTCTAGTTTTCTTTAACGTTGTGGTAGAAGTACTTCTTTATCTGCTTTGCATAACCACTTTGTATTAATACAAAACATCGTTTTCTTGATCAACTTCAGTATTTTGTTTTTACGTCACTTATATAGCTCATGTCTGTAAATTTTTAACTTAAGCGAAACATTTAGATAAGCTGATAGAGCGAGGTTTGTTTCTCATAAAGTTGTGGTAATTGGGACAAATAGGGAAGCTTTTAGTGGGTGTTGTAATTCCAATGCTTGACCTATTCAAGCATAGCTAATTTAGTAAACCTGTTTAATACATGATTATCAGGTTTGAATATTTTCTACAGACATCAAAAATAAATTCTAACAAATATGAATTATCATGCTGAGTTATTTTAATCATTGTTGCATGGTTAGCAGACCTGGCTTCCAGTGTAGTTTAGGGACGCTGTTCTGTTGGGCCTCTGTTTTATTTAGGGCCTTATAAAACCACATTGCAGTATTTAATCAATTAAGTTGAATGTAGAGATGTTAGCAAGAGAGAGATGGTAAAAATGTGGAATAAACTTAAAGAAAAAATTGTAAAAGGAAGGGGTGGGTGAAAATATATAAAGAAGAATTAATCTATTAAGTTAAAGATAAAGATGTTAAAAAGAGAGAATTGGTGAAAATGTGGAATAAAAACCGTAAAGGAAGGGGAGGGTGAAATTATATAATTTCCAATTAATCAATTAAGTTGAAGATAAAGATGTTTTACAAGAGAGAATCAGTGGAAATTTGGAATAAACTTTGGAAAAAAACTGTCAAGGGGAGGATGAAAATATATAAAGTTCTAATACACAACTCACAAGTGGCCTCCATTCGATTAATTCTATTTGGTCTCACTATTTCCTACTGCAACTTTAAAAGACCGAAGTTTTGTAACGATAAGCTATTCATACAAGTAGAGTTGAACTTATCACCTTTTATTACTCTATTAAATGTTACAAGTTCTATCTAATTTATTTTAGATTTCATTGAAGTTGGCGATTAGTACTAAGTAGATGTTTTTAAATTTTACTATTTTTTATCTTTTTTATGTGTGGGGTCTCAAAAATGCTGGTGGTTAGGCTCGATTTGGTTTTATGGTTGCTTCTGCAAAGTTATTTCCAGGACTTGTTTTCCAAAAAGCAATTTGCCATTTTGGTTTTTGTTAGCTAACTTATACAAGTTGCTTCGAGAAGCAGGATGGCGTTTGGTGGAAGCGTGACAAAATGTTTTTTAGTTAGAAAAGACGTAACTAGACATTTATTGGATGTAACTAGTGTTTTAAAATTTTTAATAACTTTCTGATGCAACTCACTAGGTGCTAAAGAACACAACCTAAGAAGAATAGCAGGTATTGAAATGTAGTTTTTTAGTTGCACCTAACATCATCCGCTTCTCCTTACTTCTTAGAAGAAAACAAGAAGTTTGGAATTTGCTTTTTCTTTTCCCAATAATAAATTATAACGTTAATACAAAACAGCTGCTTTTCTTGGCCAAAATAGCAATACTTTTCTCCCTACATATTGAGAATAGAATTGAGAGTGAAAGCGAAAGCGAAAGAGAACCAAACCAACTACCTTTAATACTAAAGCTATCTTCTCCAACTACTGCTTATCTTGCCATGGACCCTCTGATAAATTTATAATATCTTTAGATTGAAAAATATCGGGACACCCTAACTACATACCATATGTTTTACATCTGTACTAAATGAAATTCGTTAAACTTGAGTGCCCTGCTAAGTTTCATGTACGCATTTTTGTTGTGTTACCTCTAAAATATTACAGTGGTAAAATCTGCTTTTACCAAAGTCTTGCTTGATTGCCCGCTTGAGACTTTAATTCTATAACATATAGTGTTTAGTTGGTCAGTAAACTTAGCTTTCGCCTTTCGGTCTTTTGCCCTAAAAAAGCTAAAATCTGGAGTATAAGATGAATGAAGTTTGTTTTATTCTCAGTTCCAAATAGGCCCGCTGTATTTGCTTACAAGCTGCAGTAAACAAACGCTGATTAAAAATTGGTAACCGAATAGATGTTTGTGATTTTATTTTTCTTCACTGACCATTTTGGGTTCAATCTATCAGGTAGTGGGGGACGTCGCCCTTCAACTTCACGCAGGAGATCCTTTGACAGGTATTGAGATTGTCAACTAATAAGGCAGTTAGTGTTGTCAAAAAGCAACATTTCTCTCTATTTTACCCATTGTAAACTCAATAGACAATCTCTAAACTCATTTTGAAGCTACTATAATCCACCACTACAATGTTGGGATTCTTTACATTTTTCCGTTACAGTCCTCTCATGCAGTGAACTATGCAAACGGGAATAGAAAACCTATCTTTGGTTGTAATAATAGTTTCGAATCACATTATATCACTGTGAAAATACCCCTAACTAGTGGTTCATTTCTCTTATTATTTTTATTTAGAAGTGGCACTGTCTTCAAGTAATACGTAATTAAGCATGACTAGTCGACAAAGCCATCAAGGCTATTATATAGTGCAAGTATATGACACATTCGGTGATAATGTCGTCGGCTCGACTTGCCTTTTGATAATAGGGATTCAATGTCAACACAAGAAAAGGACCCAGTAAGTATTTTAGGATTTGACCGATTCAGTCCAGATTTTCAATGCTAAAGGCCAATTTTAAAACACCTATATTAGTGGTCGTTATTAGCAATTTTGCCTCTTCATAAAAGTTAAGGAACATATTTGACACGGTTAAATAACACAAATACATACGTGTAATATTTATTGGTCCATAACTCAATATGTCAATTTATTGGAGCTTCGTTGTGTCATTACTTAGTCTAAATCATGTAATTAAAAATATCGTGACAAACACGATTCATTGAATAATAAAAGAGATTTCAATTATTTTAAACAGGTTTTAATCATATATTTGAAGCCATTTGTGTCGTGGTGTGGTCATATATCGATTCCTCTGTCTGGATATAATTTAAATAATGATACGCATAGTTGACTAAAAAGACAAAAACGGCATATAATTATATAAAAGACCTCAATATATTAACAAAAAAAAATACAATAAAGCAACCAAAGTAGTGGAAACAATTGGAACATCAATTATTTATTTTATATAAAAATACAATAAAGCAACCAAAGCAGTGGAAACAATTGGAACATCAATTATTTATTTTATATCTTTTGTAAGCTATTTTTCCGGAAGCATTGTGCCTGACTCTGAGTCAGGGTGACTCAGAGTCTAAAATTGCTAATAAAACGCTCAATTTTATTTTAATTGTCTTTTATTTTTAAAGTCAAAATTATGTAAAACTTACATAATTCAATGAAATCAAGTTATAACTATTATTTGAAAATTTTGAATGTAGTATACATACATATTATAAATATGTATATGTAAATATAATAATATATAGATACAAAATGTTGCTTGTTGTTTATTTGCGTATTTGTAAGTTTTACATAATTTTGACTTTAAAAATAAAAAATAATTAAAATAAAATTGAGCGTTTTATTAGCAATTTTGGACCCTGAGTCACCCTGACTCAGAGTCAGGCACACTGCTTCCTATTTTTTCATGTTGGATATGATGATGCATATATAATACAAATTCTTAGCATTTCTTTATGTGAAGCCACCAAAATTGAAACGAACATGAATTGTAAAAGTAGACAATTATAAATTGGAGTGAAAGAAAACCCAAAATCACGAATAGTTCAACGTTCAATTTTATGTCAATTCGTATGTTGAAAGAAAACTACTCTATATTCTGCTAAATTCAAGTATAAGAATATAAGATAAGTATTCATTTGAAAAGCCAGAGTAATTTCACTTGGACATTCCCTTTGAAATGGGTACCAAATTGAAACAAACATAATAGTACTAAATACTTTAAAAAAAATAGTACCAAAATTTATTGTATATCAATTTATTAAAAGCATAACAATAAGGATAAAAAAGAGTTTTAGAACGTCTGGTCTCGTCTAATTACACTTGATAACCGTCTAATTATTTAATCTTATCAAATCCACTAGACGCATATCACTACAAAAAAATACTCAAATAGCGACGGGATTAGTGACGGTATTTTTTGTTACGATCTTATTAGCAACGGTTTTTTGGACGGTTTTATGACAGATTTGTGATAATTTTTTAAATTAGTGACAGATTTGTGACAGATTTTGATTCTCACTAAATCAAATATTATTTTATAGTGTATATAAGATTTGTGTGGTCTCACATTCTGGAGTACTGGTAAAAATTATGTAAATTATGGGGACATAATAATAAATATTTGCTTCATGAACTGTGTTTAGTATATCGGACCTGAGATCCCCAACCACATTGAGGAACGTTACACTTGCATGTAGCGGCGGTCTGCCAGTACGGGTTGTCCAAAATTGATTTTTTTTACCCTTTATAATAATGTTGCATAGAAAAAAAAGAAGAAAAAAAACGTATAAAATAGGATTCGAATCTGGACAAATAGTAAAAGAAACTAATTACAACTAGCATTAGTCATTAGACGCATGTGATTAGGTTTGCGGTTGCATAAGGCTCGAGCCTTGCTCGCCTTGCCCCGGGGCCGCCCCTGTTTGCATGTATGCGGTAATAGATTATGACGAGTCAACAAGCAGAGCTTATTAGCTAGCTTTTTTCACTTATGCATTGATCTTTTATGGAAAATGTTTAACAACATCATTATGTTGGACTTATATTATTGGGACTCATAAATATACTACCTACAACCCGTTTTTACAATTTTTACGTGTCCACATTATATTTGTATAAACATCATCTCTCCATTCAAATTTATGAGTGACAAGGATTTTTTACAAATGCTTAAGTTAGCTATCATTACAAAAAAATATCCAAATAGCGACGAGATTAGTGACGATATTTTTTGTTACGAGCTTAGGTCTTTGTGACGGCTTTGTGACAGTTTAGTTAATTTACGACAGATTTGTGACAACTTTTTAAATTAGTGACAGACTTATGACAGATTTTGACTCTCACTAAATCAAACATTATATGTTTAACATTATAATTAGAAGACCAAGTCTAGTTATAAAAAACTGATCATAAATCATATTGAACTCGAAAGTTTCATTAAACTCGTTGGATCTTGATCGGTTCTTGAAGAATTTTGCCAAGCTCAAACGAGCCGCAGAGATCCATTTGATACCAAAGCTTCAATAAGCTCATCGTAATCGTTTGCTAGAGGCATTTGTCAAGTTTGTGTAATGTCAAGTCCTAGTGACATGATAATCAACGATAATTGACAACATGCGATATGAAAGATTCCATATGTCGACAACGGACTAATATATTTAGGTCGGTAGTCGGATGAATTGAGGCGAATTAAAAAAAGAAGATTACAAAGAAGTAACAAATATATTTCTAATATGGCTTTGCAATTATAAAAAAGGACCCACTTGGAAATGGCAATTAAAGAAAGTAAATAGCCAACAAAGTAAATGATAGCAAAATTGATTGGAAAAGTAATGTCACAAATGAAAAATAGTTAATTTAAATATATATTTCGTCGACGATTGGATTAACGAAACTGTTAATAACAACAACAACAAAAGTTCTATTATTGGTCTCGATATCGAGTGGAGACCCAATTTTAGACGAAACGTTGATTATCCCGTTGCCGTTATTCAACTCTGTACCCAATAATAGAACTATTGTTGTTGTTATTAACAGTTTCCTTAATCCAATCGTCGACGAAATATATATTTGAATTATAAATAGAGGAGAATATTTTCTAAAATGCTAATGAAGGAAGCAATTTATCAACAAAGCAAATGATAGTCATGGAGTACTGAATTAATTAGGGAAGTAATTTTCACTAAAAATAAAATTAAACTTCAGCACTAAAAATGGCAAATATTTGTAAAAACAAAGAAATAAATTAAATTATACACTAAAAGAGGTTCTGGAATGAACTAGGGACACATTCAAATGGAATAGAAAATAAGAAAAACTTGTCAACAAAGTAAATGATACAAAACCAATTGTCAAACTCGTGTTACCTACCAAAAATGAAAATGAATTTCGTACTCCTTATTGGCTCATTTTTCAATGTTTTGTTTTGGGGTCGACAAGAGATTTGAATTTGAGTAGATTTTGGACAGATTTGTAGTCGAGTTAACGACGTGTGACGCTAGCCGAGTCTATCTTAAACAACAACTTGATTTCACTGTAAATAAATCAATAACAGAAGATTTTTTAAATTTAAATTGATAGTGTAGGGGTGTTAATTTTAGCCGATCTGTCCCGACCCGACCCAACGGTTTTTGGGTATTCGGATAACGGTTTTAGCGGTTCTTTCATCATCTACGGTCCGGTCTATTTAACTTTTATTTATTTATTTTACTCAACCCGTATTTGTAATGGGTATAACGGTTCTCGGTGCGGTTATTTACCCAAAATTCGTAAAATTTATTCTACTTTTCTAGATGTTCTCTTCTAAATGTTAATTTTACATATTGATAATAAATATATTTTTTCAAGATATTTCTTAACTTGTTAAAAATAAACACACAGTAACGAGTTACTATTATTTTTTTTGGTTCATATTGGTTAACAATGTGTTTGGTTGATTACTGAATCACGTAAACATTACAAACTAATGGTTTCATTTTTCATTTTCTTAATTACCCATTTTATTGTTAATGATTTTCCTAAATTATTAAGAAAGATAGACTGAATTAAATATAAATCGTAAAACTTGTAATCACAGTAAATATTAAAAACTATTTTTTTATTAAATGGTGGGAAAAACCCATATTTTTATATTATTAATGATAAAAATATAAAAATACGAGGAAAAAACCCACAACACAAAAAAAAAAAAAAAGTAAACGAACGTCAACTAATGAAAAATAAAATAAGCATAAAAACATCATAAAAACTAATCGTTCAATGTTAAATCTCCAACCGTATCTTCGTACATATTCAAAAACGTTTTATTTTTCTTCACTCGTCGTTGTATGAGTTTTTCTTGTGTTTTTTATCGTGTATTTATCCAATTTTCGTTGCACATACATAATATGTATATATATATTTAAAATATGAGTATATACTGCGGTTATATAATTCGGATATGCCAGTCTGTTCCGCGGATCGGTTCTATGAGTCGGGTCCACAGTATAGAGTTGATAACCATACCTCTCTCAAGAACCAGCAGAGTCAGGTTGGATAGAACCAAAAACGGTTCCGTTACGGATCGGTTCTTACGGTTTTTTGGTATTTACGGTACGATTTTCGAGTTTCGAGTCTTTTTGACATATTTTATTAACTTTTTTAGTAACATTATTTTAATAATGAAAACTTATAAATTAAAATATTTTTTTAAAAAAGGAAAAAATATCATACTTTACAAAAAAGTAAATGAAATTAATTTGAGCCCCCACTTTGAAGAAATCCCAACCTCATGTAACCTGTCAGGCAGGCCATTTAAGAATATCAATAAAAAAATAAAATTAGTTGACCAAACGGCGCTTTTTTAGCCGTCCATTTGTACTAATATATATTTTCTCAACCGTTGGATTGAATCTCAAATTTGCCCAAACCCTAACCTAACCACAGTTAACCTTAACCACAGATAGGGCCCATATTAACGTTAGAACACAGAATCACCACGTCTATATATTAATTGCATTATTGGTATTATAAGTCTTGAATGAAATTTCATTTTGCCATATTCATTTCATTTATAATAGTAATTGATGCAATTTTAAAAAAAACAACAACATGATGATTATGGTTTGAGATTGATGTAGCGTAATTAAATATTAGCTATTGTTCGGTTTAAAGTATGAAATCATTTTTATGCGATGGTTTAGACTCATTAATATTGGAGATAAGTCTGTCGATTCATGTAGTTTCATAGATCATAATCGTATTTCTCATATTTGTGCGAAAATATAATTTAGTAGTAATAAATAATATTAACGAAATCCGTTTGTAATTTTTATTTTTCGTAGGAACTAAGCTCGTTTTTTTTCCTTAGAAATATAGTCATTTTGTTTTTTTGATTGGAGCTTTCAACGAATACTTATTCCGTTCTATATTACTTGTCTATTACGAAAACAAGTCGATTTTGAGATGCAAATAATCTATACATAAATTGTTAAAACGACAAATTTAAAAAAACTTTCATATACTCAAATTAAATATGACCATATAAAAGTTTTTAAGAAAAATTGTTTTTTCTTCAATTTAATCACAAAAAATAAGCATAAAAAAATACACGTAGATTTGCAATGGACAAGTAATTTGAAAGAGATGGAATGTTTGGGACATATGTTTGAGTTTTTTAATCCATCTATATAGCGATGTGGACTTTTTATAAGTTGACATATGTATAAATGGTTTTTCTCACACATATGCGGAATTGTAAAACAGGTTCTTATTTGTAAAATAGCTAGTGTGTAGCATGGTTACACATTGAAATTTATATAAAAAATATGTTCTTAAAAAAAAAAAAAAGAGATGGAATGTAATTAATTTTAGCCAAAAAAAACCTAGAATAATCATTACCCCCATGCTATAGCTTCAAACTCTTGGAAAATTTCACCAAAACTCAAAACTAGAAGGACCACAATAACTTTCACTAAAACAATAGGACCAAAGTGCAAATAAAAACTTACAAACTCACCCTCCAAACTTTCTTTAATTACAATCCACCCCAACACCCCTCTTAGATCTATAAATAAACCTTCAAATTAGAGCTATGTTTGCCAAACCAAACACCCCAAGGCCAATTGTCTCACCCTAAAATCTCTAAAAAAAATTCCCCAAAATCCACCCCCTCCATAAAAACATTTTCATATAAATTATAAATTATAATTATGTCGGCCCGAACGAGGAGGGAAAGCGGTCCGGTTTTACCGTTTGCGAAGGCGTTCCAAAGATCAATCTCGCCCTCGCCTACACGTAGCAAATCAATCGATATGTATAGTTCACCGTTGTTACCGTACCGTTCCACCTCCCCCACACGTGTCAACCTTCACGGCTTCACCTCCACCGTCCGATTATCATCTAACCGTCCGATATCCGCTACTTCATCGCACGTGTCTAATATCCACAACAACGGCGCGTTTGTTAAGAAACAATCGCGCACTTGTATGTGTTCCCCGACGACTCACCCGGGATCCTTCCGTTGCTCGTTACACAAAAACAAAAATACTAGCAACGCTACGCCCGGTAATTATTTACCCAACAGATTAAATGCGAGGAGGTCCGCGATGGCGAATTCCCTTGTCAGGATCGGGACGGTCGAGGGGGACCTTGTGAGACGTGCCCTCGCGCAACTTATCCGGCCCTCGTCGCATCAACAGAAGAGGCGTGGCGCGTTCCAACCCAGGCCTAGTAGGTTATCGGTCATGTCCAAAGCCAATGATTAATCGCATATTTTATAATTGAATTGAAATCTCAAAGGCAGAAGGTTGAAACAACACTAATGAAGGTCCGAGGGCGAGTCGTGTCATGTTCAGATCTGATGAATAATAGTCTGTTTTTCGATTCGGAAACGGTTTATTTTGAGACGTTTATTTGATTAACTCGACGAGCAAGAGAAACATCTAGATCCGAGGATCGAGATGAAAAAAAAGGGATGATGATAGTACATACGAGTTTGATCGTAATCGCGATGAGATTGCGATAATTTAGAGGACCTTAAATGTTTTTATTTATTTATGGGACTTTTTACTCTTAATTAAAATCAATACTCAATAACTTAGTAGTATCAAAATTGGTTTTAATATAAATTTTAATTTTGTGTGTGGTTTTTAATTTTATTTATTTATTTGTGTTTTTGATGTGTGTAATGCCGAGCAATGACCCGTTTTCCGTTCCGTGTTTTTTTTTTCCGTTCGCAGTATGGGTTCCGTTATCCGCGTCGGGTTAGTTCCGTTGCTGTTTACGTTCCGTCCGTTGAGGTTGCATTTCGTGTAAGGTACGTTCGTTTTATTTTTATTTAATTTTTGTTTTGTTTTATATTGTAACTTGTGTCATTTAATTTTGGTTTGTTTTATATTGTAACTTGTGCCATTTAATTTTGGTTTGTTTATTTGGCAGGTTGCAGGTGGAACGTGACATAGTCGGTTTGGACTTTATATTAAATTCGGACATGAAAACTTTATAAATGCGATTGGAATATTATTTTTTTGACACCACCTTAGCTTTGGGATGAAGATAAGGAAGGAACTTTTTTTATTGGACTTAGAAATTAGGGAAAAATTGATGTGACTAATACAAAAATGGACCATATAAAGTGATACAAAAATTAAAAAAAATCAAGAAATGGACCATATAAAGTGAAATAACATTAATTAAATTAAAAGAAAGGAAACAAAGGGAAAGGAATAGGAAAGTTGAGACCACTGAAAATGCTTTCATAATTGGGGTAATTTAATAGTAAATGCAAACTTTTGGAGGAAATTATAGTTAAATATTTGGTAAAATAAAATTAATTCCAAATAAATTCAGAAGATCTCGAGGAACATATGTGATAGGCCTTCAAGATTTGAAATATGTTGTTAACTTTTGAAAAATTCGATTTTGACAAATTTCATATGAGTTATTTGTTGGTCAATCCCAAACAATTTGGAACGAATGGACTATAAATAAACTAGAAAAGGGTCTTGTAAAGATTTTGGAAAATTGTTTGTGACAATTTATACTCCATCCGTTCCCAATTGATTGTATTTTACGAAACTATGTGTAATTTTGATCGGCTTATAACATGTATTAAAATTGTCGAAATAAGAATTTCAAACTTAAATTATATGATTAACTTTCAAAAAATTTCATTCCGATAATTTTAATGAAATTTATTAATCAATTAAAATTGTATTTAGTTTCGTAATGGATAATTAATTAGAAAGAAATGGAGTATAGAAATGTAACAAATCTGCTCCTAGTAAGGGACTTGGTCTAAATTTTGGCCTAATTATTTTAGAACACTGATGGACATAAATTTGAATCGAATAATGGACATAAATTTGAATCGAAGATAACACAGCTGGTATTTCATCACCTAAATATGTGTGACAATTTGGAAAAGAATAATGGAGAAAATAAGTTGTGGATGAAAAATGAAATGACATGACACATAACGTGGTCACAAATTAATAGTGTCATGTGAACCTTTAATGAACCTATTAAAAAAGCTATGGAAATACAGCTGGATAACAATTGATATAATACGACATTATACAGTAGAAACTCGATAAATTAATACTCGATTATTTAATAAACTCTCTAAGATAATATTTTTGGTCGGTCCCGACTCGGGGATATGGTGCTAAATTAATAATTCGCTAAAATTATAAGATAATACATTTTTGATAGTTTCTTTAGACCCCATATAAAATATAAATTAATAATTCCTTATATATAGCATATTACATGAATGATTTACGAAGGTTTCTTGAAAAATGACTCAATTGTCTTTTGTTTTTTGTTGAAATCAATTTCCCCTTGAATCTCGTCTCTAATTTTCCTTAGCATGGTAAGAACTTCTGGTGTTGTTTTCTCATAGCTCAACAAGAAATTGTTCAATGTGATTGCCGCTTTAATATATAGCTTCGTTTCGCGAAGGGGGCTCCATTGTAGAACTTTCATCATCTTCTTCATCGATATCATCTTTATTAATTCCAATAACGCTTTCAATAATTTCTTCATCAGTCAACAACTGTGTAACTACATTTTCTTCTGGGTGAGTCAGAACATCTTCGACATCCATTGCATTGCGATAACCCAACTCTTTGATCAAATTCTGGAGTTCTTGAGTGCTTTCACCACCTTCATCTGAGTTCTCAAAAGTCACGTTATCTGTTAACCTATTTTGATCTTGTATTTATATAGAAAATATTTTTAATGTGCATAAAGTGATACATTGAACACAAGAAGCATAATAAGGTGGGAGATTGAAAGTTTATTTCAAATTGGGCCCTTCATTTGATATACATGCATTTTATCAACTTGATTAATTACAATAATTAAGTGAAAGCTTGAAAGGTGGAAGCTTGAAAGGTGTTTGTAAACTAAGTGGAAGCTTGAAAGGTGGAAGCTTGAAAGGTGTTTGTAAACTAAGTATTTTACTATAAATTAATAAAATATTAATTAATATATAAATTAATAATTATTAATTTATCGATTAATTAATAACTTTTTTAATTAATAAATTTTGGTGGTCTCAAATGTATTATTTTATAGAGTTTCTACTGTACGAGTTTAATACTACTCATAAACTATTACTATTATTATTATTTTTGTTAAGATTATATAATTGGTTTTATCGCCAAATCTTTGGTCTGGTGCCAGCTAGTGAGTTCCTAGTTTTAAAAATAAAAACAAACGCTCCGTCCCGAATTTAGTGTTCTGTTTTCATTTTTCGGACACTTATTTTAATACGAAGAGAGTAGTATTGTGATATCGGATCTAATTACAAAGAGAAAATCACCATGTCACAATCTACATCCACATCGAACGGAATAATTGTCATTTGCCTATAAACTAATATTGCTATAAAAAATAAGTATATATAAACTAACGAAACATAAATTTGTGTATATGTATACATATAAATGTGATTGGAGTTTATCGATTAAATATTGTGATTAAGATTATTATTTGGATTGAATTTGAGATCGTTTTTGGAATCATCGGAGGAAGGGAAGAGAAGGGAAGGGGAAAGATGTCGGATCGATTTTGGTATACATGCGTATATATATAGGGAAAATATATATCGGCACATAAAAAAACACGTTATGTTTATATTTTAATCCTAACCATTCATTACATATGTTTTTAAGGGTTGTGATGATTTTTTTATTTTAGCTAATCTTGGCCATTTGAAAAAAAACTAAATAGATGGTTAGATAAACATATTGTTTTTTTTTATTTGTCAATATATCATTCCTCATATATATACACACATAAAGAGATATAGTATGAGGGATGAGCAAGAAAAATGAGGTCTTCTATATTGAAGGGTAAAATTGTCATTTCCAGCTTTTAAGTTAGCACGTGGGACCATATGATTGTTTTCGGTTAACTTTTTGGACGGAAGGTACAAAATCGCAGAATTATGATAGTAAAGTTACTCAATTAATTTTTTTGGTAGTTGTGGATACTAAACCGCAAAACATAGTTAGTTTAGTGAACAAAACAACAATTAACCCAGTTTAAGACTAAAACGCGGCTCACATCTATTTCACAATCATTTTTAAAGAGCACCTGCACGTCTCTTATAGCTAGAGATGAAATTGTTCTCATTGTAAATTTAAAAATAATTTTGTTTGGACCCCACTTTGCATTTGTGTTTCTTATAAATTTAAAATATAATACTAACAATAATTAATTATTAATAAAAAATATGTTTTGATAAGACTATAGAAACATACAAAATGTAAACGACTATTTAAATGTCAAAAATATGTGCTAGTGTACTTGCGCCGGTGCAAGTGCATAAATGGTTCGATTATTTGTTACACTTTAAGCCTTGGTAACATAATAACATTGTTATTGAATAAGACTCCGAGTTTATTGTTAATTGGTGGAAGAAATCCAAAATTCCTGGTATTAAACTCAGGATTATTTGGGAGGATATTTTTTTTTTAATGGACTTGATTTGTCCAAGTTTTGATCATGTATATAGGGAGAGAGCAAAATCAAGTTGTCGATGGTTTGGCGAAGCAAGATGGTGCTGGTTGTAATGTTACTTTTTTCATGCCTTCGCAACTTCAAAAACATACTTATGCTGTTTATCGGTTGGATAAAAAAAAACTCCTTGCTTAAGAGAATTTTTTTAACATTTAGGTTATGTTTGGTAAGTTCTTGCTAATGATGAACAATCTGAAGCTGAATGAGTTTGGAATTATGAGGTTGACATAATGGTTTTTAAGATGAATCTTTTAATTTGCTAATGATGATTAGTTTGAAGGAAATCCATCTTTAAAACTTTTTTCTTCTTATAGTACGGATCTTAGCTTTGCAGGTAGCAGAGATAAAAAGAAACTCACCAAATTGCTGTTATTTACTTCCAGAGTAGATGATGTTTACAAGTGCGCCCTGTTTTGTTGCTGTCGAGGAAGATGCGAAGTATCTGGGAATTTGAAGATCGTATTTTGGTAACTTGAAGATATGTGGTTTAGCTAGATATGTGGTAACTTGGACAAAAAATGGCTCTTTTGATGTCGTATTATATGAGGAGAGTTGTGACGATTGTGAACGATTTTTCCCTGATAATTTTAATTTAGAATCTCATGCGCGCAATGATCAAGCAAACATATTAAACCACGACTATGGTTGGGGTCATTATGATGATCAACCGTGGGGAATCAATGACCAAGTGAAGATGTTAAATCACGACTATGGTTGGGGTCACTATGATGATCAACCGTGGGGAATCAATGACCAAGTGAAGATGTTAAATCACGACTATGGTTGGGGTCACTATGATGATCAACTGTGGGGAATCAATGACCAAGTGAACATGTTAAACCACAACTATCGTTTGGATCACTATAGTAATCGGTCAGGGGGCATCTAAGACGGAGAAAGTAGAGACTTTGATCTAATAGAAAATTATGCTTTTGCTGAGGCGCACACGCGCGCGCACACACACACAATTAATGTTTACTACAAGCTTATTGGTGTCCGATCACCTTTTAACAATATTTTTTTCATAGGTCACTAATCTGACAAGATTTTTAGGTCTATGTCACCTTACAAATGAAAAAAATAAATTATTTTTGTAACTTTTTTGTATATATATTTTTTTATTTAATAATTCAAACAAAAACTAAAAAAAACAGCTTATAATCTTTTTTTTTACACTTTAATATATTTCTCGTATATATTATAATATATTTTTTAAGATTAAAAACAACTTTTAATCTCTTTTTTATATTTTAATATATTTTTCGTATAAATTATAAGTTATTTTTTAATGTTAAAAACATCTTAAAAATAAATATCTATTACTAAAAAGAGAGAATGGGCACAAAGTTTTTGCTATATATATATATATATATATATCATATCATATCATACTATTAATATAAGCCAACCCAAACATTTTGAGGCTGCCTAATTTTATCCAAATTTTTCAAAAATATCCTCACTCTAATATTGTAATTTCTTTTAAATGCCATCACTCAATTCAAATACATAAATAACTTAAAAAAATATTATTTTCCACACATTTATATTCTAAACAAAATCGTTATGTATTTTTTATAAGAGTAAAACATTATATTACTCTTTATATACGATTGTTAATTAATTATATTTAATCATTCGATATTTAATTTTTTTAAAAAAATATTAAGTTTATTTGTCGGGATCATATCTATGTCACTACGTATTGCATACACAACGCGTGGGCAACGAGCCAACGATTACTACTATATCTATATCTATATATATATATAGATAGATAGATATCCTCTTCTCTAGATCAACTGCTCTAATCCAACAATTATCTCTTCATTGTAGAATTTCTTCCGAGTATATATGTGATAAGTTTGGTTTGAAGTCCAAATTAAAACAAATCAAGTTACGTATATTATTTAATCTACTTCAGTTAAACTAAAATATGGATAAGTGGAGTCTGGAGAAAAATAGAATTAAAGAACGTGAATTGCTGCATGCATGAATGTTCATCTTTAATCAATATCTTATTTCAGATTGTGAGTTTCTATGCTATATAATTCCTTTTATTACTTCTTTTAGTTTGTAATCATCACATATCTTTAGTTATAACACTTCGCAAATTTAATACTAATGGTTAAGAATTCTTTTCCAAATAATTAATTTAACAGAATATTATAGATGGATTTAATGATTGTCATATCATTTACTTAAATTAACTACACTTTTGTCTATTGTTTCGTAATGTATGGTTACTGCAATGTATTTTAGTATTGAGCACATTTTACAAACTTATGAATGTGAAACCTCTTGATATGCTAATCCGCAATAATTTTATGAGTACAAATTATGTGAGCTCTTTATTTTTCTGGTCTCGATTATTCTTCATACTTCCCTGAGATGCTTCTTCCGCGTTCACTTTTAAGTTGTAAATGTAGAATGGAAAGACTGTTAAAAGAAAGACACTTGCAAATTTAACATAAAAAACATGCTAAGACACCATAAGTACTTGTACTATATTTAGCTTATGTTTGGTAAGTTCTTGCTAATGATGAGCAATCTGAAGCTGAATGAGTTTGGAATTATGAGGTTGAACTGCCCACTCCCCTTTAGTTTTTCTTTATGCCAATTCAGTTTTCTGAGGGAATATACTGGAATTTTTTCGACATAATGATTTTTAAGATTAAGCTTTTAATTCGCTAATGATGATTAGTCTGAAGCAAATCCATCTTTAAAACTTTTTTATTCTTATAGTATGGATCTTAGCTTTGCAGGTACCGGAGATAAAAAGAAACTCACCAAATTGCTGTTATTTACTTTCAGAGTAGATGATGTTTACAAGTGCCCTGTTTTGTTGTTGCTGTTGAGGAAGATGCGGCGTAGCTGGGAATTTGAAGATCGTATTTTTGTAGCTAAATTTGGACTTTAAGCTTGAAGATCAATGTGTTGATGAGATGAGCAAAATGGTTAAGAGAAATGAAGCGGCTTTGATCAATTATGAGTTTGTTTTCTATCAGCAAACTTGCTCATATTATATCGTATATATGATACATCCAAATATAATATACCAAAAACAGAACTAACACATGGTACAAAATTTTGTCAAAATTTTGTCAAATTTTCAGTTACGAGTATTGTAAAACACTCACACATGGTACAAAAATTTGTACATACATATGATGATAGCGTAGTGAAAATACGTTGTTTTGGGTCGGGATTTTTTTGTTGTACTAAATTTGTAGTTACGTTTTTGCTTAGGAATTGAAATCCATTCGTCTAAACCAAGTTTTAAAGTTTGGCGATGTACTAACGTAGGCTCTCGATCTTTTCTACGTTCTAATGACTTGTCAAAAAAATGTAATTAATCTTTATATATACACGTAAAGGTTTTGTTTTGTCTGGCAACAACTTTTGAACTTTTCATTTTCACTATCAATTACTTCTAAACGTTAAAAAACGCAACGAATATTGAATATAAAAACTAAAATCTTTGGCAATGTCCAAAATAGAGTCTATCATGTCGTTAGATATAGCATTATGCATATATTTACCATTACTGTTTTCACTTTCACTGAATTTAGTGCTTTAAGTTGTATAAAAATAGGTTGAAAGTGGACATGGTCTGAACCCTAATATGTTTTTATAATCGTTTCCATTATTTTCCATTTCAGAAATTAATTAACCAAGCCAAATTCCAACTATAGTTCATGGAAGATTTAAGCTCTTTGAGAGGTACCTTTTCTACTCATACATTATGTCGTTTTAGCAAGAATTTCTATAAGTGCCGTTATATTTTTTTCTATCCCAATATCGAGCTTTACTCAAATCCTGTAATTTAGTTAAATAGTTTAAATAGTTTTGGTGTTAGAAATATCTCATTCACAACCCTTCTTCTTTACAGAGTATGCATTAAAAATTAGTTTTGGTTATTTAGGGTTTCATTTAATATTAGAAAGTTAACATGTTACTGATGACAGTGTATCCAGAATTAGTTTTGGGAAATTGTTACTTGTGGCCTTTTTATTTATTTATAATAATTAGCATACGACAAACTTAAGAATTAATCATAATATATTTAAACCTAATTAAATTTTATCTCTAATTGGTAACTTTTCGAGACAAAAATAATCTTTTAGACAAAAAACTCTAAATCTAACTTTTAGACACGTAATTTGATTTTTTTTTCCTATTTAAAAAACGTCACTTTGTAGTAATAAAAGCTAGATTCAAAGCTTTAAAAAGCTTGATTTGCCAAATTTTTAGGCCACTAATTACGTTATTTACACTGTTAACATAGCTTTTGTATAAACGCTTTAGCTAAGATTTCACTTTTCAAAACACTGGTTTTTCTCATGTAATTTTACCAAAGTTTGTTAATAATGATAATTTGGCACCCCGTGATTTAAATTTTCACTTAGCATTATTTTTTATGCAAATTTGGCAACCCCATTTATGTTTCCAAACTCAATATTTTTATAGCAATTGGGTTATTGATAAAAGTGACACTACAAGAAAATGACCATATACTAACTAAAAACTCTTAACTTATTTGGTAGTTAGTAAATAACAATCGATTTACTAACTAAATTTCATATTTTTAATATTTACTAACTAATTTGTAACTATAATAATTTCAGTTGCTATATAGTAACTGAATACCAACTTACAATTTTCAGTTGGTAAATACCAACGGAAATAGTTACTAGTACTTTAACAGTTAGTATATACTAACTAATTGGTGACTACCTACGACATTATCAGTTGCTAAATACTAACTGACCACTAACTAAAAAAATACAGTTGCTAAATACTAATTGATTACTAACAAACAATTGTTAGTTGGTAAATACCAACCGGGTTAACAATGTTTGCTCTTTTAGTTAGTATATTACCAACTAATTTTTGTTTGCTAAATAATAATTTAATATCCAATATCAATATATGTATATTTATATCCACAAACTAACACAACCACATATATGTTTTCCCTATATATTCAATTAGTTATGTCAATAAACCCTCACATAACCCAAAAAATATTAAGAACACGTTTATTAATAATCTCGCTAAGCGATCACTAAATAAGTTGGTAAATATTTGAAATCAATAAAAGTTTGCACCATCAAAAGTAGAGCAATTATTGAAATACTATCGATAATTGATGGAACTACCAGTGAAAAACATGTTGCGTTCAAAGATGGTGAATAAATTGTGAATGCTTCTTTTTGGAGATGAAACCAAATAAAAAAAAATAGAAAAAAGTATTACTAACATGGGATGGAAGATTGCAAATAATACAATATGCAAATAATAAATTGGTGTTTAGTGCTGTATATCACGTTTATTTTTGATTATAAGTGTTTTAATAACTTTTACAATTTCTTTGAGTATTTTTTTAAAGAGATAAAATGTATATTACAGATCTTAAAATGATAGAGCGTTCAATAACAAAGTCAATATTCAGAATTCAGTTTGTAGGGTCAGATATATTGGTTTGAATATGTCAATATGTTTTAAAGAAGAAGGACCAATGGATAAATAGTTACAAATTAGAAAGCAAAATATTGTGGGGGTAAAATGAAACAAAATAAAAGAAAGTGGCGTTTTGTAGGGTTACACTTAAAAGACTTATTATTATAAGCTCCAAAAGAAAAGAAAAGCAGGGAGAGAGAGAGAGAAGAAGGCGCCGCCTCCCTCATCTCACCTTCTCCTTATTATAAGTGGCTCCCTTTCTTATGTTTTTATCATCATATCTGTTAATTTCTAATTTTTATTTCTGTTTTTGTTTTTGTATTTGCATTTGAGAATTACATCTTTTATTTATCATTTTTAATACAACATATATCATCTTTTTTTATTGTTTGCTACTTAAATTGCGATTGATTTTGTTCACTGCTTATTAAGGTTTTGGCATAAAATAATTTCAGATTTAGGGTTTATTTTTTAGTACAAATAAATAAACTGGAATCTGGTATTTGGTGTTTCAGACTTATTTTTGTTGGTATTTGTTAATCTATTAATTCTCGCTTTAACATAGGATTATGAAATTGAAACTATGTAAATTCAACTTCTTAAATACCCTTTATTAGCTCACATGAATAGTTGCCTTGTTTGGGTGGAGCTTTTAAGCTCAATCTATTTTGCTTATAAGCTGGTATTTTATTTTATTTTTGCTACTTTACACAGGAAAGACTAGAAATATGAAACCATTATACCGTTTTCTTATGCTTGTAACTTTCTCTCTCTTATCATTGATTTTTAAAAATGTTTCAATGGTTGTTAAACTGGGTTGTTAAACTGTTTTAAGATATTATGTGTTGGGTTTCAATGGTTTTCTTAGAATTTATGGATACACCATTAATTTGTTCGATCTGTTTTGGTTTTTTAGTTGATTTGTAACTGTTTTTTTTTTTAAATCTGTGTAATTGCTATTTCTGGGTGGTTTTAATAGTTTAAAAAATTATAGAGTGCTTTTGTAATTATTTGTTTCAAGGACATAAATAATAGTATGATATATAGAAAGAGAGACATTGATTCATACAGACGATCTAACCAAACCAAATTCAAATAATAAGGTCTGACTCTTAATATTTTTTAATGTATTAGTTAATCATTATTATTATTATTATATATGTACAAATATCAATTACTATATGTTTTTTTTGTAATTATGGGAGATTTTTTCATTCTAGTCAAATGGAGAGGGGAGGTGATGTCCCGATCTCTGACAAAGAGTGAATTTTTCCTCCCCAAATATTACATGTTTTCCTATCTTTATTAATTGCAACTTAACAAAACCTTCATATCCTATAAAGATTCTGCTCTTAAAGCGAGATATTTTATAGTGTGTTATGGCACATACTTTTCAAGTTTATTGTTTCTTTTCGCTCTATGTTATTTTAAAAATGTTTCAATGGTTGTTAAACTGTTTTAAGATATTATGTGTTGGGTTTCAATGGTTTTCTTAGAATTTATGGATACACCATTAATTTGTTCGATCTGTTTTGGTTTTTTAATTGATTTGTAACTGTTTTTTTTTTAAAATCTGTGTAATTGCTATTTCTGGGTGGTTTTAATAGTTTAAAAAATTATAGAGTGCTTTTGTAATTATTTGTTTCAAGGACATAAATAATAGTATGATATATAGAAAGAGACATTGATTCATACAGACGATCTAACCAAACCAAATTCAAATAATAAGGTCTGACTCTTAATATTTTTTAATGTATTAGTTAATCATTATTATTATTATTATATATGTACAAATATCAATTACTATATGTTTTTTTTTTGTAATTATGGGAGATTTTTTCATTCTAGTCAAATGGAGAGGGGAGGTGATGTCCCGATCTCTGACAAAGAGTGAATTTTTCCTCCCCAAATATTACATGTTTTCCTATCTTTATTAACTGCAACTTAACAAAACCTTCATATTCTTCCTATCAAGATTCTGCTCTTAAAGCGAGATATTATTATAGTGTATTATGGCACCTACTTTTCAAGTTTATTGTTGCTTTTAACGAATTTTAGTAATTGCGTATAAGGTTTGTTGGTTGCAACGTTTAAACTCAATAAGTTGCACTGCATTGAGATGACTGGCTTAAAAGATGGGTTTTTTAACATCTACCTTAAAAAGCTAGAGAATAAAACTGGCTTATTTGGTAAAATTTGCACTGAAACAAGCCTCAATTTTTAGCCTGTATTTATTAAAAGAAAATTTGGTTGCTACACTTTTTTTTAGGTTAAGCAACTATGCTAGATATTTTAGGAGTTGGCTAAAATTCTGAATTTCATGTTTTAGACGCCAATCTGCAAAAAATCTTGCATCTGGTTTAGATTGTGAGTTTTGATAGGTTGGTATAGTAATTTTTGATTAATCAATGTTGATAGGCTAGTATACACAAGTGATATTTTTCTGTATGTTTGCTTGCTTAAATTTTCTTTTACAGCACTGTTTCATAGTCTAATTGGATTTCTTTATGTTTATCAATTCGCCTCATTTGTTGTCCAATGGATGTGTGTGTATATATATATATATTTTACCTTTATTTATGGTGGTAGAACTTGGAAGTGTTAATTGTTTACCATAGTTTAAATGAAATGGCCTTATTTTCGTTTTCTTAATTTTCTAGCAGTGTTTGTTCCTGCTTAATCTTAAATGTTTTTTTTTCTTATAGAGGTTCTTATGTTTATGTCACTATATTTCAAAACACTAAAAACTAATCGGATGTTCCCGTAGTATTAATACATATTCTGGACTTCTATACTTGGTTTGCAATTGTTTTCAATCCAATCAATGTTGTTTTCGATACGTATTTTTATTTTACGGGCAGAATTTTTATAAATTAAATTATTGTAGATGTTCCTTTAGTCTCATTTTCTGTAGCCCTATGCTACCAGTTTATAAGAATGTTGATCTTGCCAATGCTGTTTGATTTGTGTATGTCCCAACTTAATACCAATTTTATGGGCAATCTAAAGTCTAGTTTGATATTTTAGTTAGGTAACTCTGTGTGCTTCTGTTGGATGTTAAATTTATCAGTTTCTTCATGTAATATAATCTGTAAAAAATTGGCCGGGATTAAATTTTTAGTATAAAACATCAGTAACTCTGAACTTACAAATGCTAGTTGTAGTAAATGCTTAGTACTAGATCTTAATCTTTTTTATTGACAATTTGTTATTTGACCAGGTGGGTTTTCAATCCTTAGGAGTTAGGACAGAACTCAGCCTTGACAAAACTAACTGCAAATTAGTTTGAAATTTGTGATTTTGTATTGCTTTTCTATTTGTGATTGATTATGTTATTAGGTGTTTGTCATTGCAAAAACATTTTCAAAGCTAGGACCAATTTGGTGTCTTATAAACTTGAAGGGGAAAGTGCCTAACTTCTAAATTTCTGAACTTATTTTTATAACAGTGGAGACGGTCAACTTGTGAACATCCCCAGTTTTAAATTTGCTATAATTGACAAATTAGATCTGAATAATTTAAGCTGTATGAAAAGTTATATTAAATACTTTGATCAGCAGTACAATTTTTTATCCTTGAGATTGAAGCCGACTGCTAGAAGAACACTTCATTGGGACTTTAGAATGAATGAATGAAAATATGTATTTATATGTCTGTTTTTACCCTCAGATATGTTGTAGACGTGTTGGAGCATAATTTTCTGCATATATGTAGGCGTAGCTCTTAAAATTAATTTAAAATATTTTTGCAGATCTTGTAACTTAATTACAAATGTATATCTACGTGTATGTGTTGTGGCATTAACGTTTTAGTCTTGGATCTGTTATGTATATGCTAATTTTTCCGTTTTGAAAGATATTTTTTTTTGCTTAATGACATGTTACCCTTCATTAGCTTGCCGGGTCTTGCCCTGCTTCGAAGGTTGTTTGTGTGCAACATGATCTGTGTTTTTTAGTTTTTAAGGTTGGTTCTGTTAGCATTTGAGGTGTTAGCTAAATTGCGTTTTACTACATTCAATGTCTGCCTTACTAAAGTTTCATACACTCAAAAGCATACCTAATTTTCTATGTTTCAAATGTAAATTTTCCTTCCTCCAACAAGATAATATACTTTTTATATTTAAAATGTGCAACAAAATAGTATACTTTTACATTTAAGATGTGCAACAATACGACCCAGTCCTATCATACCTACTTTTTCTTTTTGGGCTGCGGCTACTAGTGAGGCTACGGCTACAACTTCTTGATGGGCTATGCTCTAATTTTTTCACCTGCCATAATGAACAAGTATACATGAAAACATAATCAAATTGAAATAATTATAAGAGGTTTAATGTTTCAAGCAAACAGTTTAGTTATGATCTTCACGATGACCAAAAAATTAGATAAAGAAAGAACAGCAAATTACCCTGATGTAAGTTTTCGTCCATGGATTCCTAAACTCTGTGTCATCGAGTTTCCTAATATGGGCGACAACAAAAGCACCAGTTTCTTTAGTCAAGTAAGTTTTGTCTATGTAGGAACAATATTTTAACAAACTGAGCCACAACAAAGCAAGGGGTTGCAACTTACCGCATATTTCATGTCTTCATAATTGGTATAATCAACCAAACCAAAAGTTCCTGAATTAAATATGCCAAAACATGATTACATCTCAGATATCAATCCGATCACTCAAAACCGTGTTCCCATGTTTGTTTGGCTAAACGTTAAAACAGATAAATAACAAGAGAATAGAATTACCCTCACCGGCACGTGACACTTCAGAATATATGTGGCAATTAATAGTTTTACCACGAAATTCAGAATGACGCGAGATCCCATAGCGGCCACTGTCACCACCACCTCTGCTGCCGCCACCACCACCTCTACCGTAACTACCATGACGATCACTCGAAGATGATGGTCCTCTACCTCCATGAGCAAGCTCGACCTGTAAAAATACATGTTCGAGACCCGAAATCAAAAGGGATAATTGTAACTGCAAAAGAAAACATCGGATTACTAAATTCTCTTTTACCCTTAAGTGACAACCATCAAAGTTGTAACCATCGCCCCTGATTGCTCCATCAGCGTCTCGAGCATTCTCAAACTACAAATAATTGAGAAATTAGAAATTCGCTCATTACACTGCTTGCCAAGCCGAATGATTTTTTTTTTAGAGAGAGTTGTATATTTTGACTGCTGCTTTTGCTTTTAGTTTCCTGGAAACAGGCATTGTAGTGTTTCATATAATAAATTTAATTCTTTCTACTATCTTCTGTTTTTGTAGACTGCATTTCGGTTGCAGCTAGGGTGAAATTTAAAAATCTATTGCTTGCTTTTTGGGATACAAATGGAGTTAACAGCGAAACCAGAAGGGTTACAAATGGAGTTAATAATAAGATCACGTTAAAACCAGAGCAGCTTTCAGAAGCTGGTTCCGTTTATAACTGCAAACCAAACTGAGCATATATTTTCATCTATTTTTATGTGTGGATCACCGTTTCTGAGTTTCTTTTCATAAGAAGATCATGTTGGCAATTCATACCGAAGAAGTTGATTAAGTATATCTACCAGACATAATTGCTATATTGTGTTTAAGAGCAGGTTTTAGAAGTTGATTAAGTATATAACTGAATGCAAAACTGGTCCTAAATATACATGTTTTTTGCATGTCATTGATCTTTAATAAAGTACAAAGTGGTGGTTTGAGTTTGATTATGCATTAGTACAATATAATCATACAGTCATACTATCTAAATCCAAATAAGAGAAAAGGTGATTTCTTTAGAATATAACAGTCTCCTCTTACCTTTTCTTCTCCAGGCTGATAATTTGATCAAGGACGAGTCTGCATTTCTGCGTTTGGCAATGGGGCATGAAGATGAAACCCTTGATGACTTCATTGAAACACACAAAACATGCTTAAATGATTTTATGTATTTTCCTACACGTAATTCTTATGGCCAATCAAGTGTTAAAATGAATTTGAGTTTGTTAAAAGAAGATTGGAAGATGATTCTAAAAAAGCAGATCGCCTTGAGAAGGTCATAATGCTTACTAAAGGATATCAGGTATGTAAATTAGTTATTGCTCTGTGCCCTTCTAATTTGTTGTTGGGTAAATAACAGCTTTATATCCCTACTATCACAATCTCTTTGGTCTAGTACACCTAATTAGCAGTTTCTTTTATTAATGCAATCGACTTCCATTGTCTTCACATGTGAGGTCACTTAGGAGATTGGTTACAGTTTCGTACACGCTGTATAGCCCTTTATTTTGTTTTATGCACCCAACTTTACTGACCTTAACATGACTACTGAATGAGAAAAAAAACGAAAGTCTAGTGCACTTACAAAAAGTTGTTAATTGTCTGTACCAAATCAAAAAATGGTGATAGTAGGGGGTATATATATGACTGTACTTGACTCTTAAATTGATAGATGATTGGTGTGTGAAGTAGTAATAAGGATAAATGATTTGGTGACTGTTAGATTTGAACTTATAGTTCACTTTTTGTCATCAACCATCTCTAACCAAATATAGCTTTCAAATGTTGGACAAATGTTTTAACGAAGAAACAAATAATATGCTAAAATTTAATACAACTTTTTTTCCTTATAAAACAATGCACTTGAAGTTTTTTAGGGTGAAATCAATCATGTAAACTTATCTGATTTCTGTTTATATTCATTCTATGTGATAATCAATCATAAGCATAAGTTTGTTTCTTCATATTACAGAGTTGATCAAATTACTGAAGTGGAAAAATATTTGCTTCTAGCAATTAAGTTTTTTCTTGGTTATCTGTGTAATTCTGTCCTTTATATTTGCATGATCTTATCGTTTTACTTTGTTTGATTGCTTAATTTGCTTTGAAGAGTTTAACTTAGTTATTGTAATTTAATTCATCTGTTTTTGGTTTAGCCAATTTGCTGTGTTCACAAGCACATACTTTAACGTGAAATGCTTCGACGCTGACGCTAGTGGACCCTTATGAAAACGCGTTGCAATGCTTTCTAGTTTAAAATCGTAGAGATCTTACCCGTAGTTTGGATTTTGTTCTCTTATGATACCTTCTTTCCTTAATTAATGTGCTTATTAGGTGGAATCATTTTCCACAATAACATTTGGTCCCGACACTCGCTGGTATTGAACAGGTCTAATATCATTGCTATATCGGAAGAACATTTATTTCCTTCCATGATCCTAGTGTCACTGTTCTGCAATTGATTGCTACTTAACGTGCAAGTTGTTTTTTGTTCTAATATTGGGGGAAAAAATGTCTTTTTACAGATGCGTGCTACAAAAATAGAGTCACAGATACAGTCAAACTTTTAAGCAAATGGACACTGCAAGAACAGAACTCGAGTGCTTCAAATTTCTACAGAAGCAAGAACACGTAGCCGCATCACACAGGATTAATACCCTCTGGGAAGAAGTCCAGAAGCAAAAAGAGCTAGAACAAATATTACAGAAAAAGTACGGAGATCTTATTGTAGAAAAAGAAAGGATAGAAAGCCTCGTAGATGCTTGTAGGGCAAAAGTGGAAACTTCTGCAAGAGATCGTGGTCTCGAGTTGGCCAATTCTGAAGCAAAGGAGACCACTGTGCAAATGGAAGCTGATAACAGAAAGAAGCCCAAAAGGAGACACGGTTGTTGAAAAGGACAATATAGCCTATGGTCACTCTGATGATTTAGGCAAATACGATGGAGAGGATGCTAAGGTTACTGATAAATTGGTGAAAACTGGAAATGAAGCTCAGGACGAGGTCTTAGAAGATGGCGACTTGCCAAAAGACAGGGTCCTTGAAAAGGCTGAATAAGATTGACCCGATTATGAGGATCATGAAGATGTGTTTGGTTGTACACTTGGGTACTTTTAAAAAAAATTTAGTTACCCATTGATTTCATTTTAACATAGTGATACATGAAAGTGGGAAACTGCTATTTTCGCATCAGCAGTAATTGTGATTTCTTTTAAATTTACTTGGTCACCCATTGAGCAAATATACGGAAAAAAATAAAACAAGGGACACATCAATGGATCTTATAAATAAATAAATAAATTTGTAGCTGTTCTTAAGTGATATTGCAGTAGTAATTATCAAGGTAAGCAAGTCTTGAAGATGAACACCAATTAAAAGTTAAAACGTAAGTGTCCTTGGTAAATGATTTAAGTTCAAAACGTAAGTAATACTGGTAATTAAGAAAATTGAGTAATCGTCGATCGGATATGAACACCAAATAAATCATCCTTTTCTTCAATAAGTAATCAAGGTCGGTAAGCAAGTCTTGATCCTTTTAAGATGAACACCAACTGAATTTTCCTTTTCTCTCTCTCTCTCTTTTCCACTCCACCAATCGTCGGAGAAAATGCATTACCTAATAAAGTTATCAAAAATTACTTAGCAAATAAATCAATAATATTATAAGACCATGATCATATTACTGAGATAAACCAAATAAAGAATGTTGAATTTATATGTAGTTTGCTAACCTCGGGTGGGTCTTGTAAAGAATAAGAAGCATCTGTTTCCTTTGGAATATTAGAAACCAGTATTCCGAGTCCTTGTTTTCTTTTGCGCAACACCTGATAATTTAAAAAAAAAAACAATTTAATTGAGATTTATGTGAATATATTTGTAGGATTACGAAGTTTGTTCAAATTAAAAATTCAAGACATTTACTTTAAAAGCGTCTTCATCAGTACGATCATCCCCAATATATATAGGATAAACATTCTTTGAATTCTCATACCCTGAAACAACACCAAAAGGAAAATATTACAACAGGGCCGGAATGTCAAATTTTAAACCTTTGTGCTTTTATACGCTTGCATATATATACATATAAATAGGTATATACTTACCAAGTGACTTTAATAAAAATTCAACTGCATTTCCCTTGTCCCATTTAATTGTTGGTCGGATCTCCAAAACCTGTTACAAAATACCGAGTCTTAGTTATAAATTAAAAGAGTATCCCATTTAATTGTTGGTCGGATCTCCAAAACCTGTTACAAAGTACCGAGTCTTAGTTATAAATTAAAAAAGAGTATCAGTTTTCTAATTAGTAATTCATACCTTGCGACCGTTTGACGTTCTTAGATTTGGGTAGTTATTGAGTACCGTCTTTACTTGCTCCTCTAAATAACTCCAATTCTGTTATAACAAGGAATATTTAGCTCATTTATTTTAAATAAAACACTTGTAACCATTTTAAAGATTCTTAACTGTAAAATCTATGATTTCCATAGATTTATACAACACTTTTAGAGAGAGAAAATCAAGAAAACGAGAGAAACAAATTAACCAGATGGTATTTCGTAGTCAGTTATTGACAGTTATAACAGAATTCATATTTACATCACTGGTCCTTATTGTTCTATAAAACTATTAGATGAGTACCTTATGATATAAAAGCTACAAAATACAACTACATGATATATCTAACACACCCCTCTCAAGGTATACAACTACATTACTGGTCCCCAATTCAGCGAACAAAATCCCCAATTCAGCAAACACCCTAAACCAGCGAACAAAATCCTCACAAAATACAACTAAATGAAAGCTACAAAATTCCCAATTCAGCGAACAAAATCCCTAATTCAGCTAACAAAATCCCCAATTCAGCTAACATAATCCCCAATTCAGCTAACACCCTAAACCAGCGAACAAAATCCTCACAAAATACAACTAAATGAAAGCTACAAAATCCCCAATTCAGCGAACAAAATCCCCAATTCAGCTAACATAATCCCTAATTCAGCTAACAAAATCCCCAATTCAGCTAACATAATCCCCAATTCAGCGAACAAATTCCCCAATTCAGCGAACACCCTAAACCAGCGAACAAAATCCCCACAAAATACAACTAAATGAAAGCTACAAAATCCCCAATTCAGCTAACATAATCCCCAATTCAGCTAACGAAATCCTCAATTCAGCGAACAAATTCCTCAATTCAGCGAACAGAAACCCTAAAAAATTCCCACAAAATACAACTAAATGAAAGCTACAAAATCCCCAATTCAGCGAACAAAATCCCTAATTCAGCTAACAAAATCCCCAATTCAGCTAACACCCTAAACCAGTGAACAAAATCCTCACAAAATACAACTAAATGAAAGCTACAAAATCCCCAATTCAGCGAACAAAATCCCCAATTCAGCTAACATAATCCCTAATTCAGCTAACAAAATTCCCAATTCAGCTAACGTAATCCCCAATTCAGCGAACAAATTCCCCAATTCAGCGAACACCCTAAACCAGGGAACAAAATCCCCACAAAATACAACTAAATGAAAGCTACAAAATCCCCAATTCAGCTAACATAATCCCCAATTCAGCTAACAAAATCCCCAATTCAGCGAACACCCTAAACCAGCGAACAAAATCCCCACAAAATACAACTAAATGAAAGCTACAAAATCCTCAATTCAGCTAACATAATCCCTAATTCAGCTAACAAAATCCCCAATTCAGCTAACATAATCCCCAATTCAGCTAACATAATCCCCAATTCAGCGAACACCCTAAACCAGCGAACAAAATCCTCACAATATACAACTAAATGAAAGCTACAAAATCCTCAATTCAGCGAACAAAATCCCTACTTCAGCTAACAAAATCCCCAATTCAGCGAACAAAATCCCTAATTCAGCTAACAAAATCCCCAATTCAGCTAACACCCTAAACCAGTGAACAAAATCCTCACAAAATACAACTAAATGAAAGCTACAAAATCCCCAATTCAGCGAACAAAATCCCCAATTCAGCTAACATAATCCCTAATTCAGCTAACAAAATCCCCAATTCAGCTAACATAATCTCCAATTCAGCTAACAAAATCCCCAATTCAGCGAACACCCTAAACCAGCGAACAAAATCCCCACAAAATACAACTAAATGAAAGCTACAAAATCCCCAATTCAGCTAACAAAATCCCCAATTCAGCTAACAAAATCCCCAATTCAGCGAACAAATTCCTCAATTCAGCGAACAGAAACCCTAAACCATCAAACAAAATACAACTAAATGAAAGCTACAAAATCCCCAATTCAGGGAACAAAATCCCCAATTCAGCAAACACCCTAAACCAGCGAACAAAATCCCCACAAAATACAACTAAATGAAAGCTACAAAATCCCCACAAAATACAACTAAATGAAAGCTACAAAATCCATATTTTCATCACTGGTCCTTATTGTTATATAAAACTATAAGATGAGTATCTTATGATATAAAAGCTACAAAATACAACTAAATGATAGTAATATCTTTAACTTTAACTAAAAACTATTTTCATCAAATTTACCTTTTCGTCAACGCGGCGAAAATGCACAGTTACACAGAATTTATTATTTTCGACAAATGCGCCCGGAGTCGTTTTGGTTTTCTCTACCAAAATATTGTAAATCTGTAAATTCATGAGATAAATTATTAACCATTTGAAAGTAAATAGAGAAAAAAATAGGGGAAATTGTTAAAATGATATCCAACCTATTAACTTTTACTGATTTGGTATCCATCCTAACACACTTTCGAAATTGGTATCCGACCTATACATTTCTCGCTAATTTGGTACCCAACCTAACACTTTTTTATAATTTGGTACACAACCTAACATTTTTTTCTAATTTGTTACCCAACCTATGAGTTAAAAACCGATGATCGAAGACAGATTGAGTTCCTTAATTGGATTGTATACGTATAGGTTGGGTACCAAATTAGAGCGAAACGTATAGGTTAGATACCAAATTAGAAAAAGTGTTAGGTTGGGTACCAAATTAGAGCGAAATGTATAGGTTGGATACCAAATTAGAAAGTGTGTTAGGTTATGTACCAAATCACTAAAAGTTGATAAGTTATGTACCATTTTAGCATTTTTCCCGGAAAAAATAAGTTTGCTTATGCCTCAAACTGTAATATTACTCAGTATCATGTCACAAAGACCATCACGTCACACGCTAATTTTGTTATTCTGTATCGAAATATATCATTTTAAAACAACTATTTTTTTAAAATTTTGACTATATGTTGATTTTTATTATGTGTAAAATTGAGGGAAATATTTTTATAGTATAACATATTTTTGTGCAAAATTATCAAATTACGCTATCAAATTAACGTTTGTCAAATGTACATGATTTCATGATTAATTTAGACGGAGCTATATAAATTGGAAACTTATTATAGTTTGCTACCCAAATTAAAAAAAAACGAAACATAAATACTCAAATCGTTAAAAATAGATAGTTTGATTTATCGAACGTGTAAAATCCAAAATTAAATATAAATATATGTATAACCTCGTCTATCAATGGAAGAAACTCTATGGCAGGCTGGCACATAATCCTTTGGCTTCCCTGACCATACAAATAAATATACAATTATGCAATAATAACTACAAAAAGTAAATAGAGGTTGGATTTTTATACTATATTTTTTCTGAAAAAACGCACAAACCGTACATTTTTTGTATGAACCGTACATTTAATCTACGGTTTGGGCTGAATTGCAATTTTTTTGAATTTCAGGGACTGAAATGTAATTTCTGTAAACTTCAGGCAAACCGTACATTTAATCTACGGTTTGGACTGAATTGTAATTTTTACAAAATGCAGGGACTGAAATGTAATTTCTGCAAACTTCAGCCAAACCGTACATTTAATCTCTGGTTTGGCTGAAGTTTCCAGAAATTACATTTCAGTCCCTGAATTTCGAAAAACTTGCAAATTAGTCCAAAAAAAAACAATTTGAAATTAAGCATGAATTTTTTTTTATAGAAAAAACTTAATTCCCTATTCGTATATTTAAAATAAAAAGGAACTTTTTATAAAAATTATAAGTCTTTTAAACATAACTTTTTTATATAAATCTTTTAAACGTGATTTTTTTTATATAAAATTGGTCAATTCTTACAATCTCTCAAAATAAACACAAACATAGACTTACACAAATATAGATAAAAAAAATTTAATTTCAAAAATGTTTAATTTCAAAATGTTTAATTTTTTTGGACTAATTTGCAATTTTTTCGAAATTCAGGGACTGAAATGTAATTTCTGCAAACTTCAGCCAAACCAGAGATTAAATGTACAGTTTGGCTGAAGTTTGCAGAAATCACATTTCAGTCCCTGCATTTTGTAAAAATTGCAATTCAGTCTAAACCGTAGATTAAATGTATGGTTTGCCTGAAGTTTACAGAAATTACATTTCAGTCCCTGAAATTCAAAAAAATTGCAATTCAGCCCAAACCGTAGATTAAATGTACGGTTCGTATAAAAAATGTACGGTTTGTGCGTTTTTTCAGAAAAGATATAGTATAAAAATCCAGTCTGAAGTAAATAATTATGGTAAGTTAAATGTAGCATTTTTCCCTCACCTGAGCTGGTCCCTGTATGTCCATACCATGACTACCAGCATAGTAAAGCTGGGATAGTCTCACAAAGTCGTAAACCTGCAATATTTAAAGCCCATGTCATTTTAAAAATGCTGTACTAAAAAATACGAAAAAAATGGTTTTAAGTTATTTAAGAGTAGTAATGATGGACAAACACAAAACTTGCATAGTTTTATAAAAAACTGATATGTTAACTGTACATTATTTCTAAAAAGCAAAATGATGGATCCATGTTCTCTAAAACTAAATTCAGAGTGTTTTTTTTTTTTTTTGGTTTTGAAAATGAACAAATTCAGAGTTGACACCTCAAATTTTTGTAGGATATTTTCAAAACTAACTAAATTCAAGTTTTTTGTTTTGTTTTTGAGAAGGCACAAATTCAGAGTTGGACACCTTAAAATTTTGTTGGATATTTTCATTGTCTTTTTTTTTGTTGTTGTTTAAGTATTGTATATGTGAGAAAATATGTACCTTGGTTCTACTCCTGCCACTGACTATAGCAGTAGGAAAATACTCCGATGCATCGCTCACGGCCTCTCTCATCTGTTGATAACAGAAATATAGACATAATTACAATATACTTTCTCAACAGATTAAAATGTTTTAAACGAAGTGGCCTAGAGAACGAACCTCGATACTCATAAAAGCTCGGTCAGGGTCTTCAACAATAGGCGACAAAGTGCCATCATAATCAAGAAACATGAGAATTTGTTTCCCTTGCGATGCTGATATAATCTCATCAAACATTGTCAAAGCAGAAGGGTGACATACCTTTAAACAAATAAATAATACTCCAAATTAGAAAAAAAATTCCATGGTAAACTTTTTTTTTTTTTTCAAAGCAAAGGGACTAAGTACCCCATTATATTCACATAAGTTGGGACCTAACCCAGTCATTACAAGCAACGATCACAGCTTATAAGTACGCTGTTTACAAAAAATTCCCAAACATACCTACACATTTTCATAAGATCCATACAACACTAGACATTATTATCCAAACTGCAGAAATAAAGGAAATCTAACCAAAAGGAAATATGAATCAAAGGAAATAATTTAGTAGCTTTTCCTGAAACTTATAAAATCTTCTCTGTCCAAACAGTAAGCCCCATAAAAATCCAGGTAGACTAAGACAGTAAAAGTTATCATTTTAAAACACGCAAAAAACGCACAATAACAGTCTAATTAACCCAACAAGTTGTTGTCGTAATAGTCTAATTAACAAAGGGATTGTCTGGTTTGCACATTTTAACCAAATAAAGTGACATACATACATATAGAACAAGTCCGAATACTGATAGTAATTAAGAAACTTGATCTGTTGTGCTCTAAACGAGATAAGTCTGATAAATTAAGACTTGTAAAAGACAATCAAACAGTTCAACAAAGAAGCACTTGGTAGGTAAGTGGGATGTAAGAACAAATAATACAAAATTCTGAAGATATAAATTGTAATTTATTATTTTAAGAGAACTCACTCGCTTAAGGGCAATATTTATTCCAGACTTGTCCAAAGTGCCTGCATATAGAAGAAGAATTCACAGGTAATAGAGAGTTAATTGCCAAAATCATTTAACCCTAGCTCTTTCTTATCACATTGCTTAATTTCCAGAAAACAAACCCCCTTTTCTAATTACAATGACAAATTATAAAAGCAGACAAGACAACCCTTCACTTCCCAAAAAATTCAATAGGGTTGCTCTTAAAAATATCAAAATGTTAATAGGGAAATCGTAAATAAAATTAAAGGGTTCGGAATAGACATGACATGCTCATTATCACAAACATAAAACCGTAAATCTGTAACGTATTTATAAAGAAATTAACAAAATATAATAAAATATGGATAAAAAATATAAACATAAGCCTAGGACAGAATGATACTTTACATTAGCAGCATCACAGTTTTCACCTCATAAAAATCCAAATCTCTATAAATAAATAAAAAAACTCCGATCCAAGTAAGAACCGAACAAATGCACTAATATATAGGGAATATACTTACGATCATTTTGAGTGACGGGAATGGGCTTCTTGTTCTTTTTGTTCCAGAGACGCCACCCCCAGTAAAAGAATGGTGAAACTAAAATGACTATCAGTATCCCCATTGGCATCCACCACCGCCAATCGAATTCTTTGGACGGTGGTGGGGACGGAGACGGAGACGGAGCAGGGGCTGCGCCATCCGGACTTGGCACCCACTGGCCTAAGAGGGATCGTCGCACCATTTCCTTGTATATTGTATATATATATATAAATAAATATATATAAAGAGAGAGTGATAGCGTATACGTACTAGTAATAGTAATAGTAGTAGCAGTTGTATATATATTTCTTGCTTTCTAGTTTTGTAGTAATGTTATGTTTAGATTGCATTGAAGCAGGTTTGTCGTGTAGTAAAATCTTCTACTAATGGACGCAAAATACGCATGCACTTTCCTTTTTTATTATTTGCTACTTTTTTTACTTTTTATTTTTTATGCCACCGTGTGTATATAACTATACTTAGTATACTATTAAAATTTATAGGTGAATATTTAGATTTGAACATAATATTTAGATTTGATATAATTTATTCTAGTTATACAGGTTGAAACGAATTTTTAATTAATTTATGTTATATCTGTAATTAGAAAAATATAATGAGTATAAATTGTTAATTAATTAGATTAGATACATCGGTAATTATTAAAATAGAGTCAGAGTATTTTTAATAAAATTGGTTAAAATTTGGGTGGCCTCTTAAGTTTGTTTATATTAATAGTATGATTCACAACACAAATAAACCCCTTTAAAATATATTTACTTCGTCTCTAAATAAGTGTCAATTATGAAAAAACATGCAATTTTGACTATTAATTTTCTCATATCTAGATTGTCGGAAAAAATTCTTTTAAAATATTACGGAATTTTAAAATTTTCATTTCAATAATTTAGATATGAAAAAATGGTTAGTTGAGTTTACCATGTATTTTCGAAGTGAAAACTTATTTGATAACGGTGAGAGTGCTTCTTACATAAACACAACTTTTTTCTTACTATTCTTCTCCTCTAGAATGTACTTACTACCAGGGCTTGGGTCAAAACCCAGAAAAACCGAATCGAACCGAACCGATAACCGAATCAAAAAAGAGCGAAACCGAAAAATCGAAACCTTTTCGGATCGGTTTACAATAAACCCGAATCGAAAAAAACCGACAAATCGGAAATACCAAAAATACCGAAAAAGACCGAAACCGGACCGGAAAAACATGCTCGGTTTCGGTTTTGCCAAAAACCGAACCGAATCGGACCGATCCCCGCCCTACTTACTACACAACACATAAGTTTTTTCTTACTATTCTTAATTTTCCTCTAGAATGTACTTACTACACAACACACAAGTTTTTTCTTACTATTCTTAATTTTCCTGTAAAATATACTTGCTATACAAACACAAGTTTTTTTTTTTTTTTTGAAGATTTACACAAAACACAAGTTCCTTATTTTTAAGTGAAAACATACTAAGTAAATAGTATGATTCACACAAAAAATTGATTAAAATTTGGCTGGACATCTTAATTTTGCTTATATTAATAGTATGATTCACAACACAAATAAACCCCTTTAAAATATATATATATTCTATTTAGTATCCTCTTTGTACATTAGAAATGAAATCTACAAATATGGATCTGAATATTAAAGAAAATTAAATGATAAAAGGTAGTACTGTTGTCCTTTGTCTCCATAACTCCATTAATTTTAAAGGCTTATATGGTGTTGTCTATCTAATTTCTGATGTTTTCTTGTAATTAGTGGTATATGGTCAGTTAGCTTATGTTAATTTTTCATTTTTGCTTTATTGCTTCAGGTCGAGGTAGTAGATAAAAAGCTCCAAAAAGTCTTAAATGAAGTTAGAAAGGATTTAGAAACGGAAATCGACGAGAAAGATAAGAAATTGGTGGAGAAAATCGACAAATTTGAAGTGAGTATCGAGGGTTTGCAGAGGGAATTTAAAACCGGAGAATGGTTGAAATAGGAGGATACTGGTATTCTTATCAAGGAATATAGGAAGAAGAATGGGGTGGGATTAGATGAGGTGAGGGAAGTGGCGAGAGAGGTTGTAGAGCGAGAGTTAGAGAGGTTTGCCGCTGATGGTTTAGGGAAGGTGGACTATGCATTGGCGTCTGCTGGGGCGGTGGTGGTGAGGCATTCGAAGTATGGGGGGTTCAAAATGGTTAAAAAGGGGGTTCATGACGATTCAGTGAAGATGATTAGCCCGAGTTTTGGTGAGCCTGGGCAGTGTTTTCCTTTAAAGGGTAGTTCAGGGTTTGTGAATATTAGACTTAGGACCTCTATTGTTCCCGAGGCTGTCACGTTGGAGCATGTCGCAAAGAGTGTCGCTTATGACAGGTCAAGTGCTCCAAAAGATTGTCAAATATTTGGGTGGTTACATAAGCCTGATATTATTAACCAAATGATTCTTTTGACAGAATTCACTTATGATCTTGAGAAGAGAAATGCGCAAACATTCGAAGTTTTAGACACTCCTATTGTTGTTGATACGATTAGGTTCAATTTCACTTCTAATCACGGGAACTCTGCACATACGTGTATCTATCGCCTGAGAGTGCATGGCCGCGAATCCTAGTTTATTTCCATGTTGGATGAAAAATCTTGAAATGCGTATCTTGTTCAGGTTATTGTTTCTCCTTTTATGTAATTTTTCGTTTTGCTTGTACCAAACTTTAGGTGCTCTCCTTGAGACTACTTGTTTTCATTCACATTAATAGTTGATTTTATGCATATAGTAGATGTATTCTATTTGGTGAATTTAGCAAAGTCTGTTAGACCATGTTTAACGGAGGCAAGAAAAGCGTGCCTCAAGCCTGCAGAGGCGCAGACGAAGTGAGGCGCAGACATGTTCGATGCGACTCCGCAGGGAGAGAAAAGTCTGCGTCGTCGGAAAATAAAAAAATAAAATCAATAATTAGTTTCAATTTAATCTAATAAATCACATATAAATTACAGAATAGTCATGTATTTTTTGAAACATCAATTCAGTTTCTAAACAGTTATTTATACAGTTGTTGGTCATAATTTATATAATTAAATTCATTATCAAATATACAAAAAGGTTTTAAAATATAATTTTTCAATAAAATTTCATACTTATTTAATAAGAAAAAATACGTTTTGTGTACTATATTACATGTTGTTAGAGTTTTAGGTAGTGGGCTACTAAAATATATAGTTAAAGAGACTCATCTACCTATAAGTTCACAATTGAGGTACCGCCATCAATTAAACTAGATGGAAGTTAGTTTAACCGAAACTTGTAACTATTTTTACCAATTTTTTAGGAGATACCGAAACTACGGGTACTGGTTTATCATTTATCAAAAACATTTCTTTCTAACAAAACAGGACAAATTTACCGACTTATTACAAAAATAGGCCAATTATCTCGCGCCTTACGGGAACACATGGTGGCACATTATATATAGAAAGAAACATATACCCACTTTATATGGTCAGGGGCTAAAACTGCATCTTTTCAAAATTATCAGCACATAATGAAACTAGGGTTACTTGTTTGTCATTAAATTAAAAATAATAACCATAAGTGAAATTTCCATTTCTCTTCTCATTTCCCCCCCAAAATATAACACTGTACTAGTAATACTTCGAAATTTAGATAAATCTACCAATTTAGTCCATGTTAAGGACGCAATACATTGCAAAAATAGAAAGACACTAATAACTGAAATTCATAGTTTCCAGATTCATGTTTTTTATTAGTTCACTAGTCAATTAATGTTCAATACTGATTTATGTTTGCTACAAAAAACAGTTTTTTTTTTTTTACAAAAATAGGCCAAAATTTCCGCCTTATTACTAAAGTGGACTAATATCTCGCACCTTATTTACCGGAAAGCTGGGCACTCTATCTATAGCCAGGGGCTAAATCTGATTCCATTTAGTAGGGGTGGGCACGTGACAAGATTGAGACGGATTGACGTCAACGCTAACCCAAACCGTAAAATAAATTACGGGCGGATTGGGGCGGATTCGTAAAATTTAAATATCAACCCAACCAAAACTAACCCGTTATAGTTAAAACCCGAACCCAATCCAATCCAACCCGCAAAAAATATTGCAGATTGGGGAGAGTTTATTCTTAAATTTTTATTTTAATCTTTTATTTTTCATAGTTTGCACAATCAGCCTAAATTTTAAAATAAATTGTATGTTTCAAAGAGAAATAAAAATTAAAAGCAATTATAGTACGTTTATAACATTCACAACAAGTAATAAAACTAAAATGTAATAATACCTGAAGTTTGTTATCTTTAAATACACACAATATATATAAATATATATATATATATATATATATATATTTATATATATATATATATATAGCAGGTTGTAACGGATTGGGACGGATTAACCCGCGGTTTGGTAACCCCAACCCCAATCCCAACCCAACCCGTAAAATATATAACGGATTTAGACGGGACAAATTGACTTTTTTTGAACACTCAACCCGCCCCAATTCGTACGGATTTGAGTTACGCTCACCTTGCCTTTTACAATTCTTTGCCATTTATATTGTGCAAATCAGAACTAGGGGGTACTAATTTGTCATTTATTTAAAACTAGGGACCATCCATGTAATTCCATCTTCTTCTCTATTTCCCCATAGATTCAGTGATATAGATACAGCCTATAGATACATATCACTCTCTCTCTCTAGAAATGTAGCCAGATGTGAGTATAGAAACGAGCTGCACGATCCGAGTGGCGGTGCTTCCAATCGGAAAAATATCTTCCTCCCTCTTCAACGACTACGCCTCGCTTCTCCTCCCTCATCACTCGATCTCCCTCGCATCGGTCTCCTCTTTCTACACTTCACACCACAAATCCCCCTTCGCTCACCAGCCTTGGGACACATCCTCCCTCCTCTTCCGTTTCGTCCTCGGTGGCTGTCCGCCTTCCAGTCTCATAGGAAGATACTCGCTGTTATCGGGATCTGTCACTGTCCGTCTAGTCCCGATTTAGATTACGTGACCGATGAGTTCGCCAAGGCTTGTAAGGGGTATGGGTCTGCTCTCGTTACTAGGTGCTTCGCCTTTTCCCCTACCGATTCTCAGGTCTCTCTCTCTCTCTATATATATATATCTATATATCTATATCTATATCTAACTGTTTTATGGAGATAGTTACGTATTAATTGGATAAATAGATCAAATTAGGTTAGAAATATGTATCTATATACACATGTAGATACATATTTTTTGGTGTGTGTAGATCGGTAATTTTATTTGGGAGAATTTACTGTGTGATTTTGCTAAATTAGGTCAAGAATACGAATCTATCTATATATATGTGTGTGTGTGTAGATCGGTAATTTTATTTGGGAGAATTTACTGTGTGATTTTGCTAAATTAGGTCAAGAATACGAATCTATCTATATATATATGTGTGTGTGTAGATCGGTAATTTTATTTGGGAGAATTTACTGTGTGATTTTGCTAAATTAGGTCAAGAATACGAATCTATCTATATATATATATGTGTGTGTAGATCGGTAATTTTATTTGGGAGAATTTACTGTGTGATTTTGCTAAATTAGGTCAAGAATACGAATCTATCTATATATATATATGTGTGTGTAGATCGGTAATTTTATTTGGGAGAATTTACTGTGTGATTTTGCTAAATTAGGTCAAGAATACGAATCTATCTATATATATATATGTGTGTGTAGATCGGTAATTTTATTTGGGAGAATTTACTGTGTGATTTTGCTAAATTAGGTCAAGAATACGAATCTATCTATATATATATATGTGTGTGTGTAGATCGGTAATTTTATTTGGGAGAATTTACTGTGTGATTTTGCTAAATTAGGTCAAGAATACGAATCTATCTATATATATATATGTGTGTGTGTAGATCGGTAATTTTATTTGGGAGAATTTACTGTGTGATTTTGCTAAATTAGGTCAAGAATACGAATCTATCTATATATATATATATGTGTGTGTGTAGATCGGTAATTTTATTTGGGAGAATTTACTGTGTGATTTTGCTAAATTAGGTCAAGAATACGAATCTATCTATATATATGTGTGTGTGTGTGTAGATCGGTAATTTTATTTGGGAGAATTTACTGTGTGATTTTGCTAAATTAGGTCAAGAATACGAATCTATCTATATATATGTGTGTGTGTGTGTAGATCGGTAATTTTATTTGGGAGAATTTACTGTGTGATTTTGCTAAATTAGGTCAAGAATACGAATCTATCTATATATATGTGTGTGTGTGTGTAGATCGGTAATTTTTTTGGGGAGCATTTACTGTGGAATTTTGATAATGTCATACATCACTTCAGAACAAATACTAATTTGCTACAAAGTTCAATGCAGTAAAACGCTACAGATAGTTTGTGTTGATATTGAAATAACTAACTGGACTTGGTGCAGTCATTGCATTTGCTGCCGTTACACAATTTTGTAGCACGAGTTAGTTACGTTATGTGATCCTTACGTTGTATTCAACCTCTTCCGCTTTGTCCTCGGTGGCTGTCCGCTTTCTACTTAACTTTTAGGTTGCTCGATAACATACAAAAATATAGTTAATTTGTTGTCAATTCCATTTTGCGCTTAAACCATGATCGCATCTCTACCTTCAACTTCCTTTAGATCAGATAACAAAAACAACTATTACGTCTTCGGATTACTAATTTTAGGTCCTTTTAATCACAAAGTTTTAATAGCTTAGTGATCTATGTTGGTTACAAAGTTGAGTGAAATTGCACCCCATTATAAAATTTTAACTGTCCCTTCTTTTTGCTTTTGTTTGCACATAGGAGTTGAATAGTGATAGCCCCCCCCCCCACCCCCCCCACCCCACCCACAATTCCATCATTTCTGGGTAAATGTTATATTATAAGTTCCTAACCAATTATTAATCAGCAGTTTAAACTTTAAGAAGAAGAGCAAGTCTCACTCGGTTCTTGTTTGTTTTATGTGGCTTGAGAGCTTCTTCTTCTTCTTGCTGGTTGGCATCTAATGGTAATAAAGTTGAATGAAACTGCACCCTGAATTCAGCGTATTTCCTGATGTAGTGCTTTGCTGACTTCTATTGAAGCAAAATAAAAATTAAGCACTGATTGTTTCTCTAGCAAGTGCCAGGTCTTGGTTTATTGGCCTAATTGAGGTTTAATTTTTGTGTGCATATTTAGTGTGTTGTACTATGCCACTTGTATATTTTTATGTTATTGTTTAGACACATCTGTATAATGGTATTTCCATCGAGCCTAATTTGATTTTCTTTGGAGGATCTGTGTCAACAATTATTGAGTGTATTTTTATGAAACTCATATTTACACTTGAGAGAGCTCACTAATTGGCCCACCAAATATGCATGTTGAAGTATGTAGATTTTCTCATATCTATGTATTACTCTTCATAGAAAAGCTTCATGTCTCATGTTTTGATTGCAGCTAGAGAATGGTAACAGAAAGGAGGATAATCTACTATTATTTCCACCTGCTGACCGTCAAACTCAGGAATTCCACTTGCAGACGATGATGCAAGATATTGCTGCTTCTTTGTTAATGGAGTTTGAGAAGTGGGTTCTACAAGCAGAATCTGGTGGAACTATTGTGAAGACACCTTTAGATTCTCAAGCTAGTCTCAGCTCAGAGGAGGTTAATCCTTTAGGTGGCCTAATGATTTGGTTTTTATTTTGCTACTTTATTTTCTTTCTTCTTTAGGGTTATGATATTAATTATATCGCAGGTGATTAAGGCGAAAAAGCGTAGACTTGGCCGTGTACAAAAGACGATTGGGGATTATTGTTTGCTGGCTGGGTCACCAGTTGATGCTAATGCCCATTATTCCACGGCCATTGAACTTGCCCGGGTAACCAATGATTTCTTTTGGTATGCTGGTGCATACGAGGGTAGCGTTTGCGCATTGCTGGTAAGCAACTTATTTATGCAGATTATGCAGATTTTTTTTTTTTTTTTGAGATAACAGATGACGCGAGTCACTGTGAATCAGGGTGTATTTTTTCTTAGCTATCTGGGTTTATGCTGATGATTTAGGTAGAACAAGCCTTCATGATTAATGAATATTCCAAAAGCTTTAATTCTAATCATAACTATGAAACTGATGATTTAGTATATTCTAGTCCCTTTTAAGTAATCAATCTTGGATGCTGATGCATCTTTACTATGCAATTAGAAGACAATGGGCTCACACTCACACCTACCTTTTTCAATATGAGAATTCCCTTCTGAGTCTAATGAGGGTTCTTTTTATATGCAAGTTTCCTTAAACAGTATAATTGGCCGGCAAGTTATTTTCAAGCACCTTGATGACTTCACTCGAGTAATCCCATTAGATAATAGTATTATATCCCATCAATGGGAATTTGGTCCTAGCCTGTGCTTATATAGAGTTCCCTCTCCTCCCTATCACAAAGATTCTTAGTGGAAATGGATGGACTTTAACATGATCACTACCCTCTTAATCTACTACAAATTTAAAGAAAAGCTATCTCCATCTATGAATTTATCTTGGAGATTTTCCTTTATTGCATTTTCTACTTCTAACTGGACTGTCTTAGTGTTACTTTTAAGTCTTTAACTGTGCATGTTTAATTATGTTAGTAATGTTGTAGGTTGATCGCATGGGCCTGAAGGATCCGGTTCTGGAGGAAGAGGTTAGGTTTCGTTACCATACCATCATCTTGCATTACAAGAAGACATCTATGCAAGATAATGCTCAAAGGTGACTTTTTTTGTAAATCCATATGGAATTACCAACTTACCTGACTGTTTTGATATTATATGACTTAGTTGACCACAAACCCCAATATTCCTCAATTACTTATATTTGTGGCAACAAAGCATCACAATGAGAGAGAATAGAAAATGTAAAACAAGCAGCAATAAATTGAACCCATTTGTTATTGCGCCAAATTAACATGCTAAATTCATTTCTTCTTTTTTCTCTTCTTTCCTGATTCTTAGAAATTAAAGTGCTTGTGGTTTATTTTTTTGAGATCTTAGATCTTTTATCAGTAGAAGTAATCAGTATAATAGGAAAGAACTTCAATTTTCATGATAAGATCTAAAAGAACTTATTTGTTTGCTTATTTTTGTGGGCTTTAATAAGATTCAAAGTTTTCTAAAAACAAAGTGTTTCAACTACTAGGAAAAGAGCTATTCGTGTCCCTTTATTGTAGTGCACTTTGTTTTCCTTTTTGTTATTATTACTAATAACAGCTTCTCATTCTCTGTTGTTTATTAACTGTTGTTGTTAACTAAATCTCATATGTAAACCCTCTTGATACTCTCAAGTGTTGTCTGCATGCAGAGTGTCTCCGCTCAGCTTTGAACTTGAGGCTACATTGAAGTTGGCAAGATTCCTCTGCAGGTAGAGTTCGCAATTTACCTTTTCAAAATCTTTAATTTAAAAACGTGAAAGACTTGGCGTTTAGTCGGATTCCATTCACAGTGGAGGTTGTTAATATGTTTTTGTCGGCAAAAATACATTAGGGGACAAGTGGACAACAATGAACCTAATTATTGAACTTTGATTTTATGTTCTATACATTTTGTTTGCTTGATTGTAATGCAGAGTTATCTGTTCTAGAATAGTTGTGTAGAGTTTGATACTGACCGAAAATTTGGTTCATGTAATTATTGGGTTTGAGGTTTTATAGAGGGCATCTGAATGTCAATATGTATGATTAAATTTTGGAAGTGACTGGTGATTGTACAATCTATTACATCTCAAGTTTTTCTATTTGGGTTTGGGAAAAAAAATGATGGTTGGTTTGTTCAATATGTTCTTATGTTAAATTCAATTAGAATCCCAGGCCTGTTACTTTCATGTTAAGTATATATGGTTCAAATTTTAAAGCAATATTTAAACTCAAAAGTGACGTCATATTTCTTTAGTTGTGTTTGTTCTTTTATAATTTAGACGTGATTATTTTGACAAACTGTGCGGTTCATTGACATACTATGTCCATGGAATTCGATTTCTTTATTTGTCTTCATATTTTGTTTTGCAATTTATAATGGCAGACAAAGGATTCATATGCTCAGATCTACTTAAATCATATTCCTTTACTCGATTGATTTTGTTTTTATTTTTTAGCCGCGAGTGGGCTAAGGATGTAGTCGAGTTGTTAACAACTGCTGCAGATGGAGCGAAATTTCTCATTGATGCCAGTGACCGACTTATATTGTATGTTGAGATAGCTCGTCTTTTTGCCACTCTAGGCTATCACAGGAAAGCTGCCTTTTTCTCAAGGCAAGTTGCGCAGCTGTATTTGCAACAAGACAGTAGACTGGCTGCTATAAGTGCCATGCAAGTTTTGGCAATGACCACAAAAGTTTATATATATATATATATATAAACCAGACATGATAACCCATCATATATTAGATCGACCCCCCAAATATACTTTAAAAAACCAAATTTTATATTTTTTAATACTCATATGCATATAATCGTCATACATATATATACATATATACCCGATCATGAACCATCAGGTATTAGATTGACCCCAAAATATACTTTAGAAAAACAATTTTCTAATTTTCTAATACCATATTTGTGTATGATGTCTTCATTTTCTAATTTTTTAATACCATATCTTCATTTTCCTACAAGTTCTAAAACCGAAACGTAAACTATAATCTCTAGTTCATCTCATACTCCAACCTTTTTTAAACTATTTTTACCAAAACATAATGATTTTAATTTGACTTAAATTTTGATATTTCATCTTAACATATTAGAGTTTTACAAGGAAAATTTTTTGTGCACCAAACGCTTGTAAATGAAATGCAAACAAAAGTTTTCACGGTAAAACTTTGCTAGGAAAGTATTTCCCACTGAGAAACTTTTACTGTGAAACAAACGGAGCCTAAGAGGAAAAAATAGGAAAACTAAAACTTAAAAACACGACCAAACCGACTTTAGATAACGAGCTCATTACATGCTACTTTTCATCTTATGACTCATATCCTTATATCACCCCTTATAGCTCCTGATCAATGCGATCAAAAGAGCACTATAATGACAACCAAAATCGTTAAGTCGGTAATGATCCCGTTTCAACCTTTAATCAACCCAAAAAACCTCAATAATGCAGTTTAATACAAAATATACTCAGGCTGGAAAGTGAGATAATCAACTTCGGAAAACTAAATGATAAAAGTTCTCTACTTCAGTTCCATCTATTTTGCTCAAATTGATAAAGTTAAAAGCATGCCTTAATCCAAATTTGCTCGAGATTAGCAGGTACAACCTGCGCAATTTAACAGCTAATTAAAAAGTCAAAGCTTCAGATATGCTCATCATTAGCTATAATCCTCCGGTAGCAAGAGCTATTGCACCCTAAAGAGAAATTAGTCCTTGATCTATTGAGAAGCAGGAAATATATAACCTTTAAATACCTAAGCTAGCAAATGTCAAAAAAATGAAGAGAACAGCAATTTTAACTCATATTCAAAACTGAATTCAATTGTTCCAGAATTAATACACACAGAAAAATGACAATGGTAGTAAAGTTGATATCTACATTTTTTTATTTCTTATGATCACCCACAAGTCCACAACAGGATCAGAGGCCATCCGAGGTAACGAAGAGTAGGAATAAAATTTCATACGAATACAAAGTTACAATATATATGGAGGGCAATTCGGTTTTCATGTTAGACTGATTGTTCTTACTCTTAGATCTCAAAAATTGGAACTTTGCTTTGGCTCTAAAGATGAGTCCATCAACTTCCTCAAAATGAGGATTTGTTGCTTTCTTTGTGTTTTCAATTCATTGTTCAACTTTCTTGAATGGACCTATTATTCGAGCATAATCAAATTAGAGCTAATGGAACTATCAAAACGTTTTTTTTTTAATTCATTTTCCATCAGATAATTCAAATTGGTAACAAGGTAGGATGTCTAACATGGTTTTGATCATGCGAAAGACAATTGTCAGACTTGAAAAGAAGTAGGTAAGTATATAATGTATTCAGGTCTTTACAAGAGCACACATAAAAGCAGTGTTTTAAAAAAAGCAAAATCGTAGCTAAAGCGCTTTTGCAAGAGCTACGTTAAAAGCGTAAAAAAAACATAAGCTTTTAGCGGCCTTAAAAGCGGAAAAGTGAGCTTTTTATTTAAGTTTTGAATCGAGTTTTTTTAGTACAAAATGTGCTTTTTAAAACAATACACAAAAGTAAAGGTTTAAGCATGTAGAAGGAAAACAAGGTTTAAGCATGGGGGTGGGAGTAATTGTCATAAATGAGAAAGGGGATATTGTTGTAGCTTATTGTGATAGAATGAAAGGAGAGTCAGCTATTCAAGCAGAGATTTCTTCCTTACTTCATGAACTGTTAATATGTTATCGGTTAGATATTACTGAACTGGATATTGAGGTTAATGCCAAGACTATGGTGGATTGGCAGAGAAATGAAAGGAATGTGCCTATAAAATTCTTAAATATGTGGGAAGATATAGTCTGCTTGAAAGAGTTTTTTGTTGGTGAGTTTGCTCATGTTTGGAGAGAGCAAAATGTTGTAGCAGATAAGTTAGCAAATGAAGGGGTCAAAGGTAGTAGTAGAACATTTTTTGCTGAAAGCGAATTTCCAAAACAGGTGTATGGTGTGTATCGCCTAGATAAAGAGGGGGTTATAAACTTCAGTAAGAGATACTGAAGTAGAAAATGAAAGTGATTTTAAATTTTCGCATTAAGTTTCTCAAAATGTTATTTTTGAAAAGTAGAAAGGCGCCAGAAGACATGTAGCTTATTTTCTGATGTAAAAGGAGAAGTCTATAAACTGTTTCTTGAATTCATTTTGCAAAAGTTTGTAACAACTGGGTTAGGTCCCATCTCTGAAATATGATGAGGGACGGTCCTCTTTGATTAAAAAAAGAGAGGAAAGTAAGCTTATACTATGTGGTATGATAAGTGGAGTTACAAACACTAGCGAAGGACGTCGGACCAACCTTAAAGGACTGGAAGTTTAGAGTGGATCCAGATAGGCAATTTCTGATTTGCAAAGCGTATCAGAAAATCATTAAAAAACACAAAGAAATTTGAAAAATGCAGGGGCAGGGATGATGATTTCCCCAGATGATTGAAGCTGAAATAACTGAGCGCTAAAAAAGAAAAAGAAAAAAGCAGAAATAAATATTGCGAAACTCCTTGAAACACAGAAGGTAACACTTAACCCGGATCCCCGTGGAAAGCCTGTTGTGGCGAGTAAGAAAGAGGCTTCAAAAGCTTCTAGTAGTAAAGGAGTAGTGAGATCTTCTAATGTGGGCGGTATTCTAAAACTCCTATGTCTAATGAAACTCAAGAAGCTCTACCAAAGGCTTTGCTCAAAGTTTTTCATATGCACACGGTTTGCAGGTAAGTCTCATAGTTGTATTTTCTTGAAGTTGGTCCCTTAGGTTTTTCCTGGTTTTTTTTTTTTTAATTCTATACTTGCTTTCCCAAGAGTACAAAAGTAAAACCGGATATTCGTTGACACCAAAAAAGAGTTGAAGGTTTTTATTTTATTTTTTAAGAGGTTCAGTAAAAAATTTAAATCGGTTTTTCAACACTTAATTTATAATCATTTTGTTTTACAAATTAGCACAGTATATCGTAATGTTCCAACAAACTAGGACAGAGTGAGTATGAATTTATGAAGTTATCAATATTGAGATTATATCCAGAATAGTCTATTATTTCAACAAAAAGTTGTCACATTATGCGCTGATAGTATTTAATTCAAAATGCAGGTAGAAACTTAACTCAAACTAACAATAGATATTACTCGCATCGACGGTATATAGTTTGTGGTGAAAACGCAATGTTAGAATTAACGAAGGAAGGGCGTCTAGTCCCGGACAAGTTTTTAGAATCATTGAGTTTTATGTAATTAATAGCATGAACAAGTTAAGTAATATTACTAACAATCGTAGAAATATGTTTATTAGTAGACATTGGAAGCTTAGTCCGAACTTTGTTGGCGATTAGGATTCATAGCCTATCATGTAATGTAATTTCTTGTAATCGTTTTGTTCGAGGATTGTACCTCTTTACTTATCAATACACGATTCGTTTAATCTCCAAAAAAAAATAGATATTACATAATGATACTTTATATTACACTGATGGGTTGGAAGACCCCCCATAAAACATCACATGGCCCCATCTTGGATCTGGGTTAATGCCAACGTCCTTCGCTTGGTAATTATTGTTATCGTTAATAATGTCTAAATTATCCGCATTGATAGTCTTTTGTCCATCCGATAACGACATAATTCGAAAATATGCATCATACTTGAAATCAAGCCTCGATGGAATAGAACCAGCACCCATTGCTGGTTTTGGTGTGCCAGGTGGACTAAACACCTCTCCTCCCCACTCAGCCGAGGCACCTAATTTTGCAAGACCCTTAAACAAACCGTTCGGCCAAAAACCTATTTTATTGTGGTCTTTCGAAATCTCAAGGTACCAATTTCCATTGATTGTATCCTGTCATGTAAAAGGAAACTTAAACTCATCCCAATACCAATCTACCCATGCTAGACATTTTTTCTATCCAAATTTTAATAATTTACCTGGTAGATGAATATCTCTACAAAATAAATTTGTCCTCCCTGCTGTGAAGTTACTGCCAGAGCTTGTCCTGCTCGAATACTTTTATCCAATACAACAAATCCACATCTTGTGTCAAAACAATGAGATCTACCTGCCTGTTTTCATTACGTACGTTTTAGAAGTTCTAATCCCTAATCTATTTATATTATAACATAGGTAACATCATTATAAATATTATAAAAGATACTTACATCTGTGCGAATATATAAGTAAGTTTGAGTATCACCGTATACGGTTGGATCTACCTGTTAGAAAAAAAAAGTTGATAAATGTAGAAGAGAAAAGCATTATTGGTTTCTCGTAAATGTACATACCCTCCAACCAGATTCGATACTGTCGCCTTGATTTGAGATCTTCAATCTCGCGGCACTATATTGTCTACCACTAACTTGTGGATTCCAAGATGATGTTGCACCTCTAGCTCCAGCAAACTTATTTATTCCCGGTTTTGTTCGGGCAACAGCATACTAACATGTGAACACATACCATGAGAAATAAAGAAACTTCTATTTTACCATACAAGAGAAAAGGTCAAAACTTAGAACTTACATGAACCCCAAGTGTGTTACCGACAAGAGTCCTTTCTTGTGAAGCGAGTTTTTCTCTGATGAGATCTTCTTTAGTGATTCTTTTTATCGGAACCGATCCAATAGGGCATTCCTCACCCTTTGTTCCAGTGTACAATGGATCTTCTAATGTGTTATGAAGTGATAGTGGTTTCTGTTATTAAAATAGTCAAATTGGTTAAACCTACTTAGTAATGTATTAGTTAATTTGTTATGTATAACTTCAGGTATTAAGTAAAGTTTATATATATAACACAACACGTATTTATATTAGTTGAAAGAATTAATTAAAATCTTTATCTTGTTTCTTCATTAGTAATAATATCCTTTCAATTTTTTCCATCTTATCTAATTTAGATGTCACAATTGCATCCATCTTTCAGATTTTTATTATTTATATTTATGTTAATTGTTATGGCTATTGAAAATATATGCTTTATCATAATTTCCAAACAAAACCATCTAATAAAAATTTGTACTCGAGGGCACAACCTATTTTTAATCGCATGCCAGATAAATTAACTTTGGAGTGATTTTTAAACTTAATAATTTTAAACTATTGTTACCCGGAAACTATGTGTAGGGTACGTATCACGTTTCCTCATAAACGCCTTTCGGAAATTGGTACGGTAATCTTTTAAAATTTTAGGAGAAACGTCTCCGAAACGTTTCAGAAACTTAAGCACAACTTTTATAAAATCTTAAATTATACTCCTCAGAAAACTTAATAAAACATCAAAGAAACTTGTACGATACTTGTCTTTGAATAAAAGTGAAAAAATGCAATTAATATATGATGAAATCAAATTAACAAAAGAGCGTAAATAAGTTATCTTGATAAATTATATCTTAAATCATATGAAGTTGTTCATTGTATTATTCATAAATTTGGCATATTTCATAAATATTTCCAACACGTTATATTTTAAAAAAATTATTATATCGGCGTTTCCTGTTTCCGTTTCCCGTATCATTTTTTGTTTCCGTTTCTCAACTTGGTAACTATTTTAAACTAATACAGGTTACTTTTGAGAGGATACCAATAAACGATTCACAGCCTTAAAAATTGGTTTCACCTTGAAAAGATAAAATCAGGGATAGTTGAACTATTTTGTTTCAAGACTGAAATGAAATGATGATGTGAATATGACATGCATCTCAAAGGTAAAAGATTTTCACAAATAATATATAAATGTATTTAGAATTTAAAAAAAAGGTGTCAAAATAAATTAAAATGTTGAGGACACAAATATAGATTAATAAGATATAGTATTTGATGTCAAAATAAATTTCAGCAACGGCGCAACATAATCAAATTGCAACGAAAAGATTAAATTATTATCAACATAAGTTTTTCCGTTGCCAACAAATGTTTCATATTAACAACAAAACAAATTTTTTTTTTTGCCATGTTTATTTAGTTAGTTGGTAATGGGTTTCTTGCAACAACATGGCAAGAACAACAATTTGTTGCAAAGTCGCTTTAACAACGAAAAATGAATTCATTTTTTTCTGATTGAAAGGGTATTTTCTTATAGTGAACCTAATTGATAACTTAACACATGTGTAAATTACAAACCTCGTATTCAATTGTATAGTTATTCATCCGAGCATAATCAAATGCAGGTTGTTTGTAGAAGTCCACACAATCAAATGTAACCCCTGAACTTGTCTGCAAACATGAGTATCGAACTTTAGTATTTTGTGGATTCAAAAAAATGTGTTTTCTATTTGAAGATATGCATAAGATTTTAATTAATTATATTAAATACGCGTATGGTTTTGATGAATGGTTTGTTCAGAAGTTTGAGTTGTCTCTCGAACTCCAAATCTTCTTCGGCAGATATGTTCCAACGTACTCGTTCAACACCATCACAAAACACCACATCAAAACATACCAATAGAATGAGCAAATATGCTATTGGATCCATACCTTAACCTGCGTCAAATGTTTTTATAAATCACTAAAAGATTACTCATAACATGATTCTAAAAAAGACCAAGAACACAAAATATCACTATAATCCTAAATTTAAACTCTGAAAAAAATATGTATGACGAAATCAACATGAATTTTTTTTTTATAAAAACATAATTACAATACCAGCTTGTATTAAGAAGTCTTTACAAATATGGGGTTCGTAATGAACATCTACTGCAAAAAATTATGTAGTGGAATTTATTTTATTTTAAAAGTTTTTTTCAACAATGCAACAAGGAAATATATCAAAAGGTGTATTACCTAAAATGTGTAATCTATTAAATTCACTTATCACAGAGGTCGTATTTATAACTACAAAAGCAGGCATTTTAAAGATTTGATTGAATGAATCTTTTTATTAATTAATGTCCAAATTATCTGTACAATTTTAAATGTAGGTACAATTGAATGAATCTTTTTATTAATTAATGTCCAAATTATCTGTACAATTTTACATGTAGGTACAATTGAATGAATTTTTTTATTAATTAATGTCCAAATTATCTGTACAATTTTACATGTAGGTACAAATGAATGTATCTTTTTATTTATATCCAAACCGAACATTATTTTTTGGGTACATGAAACATTATCATTAAATGACAATTAAATAGCATAAATGTTTGTAGAAGATAAGATCTGTACACTATTATTATATTTGCTACATTTATCATTAACATGTTTAAAATAGTAAACAGCTACAAGAAATTACATATTCAACAACAAAAACTTGTATTGGCTTTTATTTATTTTTTGTTGCAATAAGATATCTGCAACAAATTAAATTTTGTTGCCGCGATGTTGCTAAAGCCTTGTTGCGAAAAGTTACGGCAACAATGCTAGAATTTGAGGTTAAATACTGAGTTTTTTTGTAACAATTATTTTGTTGCTAATTCTGAACATTATTATATTTTTTTTTTCACTAAAGGCTCGCAAGGAAATTCTTAAAAGAAGTTCTAATATTATACTTTTCAGAAACATGTTATTTCTATTGTATACAAATTTTATTACAATATATGCTTTTTTTTTTACGCATTGGAAGCCGTAAGTGTTAATCATTTTGATAACCCAACTTTCTCTTCAAATGTAGAAGAAAATAATAAGAAAAAGTTCAGTTACACTAAACTGTCAAAAGTTATTCAAAGTTTGATAAAAAAAAATGTGATCAGCAACAACCATAACCAAGAGACAATATTCATGCAGCTTCACCAAATTAATCTCCGAAATGTCGAATAATTTCCGTTTATTTGTATGGATACAGAAAAGAATCTTGCAAGAGAATTCACCAAAAATAAAATGATATCGTATATATGATACATCCAAATATAATATACCAAAAACAGAACTAATTCATGTTTTTTGTTCTGAGGTTTTATAGGAGTTCAAAGAGGTGAATGTTTAGAGTAGTAAATTTGTTAGTCTCATTTAACATGCTTAATTATTATAAGGATATTTTGCAAACAAAAGATCGGGTAATTATATTTTCTTATATAGTTGTATCTTTTATAGGAGTATCAGAGTATGTATCTTTTTAGTCATGTTTTTGTTTTCCGCTTTGTAGAGTACATGGGATAGAGTTCGACGAGATCCGAATCGACATATTGAAACACCAACACTTATCTCCTAAACTCAAAGGTTTTTTCTTTTAAAGTAATTTCATTTATGCACTACTTTCACAGGCATAGTCAGGAATCGGAAATTAGGGTGCCGAGATTCACATAAAAATATAATAAAGTGTCAAAAAATAATTGTGTGATAAATCACAACATAATTAAAATATATATTTTTTAATATAATTGTTGGCAAATCAAAAAACAAATATGTTGAATTTAAAAGCTGCAAACAAAAAGAAGTCCCTAGATTACTAAAATCTCAAGCTATTGTTATCATTAATAATGGACAGTGACTGTCTTGTTTAAGTAAAACACACGACTAAGCTCTGATTTCATGTTAAGCTGCATTTCACCAAGAGATCGATCGACCTATGTTTTGTCAAATTTTCAGTTACGAGTGTTGGTAAACACTCACACATGGTACAAAAATTTGTACATACATATGATGATAGCGTAGTGAAAATACGTTGTTTTGGGTCGGGATTTTTTTGTTGTACTAAATTTGTAGTTACGTTTTTGCTTAGGAATTGAAATCCATTCATCTAAACCAAGTTTTAAAGTTTGGCGATGTACTAACGTAGGCTCTCGATCTTTTCTACGTTCTAATGACTTGTCAAAAAAATGTAATTAATCTTTATACACCTAAAGGTTTTGTTTTGTCTGGCAACAACTTTTGACCAATTACTTTTGAACTTTTCATTTTCACTATCAATTACTTCTAATTAAACGTTAAAAAAACGCAACGAATATTGAATATAAAAACTAAAATCTTTGGCAATGTCCAAAATAGAGTCTATCATGTCGTTAGATATAGCACTATGCATATATTTACCATTACTGTTTTCACTTTCACTGAATTTAGTGCTTTAAGTTGTATAAAAATAGGTTGAAAGTCGACATGGTCTGAACCCTAATATGTTTTTATAATCGTTTCCATTATTTTCCATTTCAGAAATTAACCAAGCCAATAATTCATGGAAGATTTAAGCACTTTGAGAGGTACCTTTTCTACTCATACATTATGTCGTTTTGGCAAGAATTTCTATAGGTGCCGTTATATTTTTTCTATCCCAATATCAAGCTTTACTCAAATCCTGTAATTTAGTTAAATAGTTTAAATAGTTTTGGTGTTAGAAATATCTCATTCACAACCCTTCTTCTTTACAGAATATGCATTAAAAATTAGTTTTGGTTATTTAGGGTTTCATTTAATGTTAGAAAGTTAACATGTTACTAATGACAGTGTATCCAGAATTAGTTTTGGGAAATTGTTACTTGTGGCCTTTTTATTTATTTATAATAATTAGCATACGACAAACTTAAGAATTAATCATAATATATTTAAACCTAATTAAATTTTATCTCTAATCGGTAACTTTTCGAGATAAAAATAATCTTTTAGACAAAAAACTCTAAATCTAACTTTTAGACACGTAATTTGATTTTTTTTCCTATTTAAAAAACGTCACTTTGTAGTAATAAAAGCTAGATTCAAAGCTTTAAAAAGCTTGATTTGCCAAATTTTTAGGCCACTAATTACGTTATTTACACTGTTAACATAGCTTTTGTATAAACGCTTTAGCTAAGATTTCACTTTTCAAAACACTGGTTTTTCTCATGTAATTTTACCAAAGTTTGTTAATAATGATAATTTGGCACCCCGTGATTTAAATTTTCACTTAGCATTATTTTTTATGCAAATTTGGCAACCCCATTTATGTTTCCAAACTCAATATTTTTATAGCAATTGGGTTATTGATAAAAGTGACACTACAAGAAAATGACCATATACTAACTAAAAACTCTAACTTATTTGGTAGTTAGTAAATAACAATCGATTTACTAACTAAATTTCATATTTTTAATATTTACTAACTAATTTGTAACTATAATAATTTCAGTTGCTATATAGTAAATGAATACCAACTTACAATTTTCAGTTGGTAAATACCAACGGAAATAGTTACTAGTACGTTAACAGTTAGTATATACTAACTAATTGGTGACTACCTACGACATTATCAGTTGCTAAATACTAACTGACCACTAACTAAAAAAATACAGTTGCTAAATACTAATTGATTACTAACAAACAATTGTTAGTTGGTAAATAGCAACCGGGTTAACAATGTTTGCTCTTTTAGTTAGTATATTACCAACTAATTTTTGTTTGCTAAATAATAATTTAATATCCAATATCAATATATGTATATTTATATCCACAAACTAACACAACCACATATATGTTTTCCCTATATATTCAATTAGTTATGTCAATAAACCCTCACATAACCCAAAAAATATTAAGAACACGTTTATTAATAATCTCGCTAAGCGATCACTAAATAAGTTGGTAAATATTTGAAATCAATAAAAGTTTGCACCATCAAAAGTAGAGCAATTATTGAAATACTATCGATAATTGATAGAACTACCAGTGAAAAACATGTTGCGTTCAAAGATAGTGAATAAATTGTGAATGCTTCTTTTTGGAGATGAAACCAAATAAAAAAAATAGAAAAAAGTATTACTAACATGGGATGGAAGATTGCAAATAATACAATATGTTTATATTTATGTTAGCTAGAATTATGTTTACTATGTAATAAATTGGTGTTTAGTTCACGTTTATTTTTGGTATATATTAAAACATGGTTAAATAATTGAGATTTTGATTATAAGTGTTTTAATAACTTTACAATTTCTTTGAGTATTTTTTTAAAGAGATAAAATGTATATTACAGATCTTAAAATGATAGAGCCTTCAATAACAAAGTGAATGGTTTAAACAAAAATCGATTCAGAATTCAGTTTGTAGGGTCAGATATATTGGTTTGAATATGTCAATATGTTTTAAAGAAGAAGGACCGATGGATAAATAGTTACAAATTAGAAAGCAAAATATTGTGTGGTAAAATGAAACAAAATAAAAGAAAGTGGCGTTTTGTAGGGTTACACTTAAAAGACTTATTATTATAAGCTCCAAAAGAAAAGAAAAGCAGGGAGAGAGAGAGAGAAGAAGGCGCCGCCTCCCTCATCTCACCTTCTCCTTATTATAAGTGGCTCCCTTTCTTATGTTTTTATCATCATATCTGTTAATTTCTAATTTTTATTTCTGTTTTTGTTTTTGTATTTGCATTTGAGAATTACATCTTTTATTTATCATTTTTAATACAACATATATCATCTTTTTTTATTGTTTGCTACTTAAATTGCGATTGGATTTTGTTCACTGCTTATTAAGGTTTTGGCATAAAATAATTTCAGATTTAGGGTTTATTTTTTAGTACAAATAAATAAACTGGAATCTGGTATTTGGTGTTTCATACTTATTTTTGTTGGTATTTGTTAATCTATTAATTCTCGCTTTAACATAGGATTATGAAATTGAAACTATGTAAATTCAACTTCTTAAATACCCTTTATTAGCTCACATGAATAGTTGCCTTGTTTGGGTGGAGCTTTTAAGCTCAATCTATTTTGCTTATAAGCTGGTATTTTATTTTATTTTTGCTACTTTACACAGGAAAGACTAGAAATATGAAACCATTATACCGTTTTCTTATGCTTGTAACTTTCTCTCTTTTATCATTGATTTTTAAAAAATGTTTTTAAGTATTTTAATTCTTAATTTTGTTGATATAGCATTTCTAGTTTTGTACTTCTATTAATTCTTGCTTTAACATAGGATTAAGAGGGACATGAAATTGAAACTATATAAATTCAAGTCCTTTTTATCCTTTTATTGGCTCATATGAATAGGTGGCTTGTTTGGATGGACCTTTTAAGCTCATTCTGTTCTGCTTAGAAGCTGGTATTTTGAGTCTGTTTTATTTTACTACATTTTCTTGGGTACATTTAAGAAGCCGTCTTTGTTGGGTTTTCTTCTCATCAACCTTTTTTTTAAGTTTTTTTTTAGACCAGAAAGTGTAGAAATATTAAGCTAGATCGATTGTACCTTTTTTTGGTAAGGGTTAGTTTTCTGCTTGAACTAAAAATTAGTTTCTAGTTTTTATAATCTGCATCAGATTTGTTGTTGGGAATTGTTTGGATAGATTTGCAAGAGTTCTGACTTTGTCAAATGATCCAAGTCCTGGGTACAACATTGAACAGGTAGAAACTTATTTCCCTTTTTGTTCCTTCCCTTTTTAGCGGATATGATTGGATTTGTGCATACGAATGACGTTAGTAAGTTGGCATACACATTGATGCAATGAGCTACTAAGTTTTTGGTCCTTTCTTATATTCTCGTTTGACTGCAGCTTTTAGGTAAATCAGTTTGCTTTCTAAGTTTGAGAAAGAAAAAGACGGGTTTGTCGGGCTAAAAGGCTCTTTCAGACAAATAGCAAAAAATTTAGATTTCTAAGCTGGTCAACCAAAAAAAAGGGCAGATTTTACTATAAAAAAAATTGTGAGCTTAAAAACTGCAACCAAACACGGGCTTTGCCAGTCAGTTTTAACTCTTACACCCTGTAGACTATAAGGGATTCTGGTAATTGAATTCTGTACATTAAGTATAAACACCCACATTATAGGTTTGAGGAACTTTTGGATTTCAGCATTCTAATTGCTCATGGCTTTTAGAAAATGAATAAAAATTAAATAAGATAAGATATTTTTTAGCTCGGCTTGACCTTGGTCTTATTGACTTTGCCAGCTTGCAAAGAAAGGAGAGAAGTTTATCGACCTTCCTTACGCTGTGAAAGGAATGGATGTTTCATAGGATAATATCTTGACTGTAAACATATGTAATGAATGGTTATGATAATATCTTGAGATTTATTGACTGTAAACACAAAAAAGATAATATCTTGAGACCAAATTAGTTGTTTTATAGGAATAAGACGGGTTTTTTCAATGACCAAGATTAACTAAAATAAAAAAATCATCACAACCCTTAAAAACATATGTAATGAATGGTTATGATTAAAATGTAATCATATTGTGTTTTTTTTTGTGTCGATATATCATTCCCATATATATATACTAGTAATCGTTGCCCACGCGTTGCGTGTGGAATACGTAGTGACATAGATATGATCCCGATAAATAAACTTAATATTTTTTTAAAAATTTAAATATCAAATGATTAAATATAATTAATTAACAATTGTATACAAAGAGTAACATAATGTTTTACTCTTATAAAAAATACACAACGATTTTGTTTGGAATATAAATGTGTGGAAAATAACATTTTTTAAGTTATTTATGTATTTGAATTGAGTGATGACATTTAAGAGTAATTATAATATTAGAGTGAGGGTATTTTTGGAAAATTTGGGCAAAATTGGGCAGCCTCTCAAAATGCTTGGGTTGGCTTATATTATATATTATCAAAATGCTGGCTTATATTATATATTATATTAATAGTATGATGATATGATATGATATATATATACATATACACACGTATATATATATATATATAGATAGATAGGCAGCGATGGGGACCACGTAGGGCGGTGGTGGTGGTCCATGGAGGCGGCGGTGACGGTCCAAGACGATGGACGACATTAGCTGTTTACCTTTTTTCCCTTTCACCTCTATATGTTTTTGTTTATGATTATAGCTTCGATTTGTTTGATCTTTTGCCTGACCTAAAGGGTGAAAAATTAGATATTTTCTGAAGTTAATTGGGTTGTTAAACTGTTTTAAGATATTATGTGTTGGGTTTCAATGGTTTTCTTAGAATTTATGGATACACCATTAATTTGTTCGATCTGTTTTGATTTTTTAATTGATTTGTAACTGTTTTTTTTTTTAAAATCTGTGTAATTGCTATTTTTGGGTGGTTTTAATAGTTTAAAAAATTATAGAGTGCTTTTGTAATTATTTGTTTCAAGGACATAAATAATAGTATGATATATAGAAAGAGACATTGATTCATACAGAAGATCTAACCAAACCAAATTCAAATAATAAGGTCTGACTCTTAATATTTTTTAATGTATTAGTTAATCATTATTATTATTATTATATATGTACAAATATCAATTACTATATGTTTTTTTTGTAATTATGGGAGATTTTTTCATTCTAGTCAAATGGAGAGGGGAGGTGATGTCCCGATCTCTGACAAAGAGTGAATTTTTCCTCCCCAAATATTACATGTTTTCCTATCTTTATTAACTGCAACTTAACAAAACCTTCATATCCTATAAAGATTCTGCTCTTAAAGCGAGATATTTTATAGTGTATTATGGCACATACTTTTCAAGTTTATTGTTTCTTTTCGCTCTATGTTATTTTAAAAATGTTTCAATGGTTGTTAAACTGGGTTGTTAAACTGTTTTAAGATATTATGTGTTGGGTTTCAATGGTTTTCTTAGAATTTATGGATACACCATTAATTTGTTCGATCTGTTTTGGTTTTTTAATTGATTTGTAACTGTTTTTTTTTTTAAAATCTGTGTAATTGCTATTTCTGGGTGGTTTTAATAGTTTAAAAAATTATAGAGTGCTTTTGTAATTATTTGTTTCAAGGACATAAATAATAGTATGATATATAGAAAGAGACATTGATTCATACAGACGATCTAACCAAACCAAATTCAAATAATAAGGTCTGACTCTTAATATTTTTTAATGTATTAGTTAATCATTATTATTATTATTATATATGTACAAATATCAATTACTATATGTTTTTTTTGTAATTATGGGAGATTTTTTCATTCTAGTCAAATGGAGAGGGGAGGTGATGTCCCGATCTCTGACAAAGAGTGAATTTTTCCTCCCCAAATATTACATGTTTTCCTATCTTTATTAACTGCAACTTAACAAAACCTTCATATCCTATAAAGATTCTGCTCTTAAAGCGAGATATTTTATAGTGTATTATGGCACATACTTTTCAAGTTTATTGTTTCTTTTCGCTCTATGTTATTTTAAAAATGTTTCAATGGTTGTTAAACTGGGTTGTTAAACTGTTTTAAGATATTATGTGTTGGGTTTCAATGGTTTTCTTAGAATTTATGGATACACCATTAATTTGTTCGATCTGTTTTGGTTTTTTAATTGATTTGTAACTGTTTTTTTTTTAAATCTGTGTAATTGCTATTTCTGGGTGGTTTTAATAGTTTAAAAAATTATAGAGTGCTTTTGTAATTATTTGTTTCAAGGACATAAATAATAGTATGATATATAGAAAGAGACATTGATTCATACAGACGATCTAACCAAACCAAATTCAAATAATAAGGTCTGACTCTTAATATTTTTTAATGTATTAGTTAATCATTATTATTATTATTATATATGTACAAATATCAATTACTATATGTTTTTTTTGTAATTATGGGAGATTTTTTCATTCTAGTCAAATGGAGAGGGGAGGTGATGTCCCGATCTCTGACAAAGAGTGAATTTTTCCTCCCCAAATATTACATGTTTTCCTATCTTTATTAACTGCAACTTAACAAAACCTTCATATCCTATAAAGATTCTGCTCTTAAAGCGAGATATTTTATAGTGTATTATGGCACATACTTTTCAAGTTTATTGTTTCTTTTCGCTCTATGTTATTTTAAAAATGTTTCAATGGTTGTTAAACTGGGTTGTTAAACTGTTTTAAGATATTATGTGTTGGGTTTCAATGGTTTTCTTAGAATTTATGGATACACCATTAATTTGTTCGATCTGTTTTGGTTTTTTAATTGATTTGTAACTGTTTTTTTTTTTTAAATCTGTGTAATTGCTATTTCTGGGTGGTTTTAATAGTTTAAAAAATTATAGAGTGCTTTTGTAATTATTTGTTTCAAGGACATAAATAATAGTATGATATATAGAAAGAGACATTGATTCATACAGACGATCTAACCAAACCAAATTCAAATAATAAGGTCTGACTCTTAATATTTTTTAATGTATTAGTTAATCATTATTATTATTATTATATATGTACAAATATCAATTACTATATGTTTTTTTTGTAATTATGGGAGATTTTTTCATTCTAGTCAAATGGAGAGGGGAGGTGATGTCCCGATCTCTGACAAAGAGTGAATTTTTCCTCCCCAAATATTACATGTTTTCCTATCTTTATTAATTGCAACTTAACAAAACCTTCATATCCTATAAAGATTCTGCTCTTAAAGCGAGATATTTTATAGTGTATTATGGCACATACTTTTCAAGTTTATTGTTTCTTTTCGCTCTATGTTATTTTACAAATGTTTCAATGGTTGTTAAACTGGGTTGTTAAACTGTTTTAAGATATTATGTGTTGGGTTTCAATGGCTTTCTTAGAATTTATGGATACACCATTAATTTGTTCGATCTGTTTTGGTTTTTTAATTGATTTGTAACTGTTTTTTTTTTTTAAATCTGTGTAATTGCTATTTCTGGGTGGTTTTAATAGTTTAAAAAATTATAGAGTGCTTTTGTAATTATTTGTTTCAAGGACATAAATAATAGTATGATATATAGAAAGAGACATTGATTCATACAGACGATCTAACCAAACCAAATTCAAATAATAAGGTCTGACTCTTAATATTTTTTAATGTATTAGTTAATCATTATTATTATTATTATATATGTACAAATATCAATTACTATATGTTTTTTTTGTAATTATGGGAGATTTTTTCATTCTAGTCAAATGGAGAGGGGAGGTGATGTCCCGATCTCTGACAAAGAGTGAATTTTTCCTCCCCAAATATTACATGTTTTCCCATCTTTATTAACCGCAACTTAACAAAACCTTCATATTCTTCCTATCAAGATTCTGCTCTTAAAGCGAGATATTCTTATAGTGTATTCTGGCACCTACTTTTCAAGTTTATTGTTGCTTTTAACGAATTTTAGTAATTGCGTATAAGGTTTGTTGGTTGCAACGTTTAAACTCAATAAGTTGCACTGCATTGAGATGACTGGCTTAAAAGATGGGTTTTTTAGCATCTACCTTAAAAAGCTAGAGAATAAAACTGGCTTATTTGGTAAAATTTGCACTGAAACAAGCCCCAATTTTTAGCCTGTATTTATTAAAAGAAAATTTGATTGCTACACTTTTTTTTAGGTTAAGCAACTATGCTAGATATTTTAGGAGTTGGCTAAAATTCTGAATTTCATGTTTTAGACGCCAATCTGCAAAAAATCTTGCATCTGGTTTAGATTGTGAGTTTTGATAGGTTGGTATAGTAATTTTTGATTAATCAATGTTGATAGGCTAGTGTACACAAGTGATATTTTTCTGTATGTTTGCTTGCTTAAATTTTCTTTTACAGCACTGTTTCATAGTCTAATTGGATTTCTTTATGTTTATCAATTCGCCTCATTTGTTGTCCAATGGATGTGTGTATGTATATATATATATATTTTACCTTTATTTATGGTGGTAGAACTTGGAAGTGTTAATTGTTTACCATAGTTTAAATGAAATGGCCTTATTTTCGTTTTCTTAATTTTCTAGCAGTGTTTGTTCCTGCTTAATCTTAAATGGTTTTTTTTCTTATAGAGGTTCTTATGTTTATGTCACTATATTTCAAAACACTAAAAACTAATCGGATGTTCCCGTAGTATTAATACATATTCTGGACTTCTATACTTGGTTTGCAATTGTTTTCAATCCAATCAATGTTGTTTTCGATACGTATTTTTATTTTACGGGCAGAATTTTTATAAATTAAATTATTGTAGATGTTCCTTTAGTCTCATTTTCTGTAGCCCTATGCTACCAGTTTATAAGAATGTTGATCTTGCCAATGCTGTTTGATTTGTGTATGTCCCAACTTAATACCAATTTTATGGGCAATCTAAAGTCTAGTTTGATATTTTAGTTAGGTAACTCTGTGTGCTTCTGTTGGATGTTAAATTTATCAGTTTCTTCATGTAATATAATCTGTAAAAAATTGGCCGGGATTAAATTTTTAGTATAAAACATCAGTAACTCTGAACTTACAAATGCTAGTTGTAGTAAATGCTTAGTACTAGATCTTAATCTTTTTTATTGACAATTTGTTATTTGACCAGGTGGGTTTTCAATCCTTAGGAGTTAGGACAGAACTCAGCCTTGACAAAACTAACTGCAAATTAGTTTGAAATTTGTGATTTTGTATTGCTTTTCTATTTGTGATTGATTATGTTATTAGGTGTTTGTCATTGCAAAAACATTTTCAAAGCTAGGACCAATTTGGTGTCTTATAAACTTGAAGGGGAAAGTGCCTAACTTCTAAATTTCTGAACTTATTTTTATAACAGTGGAGACGGTCAACTTGTGAACATCCCCAGTTTTAAATTTGCTATAATTGACAAATTAGATCTGAATAATTTAAGCTGTATGAAAAGTTATATTAAATACTTTGATCAGCAGTACAATTTTTTATCCTTGAGATTGAAGCCGACTGCTAGAAGAACACTTCATTGGGACTTTAGAATGAATGAATTTTGGTTCCTTGTAGCAGAATATCTACATGTATAACTTAACCGTTCTTGTATTTAAATCTGGTATTGTACTTGTTTTCTTCTGCGAAAGGTTGATGATAGAGCTATTGAAATTCATCCCGTGTTTTTTTCATATGTTTAAAATTATAGGGCTTTCATTTGTGAATAATTTTCTAATTAATATTGCGAACCCCTATGATTTATACAAGATGCCAAGCCCTTGATCGGTAGGAGATTTTTGTGACCCTCGGGTCCAAGCTGACATGAAACATTGGCCATTCGAGGTCATATCCGTCCCAGGGGACAAACCCATGATTGTTGTCAACTACAAAGGCAAAGAGAAACAATTTGCGGCCGAAGAAATCTCATCGATGATTCTCATTAAGATGAAGGAAATTGCCGAGGCTTTTCTGGGCACAACAGTGAAAAACGCAGTCGTCACTGTGCCAGCTTATTTTACCGACACACTAAATTGGTGCAAACTTTTCGGTAAAACTCTCTCTAAATCGCTTTTGTAGCATGTTCAGATTTCACTCTAAAATGAATCCAGCTCTAGGTCTTTTTATTGCCAGTGATAGTTTATTTTTTATCATAGTTTTTCTACTTTTCTGTTTGGATCTAAGTGATTTTGTCTAAACAAATTTAATAAATTTTGCAAAGATTTGTTGAATTTTTTCCATGATTACTTGGATCGGAGAATTTTTATCACAAATTTGATTGACATATGAACTTGTTTTATGCATATCATTTATGTATATTGTAACTTTCTTATCCTTTTCCGGCTAGAGTTTGTGAGTATAAGCTCATGTAAATTGTTATCCTGGAAATTAGTTTTTAAATTCCTTTGCCTTGCCTTTGAATAAAATTGAATATGAAAGTAGTTTTGAGGTATTAGGGACGGTGTGTATATTATTTTTATATTTAAGTAATTTAATTAGTTAGATGTATATATTTATGTATGCATGTCTATATGCATGTATGGATAATGTTTTTTCTTTTACCCTTTGGATCCGTTGGTTTTCACTGTTTTCAAATGAAAATATGTATTTATATGTCTGTTTTTACCCTCAGATATGTTGTAGACGTGTTGGAGCATAATTTTCTGCATATATGTAGGCGTAGCTCTTAAAATTAATTTAAAATATTTTTGCAGATCTTGGAACTTAATTACAAATGTATATACATATATATCTACGTGTATGTGTTGTGGCATTAACGTTTTAGTCTTGGATCTGTTATGTATCTGCTAATTTTTCCGTTTTGAAAGATATTTTTTTTTGCTTAATGGCATGTTACCCTTCATTAGCTTGCCGGGTCTTGCCCTGCTTCGAAGGTTGTTTGTGTGCAACATGATCTGTGTTTTTTAGTTTTTAAGGTTGGTTCTGTTAGCATTTGAGGTGTTAACTAAATTGCGTTTTACTACATTCAATGTCTGCCTTACTAAAGTTTTTGGTATTAATGGTTGAAAGAGGAAAGAGTTCATACAAGGAGACTAAACATAGGAATGGTATAGTTAAGCTGAAAAGGGATTTTTGAATTTCATTGTCAATTATCAGTTCTACAATGATGCAAACTTGTGGCCACTTTTGGAATTTTTAAGAAATATTGATTGCACTCAAGTATAATAGGATTGTTACAGAGGGATGAGGGGGATTCGTGGAACTGACTTTTTCGTTTTTGGTATCAAAATTTATCGATAAATACCTAGTAATTTCTTTTTTGTTTTCTATTTTCGTTATTTATTTATAGAATACTTTTTTGTCTAAATTAAACATATGATATGTTAGCACAAAGAAGTTTTCTCTAGCGTGAATTTTCAGTGTGGTAGGAAATGGATCGGGCTTCTTCTCAAAATGATCGTGCATACCCCATTATCTGAAATCTACCTATTTTCTCGTTCGCTTAGTGTATATTTACCTTTCATAAATTATTGTTCTTATGTAAGCTATTTTGTGAAGTGTGATTATGACCTACATTTATATTAGGAAAGGTTGTATCATGTTTGATGGTTTATTCTAATTTTTTTGTGGGGAGTTCAAACCGCCTTTTGTTATTGCTATTTTGTTAATTGTGATTATGACCTACACGACATCTTAGCAAATTATCATGTTGACCTGGACGACATTAGCTGTTTACCTTTGTTCCCTTTCACCTCTATATGTTTTTGTTTATGATTATAGCTTCGATTTGTTTGATCTTTTGCCTGACCTAAAGGGTGAAAAATTAGATATTTTCTGAAGTTAATTGGGTTGTTAAACTGTTTTAAGATATTATGTGTTGGGTTTCAATGGTTTTCTTAGAATTTATGGATACACCATTAATTTGTTCGATCTGTTTTGGTTTTTTAATTGATTTGTAACTGTTTTTTTTTTAAATCTGTGTAATTGCTATTTCTGGGTGGTTTTAATAGTTTAAAAAATTATAGAGTGCTTTTGTAATTATTTGTTTCAAGGACATAAATAATAGTATGATATATAGAAAGAGAGACATTGATTCATACAGAAGATCTACCCAAACCAAATTCAAATAATAAGGTCCGACTCTTAATATTTTTTAATGTATTAGTTAATCATTATTATTATTATTATATATGTACAGATATCAATTACTATATGTTTTTTTTTGTAATTATGGGAGATTTTTTCATTCTAGTCAAATGGAGAGGGGAGGTGATGTCCCGATCTCTGACAAAGAGTGAATTTTTCCTCCCCAAATATTACATGTTTTCCCATCTTTATTAACCGCAACTTAACAAAACCTTCATATTCTTCCTATCAAGATTCTGCTCTTAAAGCGAGATATTCTTATAGTGTATTCTGGCACCTACTTTTCAAGTTTATTGTTGCTTTTAACGAATTTTAGTAATTGCGTATAAGGTTTGTTGGTTGCAACGTTTAAACTCAATAAGTTGCACTGCATTGAGATGACTGGCTTAAAAGATGGGTTTTTTAGCATCTACCTTAAAAAGCTAGAGAATAAAACTGGCTTATTTGGTAAAATTTGCACTGAAACAAGCCCCAATTTTTAGCCTGTATTTATTAAAAGAAAATTTGATTGCTACACTTTTTTTTAGGTTAAGCAACTATGCTAGATATTTTAGGAGTTGGCTAAAATTCTGAATTTCATGTTTTAGACGCCAATCTGCAAAAAATCTTGCATCTGGTTTAGATTGTGAGTTTTGATAGGTTGGTATAGTAATTTTTGATTAATCAATGTTGATAGGCTAGTGTACACAAGTGATATTTTTCTGTATGTTTGCTTGCTTAAATTTTCTTTTACAGCACTGTTTCATAGTCTAATTGGATTTCTTTATGTTTATCAATTCGCCTCATTTGTTGTCCAATGGATGTGTGTCTGTATATATATATATATTTTACCTTTATTTATGGTGGTAGAACTTGGAAGTGTTAATTGTTTACCATAGTTTAAATGAAATGGCCTTATTTTCGTTTTCTTAATTTTCTAGCAGTGTTTGTTCCTGCTTAATCTTAAATGGTTTTTTTTCTTATAGAGGTTCTTATGTTTATGTCACTATATTTCAAAACACTAAAAACTAATCGGATGTTCCCGTAGTATTAATACATATTCTGGACTTCTATACTTGGTTTGCAATTGTTTTCAATCCAATCAATGTTGTTTTCGATACGTATTTTTATTTTACGGGCAGAATTTTTATAAATTAAATTATTGTAGATGTTCCTTTAGTCTCATTTTCTGTAGCCCTATGCTACCAGTTTATAAGAATGTTGATCTTGCCAATGCTGTTTGATTTGTGTATGTCCCAACTTAATACCAATTTTATGGGCAATCTAAAGTCTAGTTTGATATTTTAGTTAGGTAACTCTGTGTGCTTCTGTTGGATGTTAAATTAATCAGTTTCTTCATGTAATATAATCTGTAAAAAATTGGCCGGGATTAAATTTTTAGTATAAAACATCAGTAACTCTGAACTTACAAATGTTAGTTGTAGTAAATGCTTAGTACTAGATCTTAATCTTTTTTATTGACAATTTGTTATTCTACCAGGTGGGTTTTCAATCCTTAGGAGTTAGGACAGAACGCAGCCTTGACAAAACTAACTGCAAATTAGTTTGAAATTTGTGATTTTGTATTGCTTTTCTATTTGTGATTGATTATGTTATTAGGTGTTTGTCATTGCAAAAACATTTTCAAAGCTAGGACCAATTTGGTGTCTTATAAACTTGAAGGGGAAAGTGCCTAACTTCTAAATACTTCAAAACTATTAGCTTCTGAACTTATTTTTATAACAGTGGAGACGGTCAACTTGTGAACATCCCCAGTTTTAAATTTGCTATAATTGACAAATTAGATCTGAATAATTTAAGCTGTATGAAAAGTTATATTAAATACTTTGATCAGCAGTACAATTTTTTATCCTTGAGATTGAAGCCGACTGCTAGAAGAACACTTCATTGGGACTTTAGAATGAATGAATGAAAATATGTATTTATATGTCTGTTTTTACCCTCAGATATGTTGTAGACGTGTTGGAGCATAATTTTCTGCATATATGTAGGCGTAGCTCTTAAAATTAATTTAAAATATTTTTGCAGATCTTGTAACTTAATTACAAATGTATATACATATATATCTACGTGTGTGTTGTGGCATTAACGTTTTAGTCTTGGATCTGTTATGTATCTGCTAATTTTTCCGTTTTGAAAGATATTTTTTTTTGCTTAATGACATGTTACCCTTCATTAGCTTGCCGGGTCTTGCCCTGCTTCGAAGGTTGTTTGTGTGCAACATGATCTGTGTTTTTTAGTTTTTAAGGTTGGTTCTGTTAGCATTTGAGGTGTTAGCTAAATTGCGTTTTACTACATTCAATGTCTGCCTTACTAAAGTTTCATACACTCAAAAGCATACCTAATTTTCTATGTTTCAAATGTAAATTTTCCTTCCTCCAACAAGATAATATACTTTTTATATTTAAAATGTGCAACAAAATAGTATACTTTTACATTTAAGATGTGCAACAATACGACCCATTCCTATCATACCTCTTTTTTCTTCTTGGGCTGCGGCTACTAGTGAGGCTACGGCTACAGCTTCTTGATGGGCTATGCTCTAATTTTTTCACCTGCCATAATGAACAAGTATACATGAAAACATAATCAAATTGAAATAATTATAAGAGGTTTAATGTTTCAAGCAAACAGTTTAGTTATGATCTTCACGATGACCAAAAAATTAGATAAAGAAAGAACAGCAAATTACCCTGATGTAAGTTTTCGTCCATGGATTCCTAAACTCTGTGTCATCGAGTTTCCTAATATGGGCGACAACAAAAGCACCAGTTTCTTTAGTCAAGTAAGTTTTGTCTATGTAGGAACAATATTTTAACAAACTGAGCCACAACAAAGCAAGGGGTTGCAACTTACCGCATATTTCATGTCTTCATAATTGGTATAATCAACCAAACCAAAAGTTCCTGAATTAAATATGCCAAGACATGATTACATCTCAGATATCAATCAGATCACTCAAAACAGTATTCCCATGCTTGCTTGGCTAAACGTTAAAACAGATAAATAACAAGAGAATAGAATTACATTCACGGGCACGTGACACTTCAGCAAAACACACATCGCCAGCTTTTCGCATGTGGTCCTGAACATCATCATTTCAAATCCAATATAATCATACAGTCATACTATCCAAATCCAAATAAGAGAAAAGGCGATTTCTTTAGAATATAACACTCTCCTCTTACTTTTTCTTCTCCAGGCTGATAATTTGATCAAGGATGAGTCTGCATTTCTGCGTTTGGCAATGGGGCATGAAGATGAAACCCTTGATGACTTCATTGAAGCACACAAAACATGCTTAAATGATTTTATGTATTTTCCTACACGTAATTCTTATGGCCAATCAAGTGTTAAAATGAATTTGAGTTTGTTAAAAGAAGATTGGTAGATGATTCTAAAAAAGCAGATCGCCTTGAGAAGGTCATAATGCTTACTAAAGGATATCAGGTATGTAAATTAGTTATTGCTCTGTGCCCTTCTAATTTGTTGTTGGGTAAATAACAGCTTTATATCCCTACTATCACAATCTCTTTGGTCTAGTACACCTAATTAGCAGTTTCTTTTATTAATGCAATCGACTTCCATTGTCTTCACATGTGAGGTCACTTAGGAGATTGGTTACAGTTTCGTACACGCTGTATGGCCCTTTATTTTGTTTTATGCACCCAACTTTACTGATCTTAACATGACTACTAAATGAGAAAAAAAAACGAAAGTCTAGTGCATTTACAAAAAGTTGTTAATTGTCTGTACCAAATCAAAAAATGGTGATAGTAGGGGGTATATATATGACTGTACTTGACTCTTAAATTGATAGATGATTGGTATGTGAAGTAGTAATAAACCATCTCTAACCAAATATAGCTTTCAAATGTTGGACAAAATGTTTTAACGAAGAAACAAATAATATGCTAAAATTTAATACAACTTTTTTTCCTTATAAAACAATGCACTTGAAGTTTTTTAGGGTGAAATCAATCATGTAAACTTATCTGATTTCTGTTTATATTCATTCTATGTGATAATCAATCATAAGCATAAGTTTGTTTCTTCATATTACAGAGTTGATCAAATTACTGAAGTGGAAAAATATTTGCTTCTAGCAATTAAGTTTTTTCTTGGTTATCTGTGTAATTCTGTCCTTTATATTTGCATGATCTTATCGTTTGACTTTGTTTGATTGCTTAATTTGCTTTGAAGAGATTAACTTAGTTATTGTAATTTAATTCATCTGTTTTTGGTTTAGCCAATTTGCTGTGTTCACAAGCACATACTTTAACGTGAAATGCTTCGATGCTGACGGTAATGGACCCTTATGAAAACGCGTTGCAATGCTTTCTAGTTTAAAATCGTAGAGATCTTACCTGTAGTTTGGATTTTGTTCTCTTATGATACCTTCTTTCCTTAATTAATGTGCTTATTAGGTGGAATCATTTTCCACAATAACATTTGGTCCCGACACTCCTGGTATTGAACAGGTCTAATATCATTGCTATATCGGAAGAACATTTATTTCCTTCCATGATCTTAGTGTCACTGTTCTGCAATTGATTGCTACTTAACGTGCAAGTTGTTTTTTGTTCTAATATTGGGGAAAAAAAATGACTTTTTACAGATGCGTGCTACAAATTTTTGTAAATGGACACTGCAAGAACAGAACTCGAGTGCTTCAAATTTCTACAGAAGCAAGAACACGTAGCCGCATCACACAGGATTAATATCCTCTGGGAAGAAGTCCAGAAGCAAAAAGAGCTAGAACAAATATTACAGAAAAAGTACGGAGATCTTATTGTAGAAAAAGAAAGGATAGAAAGCCTCGTAGATGCTTGTAGGGCAAAAGTGGAAACTTCTGCAAGAGATCGTGGTCTCGAGTTGGCCAATTCTAAAGCAAAGGAGACCACTGTGCAAATGGAAGCTGATAACAGAAAGAAGCCCAAAAGGAGACACGGTTGTTGAAAAGGACAATATAGCCTATGGTCACTCTGATGATTTAGGCAAATACGATGGAGAGGATGCTAAGGTTACTGATAAATTGGTGAAAACTGGAAATGAAGCTCAGGACGAGGTCTTAGAAGATGGCGACTTGCCAAAAGACAGGGTCCTTGAAAAGGCTGAATAAGATTGACCCGATTATGAGGATCATGAAGCTGTGTTTGGTTGTACACTTGGTACTTTTAAAAAAAATTTAGTTACCCATTGATTTCATTTTAACATAGTGATACATGAAAGTGGGAAACTGCTATTTTCGCATCAGCAGTAATTGTGATTTCTTTTAAATTTACTTGGTCACCCATTGAGCAAATATACGGAAAAAAATAAAACAAGGGACACATCAATGGATCTTATAAATAAATAAATAAATTTGTAGCTGTCCTTAAGTGATATTGCAGTAGTAATTATCAAGGTAAGCAAGTCTTGAAGATGAACACCAATTAAAAGTTAAAACGTACGTGTCCTTGGTAAATGATGTAAGTTCAAAACGTAAGTAATACTGGTAATTAAGAAAATTGAGTAATCGTCGATCGGATATGAACACCAAATAAATCATCCTTTTCTTCAAAAAGTAATCAAGGCCGGTAAGCAAGTCTTGATCCTTTTAAGATGAACAGCAACTAAATTTTCCTTTTCTCTCTCTCTCTCTTTTCCACTCTACCAATCGTCGGAGAAAATGCATTACCTAATAAAGTTATCAAAAATTACTTAGCAAATAAATCAATAATATTATAAGACCATGATCATATTATTGAGATAAACCAAATAAAGAATGTTGAATTTATATATAGTTTGCTAACCTCGGGTGGGTCTTGTAAAGAATAAGAAGCATCTGTTTCCTTTGGAATATTAGAAACCAGTATTCCGAGTCCTTGTTTTCTTTTGCGCAACACCTGATAATTTTTTTAAAAAAAAAACAATTTAATTGAGATTTATGTGAATATATTTGTAGGATTACGAACTTTGTTCAAATTAAAAATTCAACACATTTACTTTAAAAGCGTCTTCATCAGTACGATCATCCCCAATATATATCGGATAAACATTCTTTGAATTCTCATAACCTGAAACAACACCAAAAGGAAAATATTACAACAGGGCCGGAATGTCAAATTTTAAACCTTTGTGCTTTTATACGCTTGCATATATATACATATAAATAGGTATACTTACCAAGTGACTTTAATAAAAATTCAACTGCATTTCCCTTGTCCCATTTAATTGTTGGTCGGATCTCCAAAACCTGTTACAAAGTACCGAGTCTTAGTTATAAATTAAAGAGTATCCCATTTAATTGTTGGTCGGATCTCCAAAACCTGTTACAAAGTACCGAGTCTTAGTTATAAATTAAAGAGTATCTATCAGTTTTCTAATTAGTAATTCATACCTTGCGACCGTTTGACGTTCTTAGATTTGGGTAGTTATTGAGTACCGTCTTTACTTGCTCCTCTAAATAACTCCAATTCTGTTATAACAAGGAATATTTAGCTCATTTATTTTAAATAAAATACTTGTAACCATTTTAAAGATTCTTAACTGTAAAATCTATGATTTCCATAGATTTATACAACACTTTTAGAGAGAGAAAATCAAGAAAACGAGAGAAACAAATTAACCAGATGGTATTTCGTAGTCAGTTATTGACAGTTATAACAGAATCCATATTTACATCACTGGTCCTTATTGTTCTATAAAACTATTAGATGAGTACCTTATGATATAAAAGCTACAAAATACAACTACATGATATATCTAACACACCCCTCTCAAGGTATACAACTACATCACTGGTCCCCAATTCAGCGAACAAAATCCCCAATTCAGCAAACACCCTAAACCAGCGAACAAAATCCTCACAAAATACAACTAAATGAAAGCTACAAAATTCCCAATTCAGCGAACAAAATCCCTAATTCAGCTAACAAAATCCCCAATTCAGCTAACATAATCCCCAATTCAGCTAACACCCTAAACCAGCGAACAAAATCCTCACAAAATACAACTAAATGAAAGCTACAAAATCCCCAATTCAGCGAACAAAATCCCCAATTCAGCTAACATAATCCCTAATTCAGCTAACAAAATCCCCAATTCAGCTAACATAATCCCCAATTCAGCGAACAAATTCCCCAATTCAGCGAACACCCTAAACCAGCGAACAAAATCCCCACAAAATACAACTAAATAAAAGCTACAAAATCCCCAATTCAGCTAACATAATCCCCAATTCAGCTAACGAAATCCTCAATTCAGCGAACAAATTCCTCAATTCAGCGAACAGAAACCCTAAAAAATTCCCACAAAATACAACTAAATGAAAGCTACAAAATCCCCAATTCAGCTAACATAATCCCCAATTCAGCTAACAAAATCCTCAATTCAGCGAACAAATTCCTCAATTCAGCGAACAGAAACCCTAAAAAATCCCCACAAAATACAACTAAATGAAAGCTACAAAATACTCAATTCAGCTAACATAATCCCTAATTCAGCTAACATAATCCCCAATTCAGCTAACAAAATCCCCAATTCAGCTAACATAATCCCCAATTCAGCTAACATAATCCCCAATTCAGCTAACACCCTAAACCAGCTAACAAAATCCTCACAAAATACAACTAAATGAAAGCTACAAAATCCCCAATTCAGCGAACACAATCCCTAATTCAACTAACAAAATCCCCAATTCAGCTAGCATAATCCCCAATTCAGCTAACACCCTAAACCAGTGAACAAAATCCTCACAAAATACAACTAAATGAAAGCTACAAAATCCCCAATTCAGCGAACAAAATCCCCAATTCAGCGAACAAATTCCCCAATTCAGCGAACACCCTAAACCAGGGAACAAAATCCCCACAAAATACAACTACATGAAAGCTACAAAATCCCCAATTCAGCTAACATAATCCCCAATTCAGCTAACAAAATCCCCAATTCAGCGAACACCCTAAACCAGCGAACAAAATCCCCACAAAATACAACTAAATGAAAGCTACAAAATCCCCAATTCGGCTAACATAATCCCTAATTCAGCTAACAAAATCCCCAATTCAGCTAACATAATCCCCAATTCAGCGAACAAATTCCCCAATTCAGCGAACACCCTAAACCAGCGAACAAAATCCCCACAAAATACAACTAAATGAAAGCTACAAAATCCCCAATTCAGCTAACAAAATCCCCAATTCAGCGAACAAATTCCTCAATTCAGCGAACAGAAACCTTAAACCATCAAACAAAATACAACTAAATGAAAGCTACAAAATCCCCAATTCAGGGAACAAAATCCCCAATTCAGCAAACACCCTAAACCAGCGAACAAAATCCCCACAAAATACAACTAAATGAAAGCTACAAAATCCCCACAAAATACAACTAAATGAAAGCTACAAAATCCATATTTTCATCACTGGTCCTTATTGTTATATAAAACTATAAGATGAGTATCTTATGATATAAAAGCTACAAAATACAACTAAATGATAGTAATATCTTTAACTTTAACTAAAAACTATTTTCATCAAATTTACCTTTTCGTCAACGCGGCGAAAATGCACAGTTACACAGAATTTATTATTTTCGACAAATGCGCCCGGAGTCGTTTTGGTTTTCTCTACCAAAATATTGTAAATCTGTAAATTCATGAGATAAATTATTAACCATTTGAAAGTAAATAGAGAAAAAAATAGGGGAAATTGTTAAAATGATATCCAACCTATTAACTTTTACTGATTTGGTATCCATCCTAACACACTTTCGAAATTGGTATCCGACCTATACATTTCTCGCTAATTTGGTACCCAACCTAACACTTTTTTATAATTTGGTACACAACCTAACATTTTTTTCTAATTTGTTACCCAACCTATGAGTTAAAAACCGATGATCGAAGACAGATTGAGTTCCTTAATTGGATTGTATACGTATAGGTTGGGTACCAAATTAGAGCGAAACGTATAGGTTAGATAACAAATTAGAAAAAGTGTTAGGTTGGGTACCAAATTAGAGCGAAATGTATAGGTTGGGTACCAAATTAGAAAGTGTGTTAGGTTATGTACCAAATCACTAAAAGTTGATAAGTTATGTACCATTTTAGCATTTTTCCCGGAAAAAATAAGTTTACTTATGCCTCAAACTGTAATATTACTCAGTATCATGTCACAAAGACCATCACGTCACACGCTAATTTTGTTATTCTGTATCGAAATATATCATTTTAAAACAACTATTTTTTTAAAATTTTGACTATATGCTGATTTTTATTATGTGTAAAATTGAGGGAAATATTTTTATAGTATAACATATTTTTGTGCAAAATTATCAAATTACGCTATCAAATTAACGTTTGTCAAATGTACATGATTTCATGATTAATTTAGACGGAGCTATATAAATTGGAAACTTATTATAGTTTGTTACCCAAATTAAAAAAAACCGAAACATAAATACTCAAATCGTTAAAAATAGATAGTTTGATTTATCGAACGTGTAAAATCCAAAATTAAATATAAATATATGTATAACCTCGTCTATCAATGGAAGAAACTCTATGGCAGGCTGGCACATAATCCTTTGGCTTCCCTGACCATACAAATAAATATACAATTATGCAATAATAACTACAAAAAGTAAATAGATGTTGGATTTTTATACTATATTTTTTCTGAAAAAACGCACAAACCGTACATTTTTTGTACGAACCGTACATTTAATCTACGGTTTGGGCTGAATTGCAATTTTTTTGAATTTCAGGGACTGAAATGTAATTTCTGTAAACTTCAGGCAAACCGTACATTTAATCTACGGTTTGGACTGAATTGCAATTTTTACAAAATGCAGGGACTGAAATGTAATTTCTGCAAACTTCAGCCAAACCGTACATTTAATCTCTGGTTTGGCTGAAGTTTCCAGAAATTACATTTCAGTCCCTGAATTTCGAAAAACTTGCAAATTAGTCCAAAAAAAAACAATTTGAAATTAAACATGAATTTTTTTTTATAGAAAAAACTTAATTCCCTATTCGTATATTTAAAATAAAAAGGAACTTTTTATAAAAATTATAAGTCTTTTAAACATAACTTTTTTATATAAATCTTTTAAACGTGATTTTTTTTATATAAAATTGGTCAATTCTTACAATCTCTCAAAATAAACACAAACATAGACTTACACAAATATAGATAAAAAAAATTTAATTTCAAAAATGTTTAATTTCAAAATGTTTAATTTTTTTGGACTAATTTGCAATTTTTTCGAAATTCAGGGACTCAAATGTAATTTCTGCAAACTTCAGCCAAACCAGAGATTAAATGTACGGTTTGGCTGAAGTTTGCAGAAATCACATTTCAGTCCCTGCATTTTGTAAAAATTGCAATTCAGTCCAAACCGTAGATTAAATGTATGGTTTGCCTGAAGTTTACAGAAATTACATTTCAGTCTCTGAAATTCAAAAAAATTGCAATTCAGCCCAAACCGTAGATTAAATGTACGGTTCGTATAAAAAATGTACGGTTTGTACGTTTTTTCAGAAAAAATATAGTATAAAAATCCAGTCTTAAGTAAATAATTATGGTAAGTTAAATGTAGCATTTTTCCCTCACCTGAGCTGGTCCCTGTATGTCCATACCATGACTACCAGCATAGTAAAGCTGGGATAGTCTCACAAAGTCGTAAACCTGCAATATTTAAAGCCCATGTCATTTTAAAAATGCTGTACTAAAAAATACGAAAAAAATGGTTTTAAGTTATTTAAGAGTAGTAATGATGGACAAACACAAAACTTGCATAGTTTTATAAAAAACTGATATGTCAACTGTACATTATTTATAAAAAGCAAAATGATGGATCCATGTTCTCTAAAACTAAATTCAGAGTTTTTTTTTTTTTTTTTGGTTTTGAAAATGAACAAATTCAGAGTTGACACCTCAAATTTTTGTAGGATATTTTCAAAACTAACTAAATTCAAGTTTTTTGTTTTGTTTTTGAGAAGGCACAAATTCAGAGTTGGACACCTTAAAATTTTGTTGGATATTTTCATTGTCTTTTTTTTGTTGTTGTTGTTTAAGTATTGTATATGTGAGAAAATATGTACCTTGGTTCTACTCCTGCCACTGACTATAGCAGTAGGAAAATACTCCGATGCATCGCTCACGGCCTCTCTCATCTGTTGATAACAGAAATATAGACATAATTACAATATACTTTCTCAACAGATTAAAATGTTTTAAACGAAGTGGCCTAGAGAACGAACCTCGATACTCATAAAAGCTCGGTCAGGGTCTTCGACAATAGGCGACAAAGTGCCATCATAATCAAGAAACATGAGAATTTGTTTCCCTTGCGATGCTGATATAATCTCATCAAACATTGTCAAAGCAGAAGGGTGACATACCTTTAAACAAATAAATAATACTCCAAATTAGAAAAAAAATTCCATGGTAAACTTTTTTTTTTTCAAAGCAAAGGGACTAAGTACCCCATTATATTCACATAAGTTGGGACCTAACCCAGTCATTACAAGCAACGATCACAGCTTATAAGTACGCTGTTTACAAAAAATTCCCAAACATACCTACACATTTTCATAAGATCCATACAACACTAGACAATATTATCCAAACTGCAGAAATAAAGGAAATCTAACCAAAAGGAAATATGAATCAAAGGAAATAATTTAGTAGCTTTTCCTGAAACTTATAAAACCTTCTCTGTCCAAACACGCAAAAAACGCACAATAATAGTCTAATTAACCCAACAAAGTCGTTGTCGTAATAGTCTAATTAACAAAGGGATTGTCTGGTTTGCACATTTTAACCAAATAAAGTGACATATATATATATAGAACAAGTCCGAATACTGATAGTAATTAAGAAACTTGATCTGTTGTGCTCTAAACGAGATAAGTCTGATAAATTAAGACTTGTAAAAGACAATCAAACAGTTCAACAAAGAAGCACTGGGTAGGTAAGTAGGATGTAAGAACAAATAATACAAAATTCTGAAGATATAAATTGTAATTTATTGTTTTAAGAGAACTCACTCGCTTAAGGGCAATATTTATTCCAGACTTGTCCAAAGTGCCTGCATATAGAAGAAGAATTCACAGGTAATAGAGAGTTAATTGCCAAAATCATTTAACCCTAGCTCTTTCTTATCACATTGCTTAATTTCCAGAAAACAAACCCCCTTTTCTAATTACAATGACAAATTATAAAAGCAGACAAGACAACCCTTCACTTCCCAAAAAATTCAATAGGGTTGCGCTTAAAAATATCAAAATGTTAATAGGGAAATCGTAAATAAAATTAAAGGATTCGGAATAGACATGACATGCTCATTCACAATATATTCACTATATCACAAACATAAAACCGTAAATCTGTAACGTATTTATAAAGAAATTGACAAAATATAATAAAATATGGATAAAAAATATAAACATAAGCCTAGGACAGAATGATACTTTACATTAGCAGCATCACAGTTTTCACCTCATAAAAATCCAAATCTCTATAAATAAATAAAAATACTCCAATCCAAGTAAGAACCGAACAAATGCACTAATATATAGGGAATATACTTACGATCATTTTGAGTGACGGGAATGGGCTTCTTGTTCTTTTTGTTCCAGAGACGCCACCCCCAGTAAAAGAATGGTGAAACTAAAATGACTATCAGTATCCCCATTGGCATCCACCACCGCCAATCGAATTCTTTGGACGGTGGTGGGGACGGAGACAGAGCAGGGGCTGCTGGGGCTGCTTCCGGATTTCCAATCCACGGCTCGTCTAAGAGGGATCGTCGCACCATTTCCTTGTTTGTATATATATATAAAGAGATCGAATGATAGCGTATACGTAGTATTAATAGTAATAGTAGTAGCAGTAGTATATATATTTCTTGCTTTCTAGTTTTGTAGTAATGTTATGTTTAGATTGCATTGAAGCAGGTTTGTCGTGTAGTAAAATCTTCTACTAATGGACGCAAAATACGCATGCAATTTCCTTTTTTATTATTTGCTACTTTTTTTACTTTTTATTTTTTATGCCACCGTGTGTATATAACTATACTTAGTATACTATTAAAATTTATAGGTGAATATTTAGATTTGAACATAATATTTAGATTTGATATAATTTATTCTAGTTATACAGGTTGAAACGAATTTTTAATTAATTTATGTTATATCTGTAATTAGAAAAATATAGTGAGTATAAATTGTTAATTAATTAGATTAGATACATCGGTAATTATTAAAATAGAGTCAGAGTATTTTTAATAAAATTGGTTAAAATTTGGGTGGCCTCTTAAGTTTGATTATATTAATAGTATGATTCACAACACAAATAAACCCCTTTAAAATATATTTACTTCGTCTCTAAATAAGTGTCAATTATGAAAAAACATGCAATTTTGACTATTAATTTTCTCATATTTAGATTGTCGGAAAAAATTCTTTTAAAATATTATGGAATTTTAAATTTTTCATTTCAATAATTTAGATATGAAAAAATGGTTAGTTGAGTTTACCATGTATTTTCGAAGTGAAAACTTATTTGATAACGGTGAGAGTGCTTCTTACATAAACACAACTTTTTTCTTACTATTCTTCTCCTCTAGAATGTACTTACTACCAGGGCTTGGGTCAAAACCCAGAAAAACCGAACCGAACCGAACCGATAACCGAATCAAAAAAGAGCGAAACCGAAAAATCAAAACCTTTTCGGATCGGTTTACAATAAACCCGAACCGAAAAAAACCGACAAATCGGAAATACCAAAAATACCAAAAAAGACCGAAACCGGACCGGAAAAACCTGCTCGGTTTCGGTTTTGCCAAAAACCGAACCGAACCGGACCGATCACCGCCCTACTTACTACACAACACATAAGTTTTTTCTTACTATTCTTAATTTTCCTCTAGAATGTACTTACTACACAACACACAAGTTTTTTCTTACTATTCTTAATTTTCCTGTAAAATATACTTGCTATACAAACACAAGTTTTTTTTTTTTTTTTTTTTTTTGAAGATTTACACAAAACACAAGTTCCTTATTTTTAAGTGAAAACATACTAAGTAAATAGTATGATTCACACAAAAAATTGGTTAAAATTTGGCTGGACATCTTAAGTTTGCTTATATTAATAGTATGATTCACAACACAAATAAACCCCTTTAAAATATTTATATTCTATTTAGTATCCTCTTTGTACATTAGAAATGAAATCTACAAATATGGATCTGAATATTAAAGAAAATTAAATGATAAAAGGTAGTACTGTTGTCCTTTGTCTCCATAACTCCATTAATTTTAAAGGCTTATATGGTGTTGTCTATCTAATTTCTGATGTTTTCTTGTAATTAGTGGTATATGGTCAGTTAGCTTATGTTAATTTTTCATTTTTGCTTTATTGCTTCAGGTCGAGGTAGTAGATAAAAAGCTCCAAAAAGGCTTAAATGAAGTTAGAAAGGATTTAGAAACGGAAATCGACGAGAAAGATAAGAAATTGGTGGAGAAAATCGACAAATTTGAAGTGAGTATTGAGGGTTTGCAGAGGGAATTTAAAACCGGAGAATGGTTGAAATAGGAGGATACTGGTATTCTTATCAAGGAATATAGGAAGAAGAATGGGGTGGGATTAGATGAGGTGAGGGAAGTGGCGAGAGAGGTTGTAGAGCGAGAGTTAGAGAGGTTTGCCGCTGATGGTTTAGGGAAGGTGGACTATGCATTGGCGTCTGCTGGGGCGGTGGTGGTGAGGCATTCGAAGTATGGGGGGTTCAAAAGGGTTAAAAAGGGGGTTCATGACGATTCAGTGAAGATGATTAGCCCGAGTTTTGGTGAGCCTGGGCAGTGTTTTCCTTTAAAGGGTAGTTCAGGGTTTGTGAATATTAGACTTAGGACCTCTATTGTTCCCGAGGCTGTCACGTTGGAGCATGTCGCAAAGAGTGTCGCTTATGACAGGTCAAGTGCTCCAAAAGATTGTCAAATATTTGGGTGGTTACATAAGCCTGATATTATTAACCAAATGATTCTTTTGACAGAATTCACTTATGATCTTGAGAAGAGAAATGCGCAAACATTCGAAGTTTTAGACACTCCTATTGTTGTTGATACGATTAGGTTCAATTTCACTTCTAATCACGGGAACTCTGCACATACGTGTATCTATCGCCTGAGAGTGCATGGCCGCGAATCCTAGTTTATTTCCATGTTGGATGAAAAATCTTGAAATGCGTATCTTGTTCGGGTTATTGTTTCTCTTTTTATGTAATTTTTCGTTTTGCTTGTACCAAACTTTAGGTGCTCTCCTTGAGACTACTTGTTTTCATTCACATTAATAGTTGATTTTATGCATATAGTAGATGTATTCTATTTGGTGAATTTAGCAAAGTCTGTTAGACCATGTTTAACGGAGGCAAGAAAAGCGTGCCTCAAGCCTGCAGAGGCGCAGACGAAATGAGGCGCAGACATGTTCGATGCGACTCCGCAGGGAGAGAAAAGTCTGCGTCGTCGGAAAATAAAAAAATAAAATCAATAATTAGTTTCAATTTAATCTAATAAGTCACATATAAATTACAGAATAGTCATGTATTTTTTGAAACATCAATTCAGTTTCTAAACAGTTATTTATACAGTTGTTGGTCATAATTTATATAATTAAATTCATTATCAAATATACAAAAAGGTTTTAAAATATAATTTTTCAATAAAATTTCATACTTATTTAATAAGAAAAAATACGTTTTGTGTACTATATTACATGTTGTTAGAGTTTTAGGTAGTGGGCTACTAAAATATATAGTTAAAGAGACTCATCTACCTATAAGTTCACAATTGAGGTACCGCCATCAATTAAACTAGATGGAAGTTAGTTTAACCGAAACTTGTAACTATTTTTACCAATTTTTTAGGAGATACCGAAACTACGGGTACTGGTTTATCATTTATCAAAAACATTTCTTTCTAACAAAACAGGACAAATTTACCGACTTATTACAAAAACAGGCCAATTATCTCGCGCCTTACGGGAACATTTGGCAACACACTATATATAGAAAGAAACATATACCCTCCTTTATATGGTCAGGGGCTAAAACTGCATCTTTTTAAAATTTTCAGCACATAATGAAACTAGGGTTACTTGTTTGTCATTAAATTAAAAATAATAACCATAAGTGAAATTTCCATTTCTCTTCTCATTTCCACCCCAAATTATAACACTGTACTAGTAATACTTCGAAATTTAGATAAATCTACCAATTTAGTCCATGTTAAGGACGCAATACATTGCAAAAATAGAAAGACACTAATAACTGAAATTCATAGTTTCCAGATTCATGTTTTTTATTAGTTCACTAGTCAATTAATGTTCAATACTGATTTATGTTTGCTACAAAAAACAGTTTTTTTTTTTTACAAAAATAGGCCAAAATTTCCGCCTTATTACTAAAGTGGACTAATATCTCGCACCTTATTTACCGGAAAGCTGGGCACTCTATCTATAGCCAGGGGCTAAATCTGATTCCATTTAGTAGGGGTGGGCACGTGACAAGATTGAGACGGATTGACGTCAACGCTAACCCAAACCGTAAAATAAATTACGGGCGGATTGGGGCGGATTCGTAAAATTTAAATATCAACCCAACCAAAACTAACCCGTTATAGTTAAAACCCGAACCCAATCCAATCCAACCCGCAAAAAATATTGCAGATTGGGGAGAGTTTATTCTTAAATTTTTATTTTAATCTTTTATTTTTCATAGTTTGCACAATCAGCCTAAATTTTAAAATAAATTGTATGTTTCAAAGAGAAATAAAAATTAAAACCAATTATAGTATGTTTATAACATTCACAACAAGTAATAAAACTAAAATGTAATAATACCTGAAGTTTGTTATCTTTAAATACACACAATATATATAAATATATATATATATATATTTATATATATATATAGCAGGTTGTAACGGATTGGGACGGATTAACCCGCGGTTTGGTAACCCCAACCCCAATCCCAACCCAACCCGCAAAATATATAACGGATTTAGACGGGACAAATTGACTTTTTTTGAACACTCAACCCGCCCCAATTCGTACGGATTTGAGTTATGCTCACCTTGCCTTTTACAATTCTTTGCCATTTATATTGTGCAAATCAGAACTAGGGGGTACTAATTTGTCATTTATTTAAAACTAGGGACCATCCATGTAATTCCATCTTCTTCTCGATTCAGTGATATAGATGCATATCACTGATATAGATACAGCCTATAGATACATATCACTCTCTCTCTCTCTAGAAATGTAGCCAGATGTGAGTATCGAAACGAGCTGCACGATCCGAGTGGCGGTGCTTCCAATCGGAAACATATCTTCCTCCCTCTTCAACGACTACGCCTCGCTTCTCCTCCCTCATCACTCGATCTCCCTCGCATCGGTCTCCTCTTTCTACACTTCACACCACAAATCCCCCTTCGCTCACCAGCCTTGGGACACATCCTCCCTCCTCTTCCGTTTCGTCCTCGGTGGCTGTCCGCCTTCCAGTCTCATAGGAAGATACTCGCTGTTATCGGGATCTGTCACTGTCCGTCTAGTCCCGATTTAGATTACGTGACCGAGGAGTTTGCCAAGGCTTGTAAGGGGTATGGGTCCGCTCTCGTTACTAGGTGCTTCGCCTTTTCCCCTACCGATTCTCAGGTCTCTCTCTCTCTCTCTATATATATATATATATCTATATCTATATCTATATCTATATCGAACTGTTTTTTGGAGATAGTTACGTATTAATTGGATAAATAGATCAAATTAGGTTAGAAATATGTATCTATATACACATGTAGATACATATTTTTTGGCGTGTGTGTAGATCGGTAATTTTATTTGGGAGAATTTACTGTGTGATTTTGCTAAATTAGGTCAAGAATACGAATCTATCTATATATATGTGTGTGTGTAGATCGGTAATTTTATTTGGGAGAATTTACTGTGTGATTTTGCTAAATTAGGTCAAGAATACGAATCTATCTATATATATGTGTGTGTGTGTAGATCGGTAATTTTTTTGGGAGAATTTACTGTGTGATTTTGCTAAATTAGGTCAAGAATACGAATCTATCTATATATATATGTGTGTGTGTGTGTAGATCGGTAATTTTTTTGGGGAGCATTTACTGTGGAATTTTGATAATGTCATACATCACTTCAGAACAAATACTAATTTGCTACAAAGTTCAATGCAGTAAAACGCTACAGATAGTTTGTGTTGATATTGAAATAACTAACTGGACTTGGTGCAGTCATTGCATTTGCTGCCGTTACACAATTTTGTAGCACGAGTTAGTTACGTTATGTGATCCTTACGTTGTATTCAACCTCTTCCGCTTTGTCCTTGGTGGCTGTCCGCTTTCTACTTAACTTTTAGGTTGCTCGATAACATACAAAAATATAGTTAATTTGTTGTCAATTCCATTTTGCGCTTAAACCATGATCGCATCTCTACCTTCAACTTCCTTTAGATCAGATAACAAAAACAACTAGTACGTCTTCGGATTACTAATTTTAGGTCCTTTTAATCACAAAGTTTTAATAGCTTAGTGATCTATGTTGGTTACAAAGTTGAGTGAAATTGCACCCCATTATAAAATTTTAACTGTCCCTTCTTTTTGCTTTTGTTTGCACATAGGAGTTGAATAGTGATAGCCCCCCCCCCCCCAGGTCTTGGTTTATTGGCCTAATTGAGGTTTAATTTTTGTGTGCATATTTAGTGTGTTGTACTATGCCACTTGTATATTTTTATGTTATTGTTTAGACACATCTGTATAATGGTATTTCCATCGAGCCTAATTTGATTTTCTTTGGAGGATCTGTGTCAACAATTATTGAGTGTATTTTTATGAAACTCGTATTTACACTTGAGAGAGCTCACTAATTGACCCACCAAATATGCATGTTGAAGTATGTAGATTTTCTCATATCTATGTATTACTCTTCATAGAAAAGCTTCATTTCTCATGTTTTGATTGCAGCTAGAGAATGGTAACAGAAAGGAGGATAATCTACTATTATTTCCACCTGCTGACCGTCAAACTCAGGAATTCCACTTGCAGACGATGATGCAAGATATTGCTGCTTCTTTGTTAATGGAGTTTGAGAAGTGGGTTCTACAAGCAGAATCTGGTGGAACTATTGTGAAGACACCTTTAGATTCTCAAGCTAGTCTCAGCTCAGAGGAGGTTAATCCTTTAGGTGGCCTAATGATTCGGTTTTTATTTTGCTACTTTATTTTCTTTTTTCTTTAGGGTTATGATATTAATTATATCGCAGGTGATTAAGGCGAAAAAGCGTAGACTTGGCCGTGTACAAAAGACGATTGGGGATTATTGTTTGCTGGCTGGGTCACCAGTTGATGCTAATGCCCATTATTCCACGGCCATTGAACTTGCCCGGGTAACCAATGATTTCTTTTGGTATGCTGGTGCATACGAGGGTAGCGTTTGCGCATTGCTGCTAAGCAACTTATTTATGCAGATTATGCAGAGTTTTTTTTTTTTTTGAGATAACAGATGACGCGAGTCACTGTGAATCAGGGTGTATTTTTTCTTAGCTATCTGGGTTTATGCTGATGATTTAGGTAGAACAAGCCTTCATGATTAATGAATATTCCAAAAGCTTTAATTCTAATCATAACTATGAAACTGATGATTTAGTATATACTAGTCCCTTTTAAGTAATCAATCTTGGATGCTGATGCATCTTTACTATGCAATTAGAAGACAATGGGCTCACACTCACACCTACCTTTTTCAATATGAGAATTCCCTTCTGAGTCTAATGAGGGTTCTTTTTATATGCAAGTTTCCTTAAACAGTATAATTGGCCGGCAAGTTATTTTCAAGCACCTTGATGACTTCACTCGAGTAATCCCATTAGATAATAGTATTATATCCCATCAATGGGAATTTGGTCCTAGCCTGTGCTTATATAGAGTTCCCTCTCCTCCCTATCACAAAGATTCTTAGTGGAAATGGATGGACTTTAACATGATCACTACCCTCTTAATCTACTACAAATTTAAAGAAAAGCTATCTCCATCTATGAATTTATCTTGGAGATTTTCCTTTATTGCATTTTCTACTTCTAACTGGACTGTCTTAGTGTTACTTTTAAGTCTTTAACTGTGCATGTTTAATTATGTTAGTAATGTTGTAGGTTGATCGCATGGGCCTGAAGGATCCGGTTCTGGAGGAAGAGGTTAGGTTTCGTTACCATACCATCATCTTGCATTACAAGAAGACATCTATGCAAGATAATGCTCAAAGGTGACTTTTTTTGTAAATCCATATGGAATTACCAACTTTACCCGACTGTTTTGATATTATATGACTTAGTTGACCACAAACCCCAATATTCCTCAATTACTTATATTTGTGGCAACAAAGCATCACAATGAGAGAGAATAGAAAATGTAAAACAAGCAGCAATAGATTGAACCCATTTGTTATTGCGCCAAATTAACATGCTAAATTCATTTCTTCTTTTTTCTCTTCTTTCCTGATTCTTAGAAATTAAAGTGCTTGTGGTTTATTTTTTTGAGATCTTAGATCTTTTATCAGTAGAAGTAATCAGTATAATAGGAAAGAACTTCAATTTTCATGATAAGATCTAAAAGAACTTATTTGTTTGCTTATTTTTGTGGGCTTTAATAAGATTCAAAGTTTTCTAAAAACAAAGTGTTTCAACTACTAGGAAAAGAGCTATTTGTGTCCCTTTATTGTAGTGCACTTTGTTTTCCTTTTTGTTATTATTACTAATAACAGCTTCTCATTCTCTGTTGTTTATTAACTGTTGTTGTTAACTAAATCTCATATGTAAACCCTCTTGATACTCTCAAGTGTTGTCTGCATGCAGAGTGTCTCCGCTCAGCTTTGAACTTGAGGCTACATTGAAGTTGGCAAGATTCCTCTGCAGGTAGAGTTCGCAATTTACCTTTTCAAAATCTTTAATTTAAAAACGTGAAAGACTTGGCGTTTAGTCGGATTCCATTCACAGTGGAGGTTGTTAATATGTTTTTGTCGGCAAAAATACATTAGGGGACAAGTGGACAACAATGAACCTAATTATTGAACTTTGATTTTATGTTCTATACATTTTGTTTGCTTGATTGTAATGCAGAGTTATCTGTTCTAGAATAGTTGTGTAGAGTTTGATACTGACTGAAAATTTGGTTCATGTAATTATTGGGTTTGAGGTTTTATAGAGGGCATCTGAATGTCAATATGTATGATTAAATTTTGGAAGTGACTGGTGATTGTACAATGTATTACATCTCAAGTTTTTCTATTTGGGTTTGGGAAAAAAAATGATGGTTGGTTTGTTCAATATGTTCTTATGTTAAATTCAATTAGAATCCCAGGCCTGTTACTTTCATGTTAAGTATATATGGTTCAAATTTTAAAGCAATATTTAAACTCAAAAGTGACGTCATATTTCTTTAGTTGTGTTTGTTCTTTTATAATTTAGACGTGATTATTTTGACAAACTGTGCGGTTCATTGACATACTATGTCCATGGAATTCGATTTCTTTATTTGTCTTCATATTTTGTTTTGCAATTTATAATGGCAGACAAAGGATTCATATGCTCAGATCTACTTAAATCATATTCCTTTACTCGATTGATTTTGTTTTTATTTTTTAGGCGCGAGTGGGCTAAGGATGTAGTCGAGTTGTTAACAACTGCTGCAGATGGAGCGAAATTTCTCATTGATGCCAGTGACCGACTTATATTGTATGTTGAGATAGCTCGTCTTTTTGCCACTCTAGGCTATCACAGGAAAGCTGCCTTTTTCTCAAGGCAAGTTGCGCAGCTGTATTTGCAACAAGACAGTAGACTGGCTGCTATAAGTGCCATGCAAGTTTTGGCAATGACCACAAAAGTTTATATATATATATATATATAAACCAGACATGATAACCCATCATATATTAGATCGACCCCCCAAATATACTTTAAAAAACCAAATTTTATATTTTTTAATACTCATATGCATATAATCGTCATACATATATACCCGATCATGAACCATCAGGTATTAGATTGACCCCAAAATATACTTTGGAAAAACAATTTTTTAATTTTCTAATACCATATTTGTGTATGATGTCTTCATTTTCTAATTTTTTAATACCATATCTTCATTTTCCTACAAGTTCTAAAACCGAAACGTAAACTATAATCTCTAGTTCATCTCATACTCCAACCTTTTTTAAACTATTTTTACCAAAACATAATGATTTTAATTTGACTTAAATTTTGATATTTCATCTTAACATATTAGAGTTTTACAAGGAAAACTTTTTGTGCACCAAACGCTTGTAAATGAAATGCAAACAAAAGTTTTCACGGTAAAACTTTGCTAGGAAAGTATTTCCCACTGAGAAACTTTTACTGTGAAACAAACGGAGCCTAAGAGGAAAAAATAGGAAAACTAAAACTTAAAAACACGACCAAACCGACTTTAGATAACGAGCTCATTACATGCTACTTTTCATCTTATGACTCATATCCTTGTATCATCCCTTATAGCTCCTGATGAATGCGATCAAAAGAGCACTATAATGACAACCAAAATCGTTAAGTCGGTAATGATCCCGTTTCAACCTTTAATCAACCCAAAAAACCTCAATAATGCAGTTTAATACAAAATATACTCAGGCTGGAAAGTGAGATAATCAACTTCGGAAAACTAAATGATAAAAGTTCTCTACTTCAGTTCCATCTATTTTGCTCAAATTGATAAAGTTAAAAGCATGCCTTAATCCAAATTTGCTCGAGATTAGCAGGTACAACCTGCGCAATTTAACAGCTAATTAAAAAGTCAAAGCTTCAGATATGCTCATCATTAGCTATAATCCTCCGGTAGCAAGAGCTATTGCACCCTAAAGAGAAATTAGTCCTTGATCTATTGAGAAGCAGGAAATACATAACCTTTAAATACCTAAGCTAGCAAATGTCAAAAAAATGAAGAGAACAGCAATTTTAACTCATATTCAAAACTGAATTCAATTGTTCCAGAATTAATACACACAGAAAAATGACAATGGTAGTAAAGTTGATATCTACATTTGTTTATTTCTTATGATCACCCACAAGTCCACAACAGGATCAGAGGCCATCCGAGGTAACGAAGAGTAGGAATAAAATTTCAAACGAATACAAAGTTACTATATATATGGAGGGCAATTCGGTTTTCATATTAGACTGATTGTTCTTACTCTTAGATCTCAAAAATTGGAACTTTGCTTTGGCTCTAAAGATGAGTCCATCAACTTCCTCAAAATGAGGATTTGTTGCTTTCTTTGTGTTTTCAATTCATTGTTCAACTTTCTTGAATGGACCTATTATTCGAGCATAATCAAATTAGAGCTAATGGAACTATCAAAACGTTTTTTTTTAATTCATTTTCCATCAGATAATTCAAATTGGTAACAAGGTAGGATGTCTAACATGGTTTTGATCATGCGAAAGACAATTGTCAGACTTGAAAAGAAGTAGGTAAGTATATAATGTATTCAGGTCTTTACAAGAGCACACATAAAAGCAGTGTTTTAAAAAAAGCAAAATCGTAGCTAAAGCGCTTTTGCAAGAGCTACGTTAAAAGCGTAAAAAAAACATAAGCTTTTAGCGGCCTTAAAAGCGGAAAAGTGAGCTTTTTATTTAAGTTTTGAATCGAGTTTTTTTAGTGCAAAATGTGCTTTTTAAAACAATACACAAAAGTAAAGGTTTAAGCATGTAGAAGGAAAACAAGGTTTAAGCATGGGGGTGGGAGTAATTGTCATAAATGAGAAAGGGGATATTGTTGTAGCTTATTGTGATAGAATGAAAGGAGAGTCAGCTATTCAAGCAGAGATTTCTTCCTTACTTCATGAACTGTTAATATGTTATCGGTTAGATATTACTGAACTGGATATTGAGGTTAATGCCAGACTATGGTGGATTGGCAGAGAAATGAAAGGAATGTGCCTATAAAATTCTTAAATATGTGGGAAGATATAATCTGCTTGAAAGAGTTTTTTGTTGGTGAGTTTGCTCATGTTTGGAGAGAGCAAAATGTTGTAGCAGATAAGTTAGCAAATGAAGGGGTCAAAGGTAGTAGTAGAACATTTTTTGCTGAAAGCGAATTTCCAAAACAGGTGTATGGTGTGTATTGCCTAGATAAAGAGGGGGTTATAAACTTCAGTAAGAGATACTGAAGTAGAAAATGAAAGTGATTTTAAATTTTCGCATTAAGTTTCTCAAAATGTTATTTTTGAAAAGTAGAAAGGCGCCAGAAGACATGTAGCTTATTTTCTGATGTAAAAGGGGAAGTCTATAAACTGTTTCTTGAATTCATTTTGCAAAAGTTTGTAACAACTGGGTTAGGTCCCATCTCTGAAATATGATGAGGGACGGTCCTCTTTGATTAAAAAAAGAGAGGAAAATAAGCTTATACTATGTGGTATGATAAGTGGAGTTACAAACACTAGCGAAGGACGTCGGACCAGCCTTAAAGGACTGGAAGTTTAGAGTGGATCCAGATAGGCAATTTCTGATTTGCAAAGCGTATCAGAAAATCATTAAAAAACACAAAGAAATTTGAAAAATGCAGGGGCAGGGATGATGATTTCCCCAGATGATTGAAGCTGAAATAACTGAGCGCTAAAAAAGAAAAAGAAAAAAGCAGAAATAAATATTGCGAAACTCCTTGAAACACAGAAGGTAACACTTAACCCGGATCCCCGTGGAAAGCCTGTTGTGGCGAGTAAGAAAGAGGCTTCAAAAGCTTCTAGTAGTAAAGGAGTAGTGAGATCTTCTAATGTGGGCGGTATTCTAAAACTCCTATGTCTAATGAAACTCAAGAAGCTCTACCAAAGGCTTTGCTCAAAGTTTTTCATATGCACACGGTTTGCAGGTTTTTCCTGGAATTTTTTAATTCTATACTTGCTTTCCCAAGAGTACAAAAGTAAAACCGGATATTCGTTGACACCAAAAAAGAGTTGAAGGTTTATTTTTGTTTTTTTAAGAGGTTCAGTAAAAAATTTAAATCGGTTTTCCAACACTTAATTTATAATCATTTTGTTTTACAAATTAGCACAGTATATCATAATATTCCAACAAACTAGGACAGAGTGAGTATGGATTTATGAAGTTATCAATATTGAGATTACATCCAGAATAGTCTATTATTTCAACAAAAAGTTGTCACATTATGCGCTGATAGTATTTAATTCAAAATGCAGGTAGAAACTTAACTCAACCTAACAATAGATATTACTCGCATCGACGGTATATAGTTTGTGGTGAAAACGCAATGTTAGAATTAACGAAGGAAGGGCGTCTAGTCCCGGACAAGTTTTTAGAATCATTGAGTTTTATGTAATTAATAGCATGAACAAGTTAAGTAATATTACTAACAATCGTAGAAATATGTTTATTAGTAGACATTGGAAGCTTAGTCCGAACTTTGTTGGCGATTAGGATTCATAGCCTATCATGTAATGTAATTTCTTGTAATCGTTTTGTTCGAGGATTGTACCTCTTTACTTATCAATACACGATTCGTTTAATCTCCAAAAAAAAATAGATATTACATAATGATACTTTATATTACACTGATGGGTTGGAAGACCCCCCATAAAACATCACATGGCCCCATCTTGGATCTGGGTTAATGCCAACGTCCTTCGCTTGGTAATTATTGTTATCGTTAATAATGTCTAAATTATCCGCATTGATAGTCTTTTGTCCATCCGATAACGACATAATTCGAAAATATGCATCATACTTGAAATCAAGCCTCGATGGAATAGAACCAGCACCCATTGCTGGTTTTGGTGTGCCAGGTGGACTAAACACCTCTCCTCCCCACTCAGCCGAGGCACCTAATTTTGCAAGACCCTTAAACAAACCGTTCGGCCAAAAACCTATTTTATTGTGGTCTTTCGAAATCTCAAGGTACCAATTTCCATTGATTGTATCCTGTCATGTAAAAGGAAACTTAAACTCATCCCAATACCAATCTACCCATGCTAGACATTTTTTCTATCCAAATTTTAATAATTTACCTGGTAGATGAATATCTCTACAAAATAAATTTGTCCTCCCTGCTGTGAAGTTACTGCCAGAGCTTGTCCTGCTCGAATACTTTTATCCAATACAACAAATCCACATCTTGTGTCAAAACAATGAGATCTACCTGCCTGTTTTCATTACGCACGTTTTAGAAGTTCTAATCCCTAATCTATTTATATTATAACATAGGTAACATCATTATAAATATTATAAAAGATACTTACATCTGTGCGAATATATAAGTAAGTTTGAGTATCACCGTATACGGTTGGATCTACCTGTTAGAAAAAAAAAGTTGATAAATGTAGAAGAGAAAAGCATTATTGGTTTCTCGTAAATGTACATACCCTCCAACCAGATTCGATACTGTCGCCTTGATTTGAGATCTTCAATCTCGCGGCACTATATTGTCTACCACTAACTTGTGGATTCCAAGATGATGTTGCACCTCTAGCTCCAGCAAACTTATTTATTCCCGGTTTTGTTCGGGCAACAGCATACTAACATGTGAACACATACCATGAGAAATAAAGAAACTTCTATTTTACCATACAAGAGAAAAGGTCAAAACTTAGAACTTACATGAACCCCAAGTGTGTTACCGACAAGAGTCCTTTCTTGTGAAGCGAGTTTTTCTCTGATGAGATCTTCTTTAGTGATTCTTTTTATCGGAACCGATCCAATAGGGCATTCCTCACCCTTTGTTCCAGTGTACAATGGATCTTCTAATGTGTTATGAAGTGATAGTGGTTTCTGTTATTAAAATAGTCAAATTGGTTAAACCTACTTAGTAATGTATTAGTTAATTTGTTATGTATAACTTCAGGTATTAAGTAAAGTTTATATATATAACACAACACGTATTTATATTAGTTGAAAGAATTAATTAAAATCTTTATCTTGTTTCTTCATTAGTAATAATATCCTTTCAATTTTTTCCATCTTATCTAATTTAGATGTCACAATTGCATCCATCTTTCAGATTTTTATTATTTATATTTATGTTAATTGTTATGGCTATTGAAAATATATGCTTTATCATAATTTCCAAACAAAACCATCTAATAAAAATTTGTACTCGAGGGCACAACCTATTTTTAATCGCATGCCAGATAAATTAACTTTGGAGTGATTTTTAAACTTAATAATTTTAAACTATTGTTACCCGGAAACTATGTGTAGGGTACGTATCACGTTTCCTCATAAACGCCTTTCGGAAATTGGTACGGTAATCTTTTAAAATTTTAGGAGAAACGTCTCCGAAACGTTTCAGAAACTTAAGCACAACTTTTATAAAATCTTAAATTATACTCCTCAGAAAACTTAATAAAACATCAAAGAAACTTGTACGATACTTGTCTTTGAATAAAAGTGAAAAAATGCAATTAATATATGATGAAATCAAATTAACAAAAGAGCGTAAATAAGTTATCTTGATAAATTATATCTTAAATCATATGAAGTTGTTCATTGTATTATTCATAAATTTGGCATATTTCATAAATATTTCCAACACGTTATATTTTAAAAAAATTATTATATCGGCGTTTCCTGTTTCCGTTTCCCGTATCATTTTTTGTTTCCGTTTCTCAACTTGGTAACTATTTTAAACTAATACAGGTTACTTTTGAGAGGATACCAATAAACGATTCACAGCCTTAAAAATTGGTTTCACCTTGAAAAGATAAAATCAGGGATAGTTGAACTATTTTGTTTCAAGACTGAAATGAAATGATGATGTGAATATGACATGCATCTCAAAGGTAAAAGATTTTCACAAATAATATATAAATGTATTTAGAATTTAAAAAAAAGGTGTCAAAATAAATTAAAATGTTGAGGACACAAATATAGATTAATAAGATATAGTATTTGATGTCAAAATAAATTTCAGCAACGGCGCAACATAATCAAATTGCAACGAAAAGATTAAATTATTATCAACATAAGTTTTTCCGTTGCCAACAAATGTTTCATATTAACAACAAAACAAATTTTTTTTTTTGCCATGTTTATTTAGTTAGTTGGTAATGGGTTTCTTGCAACAACATGGCAAGAACAACAATTTGTTGCAAAGTCGCTTTAACAACGAAAAATGAATTCATTTTTTTCTGATTGAAAGGGTATTTTCTTATAGTGAACCTAATTGATAACTTAACACATGTGTAAATTACAAACCTCGTATTCAATTGTATAGTTATTCATCCGAGCATAATCAAATGCAGGTTGTTTGTAGAAGTCCACACAATCAAATGTAACCCCTGAACTTGTCTGCAAACATGAGTATCGAACTTTAGTATTTTGTGGATTCAAAAAAATGTGTTTTCTATTTGAAGATATGCATAAGATTTTAATTAATTATATTAAATACGCGTATGGTTTTGATGAATGGTTTGTTCAGAAGTTTGAGTTGTCTCTCGAACTCCAAATCTTCTTCGGCAGATATGTTCCAACGTACTCGTTCAACACCATCACAAAACACCACATCAAAACATACCAATAGAATGAGCAAATATGCTATTGGATCCATACCTTAACCTGCGTCAAATGTTTTTATAAATCACTAAAAGATTACTCATAACATGATTCTAAAAAAGACCAAGAACACAAAATATCACTATAATCCTAAATTTAAACTCTGAAAAAAATATGTATGACGAAATCAACATGAATTTTTTTTTTATAAAAACATAATTACAATACCAGCTTGTATTAAGAAGTCTTTACAAATATGGGGTTCGTAATGAACATCTACTGCAAAAAATTATGTAGTGGAATTTATTTTATTTTAAAAGTTTTTTTCAACAATGCAACAAGGAAATATATCAAAAGGTGTATTACCTAAAATGTGTAATCTATTAAATTCACTTATCACAGAGGTCGTATTTATAACTACAAAAGCAGGCATTTTAAAGATTTGATTGAATGAATCTTTTTATTAATTAATGTCCAAATTATCTGTACAATTTTAAATGTAGGTACAATTGAATGAATCTTTTTATTAATTAATGTCCAAATTATCTGTACAATTTTACATGTAGGTACAATTGAATGAATTTTTTTATTAATTAATGTCCAAATTATCTGTACAATTTTACATGTAGGTACAAATGAATGTATCTTTTTATTTATATCCAAACCGAACATTATTTTTTGGGTACATGAAACATTATCATTAAATGACAATTAAATAGCATAAATGTTTGTAGAAGATAAGATCTGTACACTATTATTATATTTGCTACATTTATCATTAACATGTTTAAAATAGTAAACAGCTACAAGAAATTACATATTCAACAACAAAAACTTGTATTGGCTTTTATTTATTTTTTGTTGCAATAAGATATCTGCAACAAATTAAATTTTGTTGCCGCGATGTTGCTAAAGCCTTGTTGCGAAAAGTTACGGCAACAATGCTAGAATTTGAGGTTAAATACTGAGTTTTTTTGTAACAATTATTTTGTTGCTAATTCTGAACATTATTATATTTTTTTTTTTCACTAAAGGCTCGCAAGGAAATTCTTAAAAGAAGTTCTAATATTATACTTTTCAGAAACATGTTATTTCTATTGTATACAAATTTTATTACAATATATGCTTTTTTTTTTACGCATTGGAAGCCGTAAGTGTTAATCATTTTGATAACCCAACTTTCTCTTCAAATGTAGAAGAAAATAATAAGAAAAAGTTCAGTTACACTAAACTGTCAAAAGTTATTCAAAGTTTGATAAAAAAAAATGTGATCAGCAACAACCATAACCAAGAGACAATATTCATGCAGCTTCACCAAATTAATCTCCGAAATGTCGAATAATTTCCGTTTATTTGTATGGATACAGAAAAGAATCTTGCAAGAGAATTCACCAAAAATAAAATGATATCGTATATATGATACATCCAAATATAATATACCAAAAACAGAACTAATTCATGTTTTTTGTTCTGAGGTTTTATAGGAGTTCAAAGAGGTGAATGTTTAGAGTAGTAAATTTGTTAGTCTCATTTAACATGCTTAATTATTATAAGGATATTTTGCAAACAAAAGATCGGGTAATTATATTTTCTTATATAGTTGTATCTTTTATAGGAGTATCAGAGTATGTATCTTTTTAGTCATGTTTTTGTTTTCCGCTTTGTAGAGTACATGGGATAGAGTTCGACGAGATCCGAATCGACATATTGAAACACCAACACTTATCTCCTAAACTCAAAGGTTTTTTCTTTTAAAGTAATTTCATTTATGCACTACTTTCACAGGCATAGTCAGGAATCGGAAATTAGGGTGCCGAGATTCACATAAAAATATAATAAAGTGTCAAAAAATAATTGTGTGATAAATCACAACATAATTAAAATATATATTTTTTAATATAATTGTTGGCAAATCAAAAAACAAATATGTTGAATTTAAAAGCTGCAAACAAAAAGAAGTCCCTAGATTACTAAAATCTCAAGCTATTGTTATCATTAATAATGGACAGTGACTGTCTTGTTTAAGTAAAACACACGACTAAGCTCTGATTTCATGTTAAGCTGCATTTCACCAAGAGATCGATCGACCTATGTTTTGTCAAATTTTCAGTTACGAGTGTTGGTAAACACTCACACATGGTACAAAAATTTGTACATACATATGATGATAGCGTAGTGAAAATACGTTGTTTTGGGTCGGGATTTTTTTGTTGTACTAAATTTGTAGTTACGTTTTTGCTTAGGAATTGAAATCCATTCATCTAAACCAAGTTTTAAAGTTTGGCGATGTACTAACGTAGGCTCTCGATCTTTTCTACGTTCTAATGACTTGTCAAAAAAATGTAATTAATCTTTATACACCTAAAGGTTTTGTTTTGTCTGGCAACAACTTTTGACCAATTACTTTTGAACTTTTCATTTTCACTATCAATTACTTCTAATTAAACGTTAAAAAAACGCAACGAATATTGAATATAAAAACTAAAATCTTTGGCAATGTCCAAAATAGAGTCTATCATGTCGTTAGATATAGCACTATGCATATATTTACCATTACTGTTTTCACTTTCACTGAATTTAGTGCTTTAAGTTGTATAAAAATAGGTTGAAAGTCGACATGGTCTGAACCCTAATATGTTTTTATAATCGTTTCCATTATTTTCCATTTCAGAAATTAACCAAGCCAATAATTCATGGAAGATTTAAGCACTTTGAGAGGTACCTTTTCTACTCATACATTATGTCGTTTTGGCAAGAATTTCTATAGGTGCCGTTATATTTTTTCTATCCCAATATCAAGCTTTACTCAAATCCTGTAATTTAGTTAAATAGTTTAAATAGTTTTGGTGTTAGAAATATCTTATTCACAACCCTTCTTCTTTACAGAGTATGCATTAAAAATTAGTTTTGGTTATTTAGGGTTTCATTTAATGTTAGAAAGTTAACATGTTACTGATGACAGTGTATCCAGAATTAGTTTTGGGAAATTGTTACTTGTGGCCTTTTTATTTATTTATAATAATTAGCATACCACAAACTTAAGAATTAATCATAATATATTTAAACCTAATTAAATTTTATCTCTAATTGTAACTTTTCGAGACAAAAATAATCTTTTAGACAAAAAACTCTAAATCTAACTTTTAGACACGTAATTTGATTTTTTTTTTCTTTTCAAAGACAATTATAATAACATAAGTAGACAATTAAATTTTGTCTCCAAATAATTTTTAAGATTAAATTAAATTGTCTTCGTATGTGCGTATGTGATTGTCTTTGAAGACAATTTTTTTTAAAAAATTATATGGCTAAAAGTTAGATTTTGGGACCAAAAAAATTATTTGTGTCTAAAACATTATTTTTATCTCGAAAATTTGCCATAAAATTTGATTGTATTTTAAAAAAAATTATGTATAATTTTTAAGTTTATTGTAATGTACGGATCTGAACTTAGATTTTTTGTTTGATGATTTGTTTATCCATCAACAGTTTCAAATTGATAGAGGAGGCCAAGAAAATTTCACATATTCACACTGTTTATTGATATAATACCATTGAGTATTGGTAAATAGTAATGGACCTGCTTATTGGTTTGCTATTCTTATTCTCGGCAAGAGCATGTTTATAGCATATGTGTTGCGGTGGATGGAGCCGCAACTCAATTTCCGATTAGCACATGTTTATAGCATGTCAGTTTTATCTGTCTTGATTATAACATTGAATTAGGCCTATCTAAATGAACATGTCACAAACACATTTTTTTTGTATGTCATACGTTACTATTTTTCCTTTGCTATACCAAGTGGATAACTTGTAAAGAAAATTTAGTATGGTTCTAATGTCTACTTTAGCAAATCAGTAGTTTTATTTAAATATTTCATAAAATAAACTTTCTTATTCTCTTATAAGCTTCTCGTATGGCCTTCTTATTCTTATGGAATTTTTATTCTAATGAGTTTCTCTTGTAGGCTTCTTCTTCTTTTTTTATAACAAATGATACTTTTATTAATTCCAATCATTACAAATGAGAGACCGCAGTTGTTCCTGCATAGCTGTTAAACAAAAATCTACATGTTCTTCTCTAGCAAGATTCGTCAAGAAGTTAGCCGGCTTATTAGCTCCGTGAGGACCCTAAATAAAAATCCAGTCCTTACCTTCTTCTAGTTTCTAAACATTTTCCACTATTGTTTCTATTTCCCAATGCTCGTGGTTAGTATGTGTTGTACAAACCTTAACCATGTCACTACTATCAGTTTGGAAAATAATATTATTTCAATTTTTGTCTAACATCTTTAGACACGCCAATCAAATAATATAAGATTTTGCCACTAACGGACTAGAAAGTTTGAAGCGTGTATTTCAGGTATCCACAACTTCACCCAAGTTGTTTCGAGTAGTGGTTTATCCTATAGACTTCTCTTATGGGCTTTTTATTCTTATGTGCTTATTATAATTAATAAAGGGCTTCTTATTCTGATGCGCTTCTTTTATGGGCTTCTCTTGTGACCATTAACGTTATATTGGGCTTCTTATTCTTGATACACGTGAAATAGTCAGAAACATGTAATGTGCTTTTCAATACAAGTTTCCTTATATATGTGGTTTAGACCCGGTGTCTTATAATTGGGCTAACTATGACACATTTACGATGAATTGGCTTCTCTTATGGGCCCTTTAAGATTTAATGGGCTTCTTATTCTTAGCCCACTTAAATACCCCCATTTAAAATATATGGGCTTCTCTTACGGGCCCTGATTTTCCAAATAGCTTCTCATTTTTAGGCCACTTAAATACTCCCATTTAAAATATATGGGCTTTTCTTATGGGCCCTTATAGTTCTGATGAGTTTCTTATTCATACTCCCATTTTATACATAGGCTTCTCTTATGGGCTTTAAGTTTTAATGGATTTCTTATTTTTAGCCCACTAACATACTCTCATTTTATAAATGGACTTCTCTTATGGACCCTTAACTTCTAATGGGCTTCTTATTCTTAGACAAGCTCCATACTCTCATTTTCTTACAAATGGGCTTTTTATGGGCCCTTAAGTTCTAATGGGCTTCTTGTTATTAGCCCACTTCAACACTACCCATTTTTATAAACGGGCTTCTCTTATGGACCCTTATTAGGCTAATGGGCTTATTGGGCCCTTATGTTCCACTGGGATTAAGCAAAGAGAAACGTGATGCGAAATTATGAAATTCAAAATATTATAAAATGTACACGTGAAATAGTGAGAAACATGTATGTGCTTTAGACCATGTGTTGTCGCTATCATGGAAAGTTGAAACAAGAAAAGTACGATAAGTAAAATTTTACAGTTAGTTACTTATATGATGAGATTTTGTTAGCATTTTAGAGTTTTTTTAGTTTCAAAAGTAGTTCCTTAAGGAAATTGGTACGGTTTAATGGATAATGTTGAGGTGAGGTGAGACGGTGAGATATCGATGTTGAGAAAAGGACTGCCCGGTACACGGACTTTAAGAATTAAGAGGGAATGGTTTAATTGATATGAAATTATAAGATATATTTAGGTCATGTTTGTTTGCATTTAGTATATTAGTTATAACCCTTATTATCTTGAATTGTAGTTTAATTATATTATCATTTATATAATACTAAATGCAATTTGTGTAAACAAACAATTTATAACGTGAATCACACGTTACTAATAATCTTACACCTCCTCTTATACCGCAAACAAGCATTGCCTTAGATTATTTGTTTAAAAATTAGGTGATTGTTTGTTGTTATTAAATATCAAATATTATTAAATGCAATATATTTCTTCTTTTTTAGTAATTTCTTGGGGCGCAAGTGTTTATTACCTAATCAAGTCCCATTTAAGAAGGGATCACAATTGAGGATTTGAGCATTTGAGAAAACAAGAAAGAAATAAAGACAGATGAGAACAGATTATGACAAATATCTGAACGTTTATTTTACAAAATTTGAACATTCAGCTAAGGATGTAATGTGGTCACGCAAGAAGAAAAGTAACAAAAAGTTTAAAAAGAAGATACTACGTTCTAAATATTCAACCGGACGTTGTTCTACCCTCGATCAAACTAGAAAGCGGGAATGGAAAAGAAATCATGAACCAAAGGGTGGATGCATAATTTTTGACGAGAACATACTTGAAGGTAATTTAAAAGCTTTTTAACAAAAAAAATTTCTTGCTTTAAATTTGTTGTTTAATTTACTTGTCTTTGAATTGTTTTGGTATTATGATGTTGAACAGATGAGATCTGTACAAGAGAAAAGGAAAGTGAAATAGAAGAAATTCAAGAAAATTACAAGTCAAAGTGCGATTGCAAAACACTTATTTATCACATTCGCGATGGCATGTTTGTAGTTGAAGGTATCTTAATGTTACCCCATAAATTCTAATTTTTTTTATTGTTCCAATGAAATTCAGATATTTTTGTTTTTGGTACTCTTTTTCAAGTTATAAATAGGAAATTGATATTCAGTTAAGAAAACAATATCCATCCACATAGGTTTCTAAATGATTGTTTTCAAGAACCAGAAATTTGAAACCTTGAAGGGAGTGTCGGCTGAGCAAGTTTTCGATTTATATATTCTTCAGGAATTTTTAAAATTCCTTCTTAAAATCTAAGAAACTTTCATCGAACTTATGTTCTTAAATTTGTACAACGATATATTGTTGAACAGGAGAACCGCCCCAAATCTCTCCCATGATACAGCATGAGGATATTAATTCAACTAAGTTATATACAACCAATGGGGAATTCTGTTTTGACATACCCGGAGAACTCCAGATTGAGATACTATCAAGATTACCCTCCAAAAGTCTCGCTCGTTTCAAGTGTGTTTCAAAAGGATGGAAACTTATGATCTTGAATACTGTCCCGGTAGCAAAAGCCCCTAAGCTTTTGATATTATCTCGTACAGAAAACAACTCTTTATTGTTGCATTTGCTCGACAACGAAGCCCATGTATAAAAGATTATAACCCAATTGAAGAACACTTGCAATGCGATTACAAGATTAAGGCCCATTCTTCTTGTCATGGTTTGTTAGTTGTTCAAATAGATATAGATTTATTTGTGTGGAACCCGCTCACAAAGTTCTTTAAAAAGGTGCTTAGACAAAATGGCTTAGATTATAAGAATGTTCTGGCCGATCTATGTTTTGATTCTTCAAATGATGAGTACAAGGTCGTGTTGGTGGAAAAGCATCACTATAACTGGAACTCAAAAAGTTTTTCGTATTGGCACTTGTAGGACTAGTACATGGGTAACGATCCATGTTCCTGACATTGTAAAGAATGTGTCAAAGGGGCCTTTTTTCAAAGGATATAGGCATTATATTTGCAAAGGTCATTTCCCAACTTCAGATGAAATTGATAATAATAGTTTCATCCCTCCGATACAGTTTATAGTTTATTTTGACCTGAGTATAAATACTTTCATTAAAGTTCCAGCACCACAACCTAAAATCGGCGATCACCCTTTTCTCAGAGATACTTTTACCGGTTTAGGCGTTATTGATGAGTGCCTTTGTATAACTCGCTGGTTCAAAAGTAGGGGAAGTAATATAGAGTTTCTAGTGATGAAACAATACAAAACTGGAAGTTCATGGGAATTAATGTTTGTTTTTTGTAATTTACCTGAATTTTTCTGTTACGGTAAGATGGAGCCTTTATTCAGAACAAAAGAAGGAGTATTGTTGAATATGAACATGTGTTACAGAAGTTTGGGTGTAAAGGCTTATGATGCCGATCGCAATTTTCTTGAGGATATATTAAGTTGGACAAAAAATAGTTCTTTTGATGTCGTCTTATATGAGGACAGTTGTGATGATTGTGTACGATTTTTCCCTGATAATGAATTTTTAAAAATCTATTGCTTGTTTTTTGGGTTACAAATGGAGTTAACAGCGAAACCAGAAGGGTTACAAATGGGGTTAATAATAAGATCACGTTAAAACCAGAGCAGCTTTCAGAAGCTGGTTCCGTTTATAACTGCAAACCAAACTGAGCATATATTTTCATCTATTTTTATGTGTGGATCACCGTTTCTGAGTTTCTTTTCATAAGAAGATCATGTTGGCAATTCATACCGAAGAACCTATCAACTTCCTAAACATATCTGAAATATATCTACCAGACATAATTGCTATATTGTGTTTAAGAGCAGGTTTTAGAAGTTGATTAAGTATATAACTGAATGCAAAACTGGTCCTAAATATACATGTTTTTTTGCATGTCATTGATCTTTAATAAAGTACAAAGTGGTGGTTTGAGTTTGATTATGCATTAGTACAATATAATCATACAGTCATACTATCCAAATCCAAATAAGAGAAAAGGTGATTTCTTTAGAATATAACAGTCTCCTCTTTCTTTTTCTTCTTCAGGCTGATAATTCGATCAAGGACGAGCTGCATTTCTGCGTTTGGCAATGGGGCATGAAGATGAAACCCTTGATGACTTCATTGAAGCACACAAAACATGCATAAATGATTTTATGTATTTTCCTACACGTAATTCTTATGGCCAATCAAGTGTTAAAATGAATTTGAGTTTGTTAAAAGAAGATTGGAAGATGATTCTAAAAAAGCAGATCGACTTGAGAAGGTCATAATGCTTACTAAAGGATATCAGGTATGTAAATTAGTTATTGCTCTGTGCCCTTCTAATTTGTTGTTGGGTAAATAACAGCTTTATATCCCTACTATCACAATCTCTTTGGTCTAGTACACCTAATTAGCAGTTTCTTTTATTAATGCAATCGACTTCCATTGTCTTCACATGTGAGGTCACTTAGGAGATTGGTTACAGTTTCGTACACGCTGTATGGCCCTTTATTTTGTTTTATGCACCCAACTTTACTGACCTTAACATGACTACTGAATGAGAAAAAAAACGAAAGTCTAGTGCACTTACAAAAAGTTGTTAATTGTCTGTACCAAATCAAAAAATGGTGATAGTAGGGGGTATATATATGACTGTACTTGACTCTTAAATTGATAGATGATTGGTGTGTGAAGTAGTAATAAGGATAAATGATTTGGTGACTGTTAGATTTGAACTTATAGTTCACTTTTTGTCATCAACCATCTCTAACCAAATATAGCTTTCAAATGTTGGACAAAATGTTTTAACGAAGAAACAAATAATATGCTAAAATTTAATACAACTTTTTTTCCTTATAAAACAATGCACTTGAAGTTTTTTAGGGTGAAATCAATCATGTAAACTTATCTGATTTCTGTTTATATTCATTCTATGTGATAATCAATCATAAGCATAAGTTTGTTTCTTCATATTACAGAGTTGATCAAATTACTGAAGTGGAAAAATATTTGCTTCTAGCAATTAAGTTTTTTCTTGGTTATCTGTGTAATTCTGTCCTTTATATTTGCATGATCTTATCGTTTTACTTTGTTTGATTGCTTAATTTGCTTTGAAGAGATTAACTTAGTTATTGTAATTTAATTCATCTGTTTTTGGTTTAGCCAATTTGCTGTGTTCACAAGCACATACTTTAACGTGAAATGCTTCGATGCTGACGGTAATGGACCCTTATGAAAACGCGTTGCAATGCTTTCTAGTTTAAAATCGTAGAGATCTTACCTGTAGTTTGGATTTTGTTCTCTTATGATACCTTCTTTCCTTAATTAATGTGCTTATTAGGTGGAATCATTTTCCACAATAACATTTGGTCCCGACACTCGCTGGTATTGAACAGGTCTAATATCATTGCTATATCGGAAGAACATTTATTTCCTTCCATGATCTTAGTGTCACTGTTCTGCAATTGATTGCTACTTAACGTGCAAGTTGTTTTTTGTTCTAATATTGGGGAAAAAAAATGACTTTTTACAGATGCGTGCTACAAATTTTTGTAAATGGACACTGCAAGAACAGAACTCGAGTGCTTCAAATTTCTACAGAAGCAAGAACACGTAGCCGCATCACACAGGATTAATATCCTCTGGGAAGAAGTCCAGAAGCAAAAAGAGCTAGAACAAATATTACAGAAAAAGTACGGAGATCTTATTGTAGAAAAAGAAAGGATAGAAAGCCTCGTAGATGCTTGTAGGGCAAAAGTGGAAACTTCTGCAAGAGATCGTGGTCTCGAGTTGGCCAATTCTAAAGCAAAGGAGACCATTGTGCAAATGGAAGCTGATAACAGAAAGAAGCCCAAAAGGAGACACGGTTGTTGAAAAGGACAATATAGCCTATGGTCACTCTGATGATTTAGGCAAATACGATGGAGAGGATGCTAAGGTTACTGATAAATTGGCGAAAACTGGAAATGAAGCTCAGGACGAGGTCTTAGAAGATGGCGACTTGCCAAAAGACAGGATCCTTGAAAAAGCTGAATAAGATTGACCCGATTATGAGGATCATGAAGCTGTGTTTGGTTGTACACTTGTACTTTTAAAAAAAATTTAGTTACCCATTGATTTCATTTTAACATAGTAATTGTGATTTCTTTTAAATTTACTTGGTCACCCATTGAGCAAATATACGGAAAAAAATAAAATAAGGGACACATCAATCAATGGATCGTATAAATAAATAAATTTGTAGCTGTCCTTGAGTGATATTGCAGTAGTAATTATCAAGGTAAGCAAGTCTTGAAGATGAACACCAATTAAAAGTTAAAACGTAAGTGTCCTTGGTAAATGATGTAAGTTCAAAACGTAAGTAATACTGGTAATTAAGAAAATTGAGTAATCGTCGATCGGATATGAACACCAAATAAATCATCCTTTTCTTCAAAAAGTAATCAAGGCCGGTAAGCAAGTCTTGATCCTTTTAAGATGAACAGCAACTAAATTTTCCTTTTCTCTCTCTCTCTCTTTTCCACTCTACCAATCGTCGGAGAAAATGCATTACCTAATAAAGTTATCAAAAATTACTTAGCAAATAAATCAATAATATTATAAGACCATGATCATATTATTGAGATAAACCAAATAAAGAATGTTGAATTTATATATAGTTTGCTAACCTCGGGTGGGTCTTGTAAAGAATAAGAAGCATCTGTTTCCTTTGGAATATTAGAAACCAGTATTCCGAGTCCTTGTTTTCTTTTGCGCAACACCTGATAATTTAAAAAAAAAACAATTTAATTGAGATTTATGTGAATATATTTGTAGGATTACGAACTTTGTTCAAATTAAAAATTCAAGACATTTACTTTAAAAGCGTCTTCATCAGTACGATCATCCCCAATATATATAGGATAAACGTTCTTTGAATTCTCATACCCTGAAACAACACCAAAAGGAAAATATTACAACAGGCCGGAATGTCAAATTTTAAACCTTTGTGCTTTTATACGCTTGCATATATATACATATAAATAGGTATACTTACCAAGTGACTTTAATAAAAATTCAACTGCATTTCCCTTGTCCCATTTAATTGTTGGTCGGATCTCCAAAACCTGCATATATATACACATAAATAGGTATACTTACCAAGTGACTTTAATAAATTAAAGAGTATCAGTTTTCTAATTAGTAATTCATACCTTGCGACCGTTTGACGTTCTTAGATTTGGGTAGTTATTGAGTACCGTCTTTACTTGCTCCTCTAAATAACTCCAATTCTGTTATAACAAGGAATATTTAGCTCATTTATTTTAAATAAAACACTTGTAACCATTTTAAAGATTCTTAACTGTAAAATCTATGATTTCCATAGATTTATACAACACTTTTAGAGAGAGAAAATCAAGAAAACGAGAGAAACAAATTAACCACATGGTATTTCGTAGTCAGTTATTGAGCTTATATACTGTTCGTTAGCTGACAGTTATAACAGAATCCATATTTACATCACTGGTCCTTATTGTTCTATAAAACTATTAGATGAGTACCTTATGATATAAAAGCTACAAAATACAACTACATGATATATCTAACACACCCCTCTCAAGGTGGACAATGCAGATTAAGCATTCCCAACTTGGACTTTCGAAAGTTAAATAGCTGAAGACCCAAAGCTTTGGTAAATAAGTCTGCAACTTGCGATTTTCAAATTGGTTTCAAATAGGAAGTCGCATCAGGTAACAAAGCTGAATCATGTGTGAGTTTCAAATTGGTTGGCACGGGAAATTGAACTGGTTTAGAGCCCAAACATCCAACTTCAGAAAGAAGTTCAACGGTAAACTTTCTCTGATTCAAACAAATTCCCTTACAACTATGAGCAACTTCCAAACCTAGAAAATACTTAAGTTCACCCAAATCCTTGATTTTAAACAAATTCTCAATTCAACGATTAAAACCCCAATTCAGCGAACAAAATCCCCAATTCAGCGAACATAATCCCCAATTCAGCTAACAAAATCCCCAATTCAGCGAACAAAATCTCCAATTCAGCAAACACCCTAAACCAGCGAACAAAATCCTCACAAAATACAACTAAATGAAAGCTACAAAATCCCCAATTCAGCGAACAAAATCCCTAATTCAGCTAACAAAATCCCCAATTCAGCTAACATAATCCCCAATTCAGCTAACATAATCCCCAATTCAGCTAACACCCTAAACCAGCGAACAAAATCCTCACAAAATACAACTAAATGAAAGCTACAAAATCCCCAATTCAGCGAACAAAATCCCCAATTCAGCTAACATAATCCCTAATTCAGCTAACAAAATCCACAATTCAGCTAACATAATCCCCAATTCAGCTAACATAATCCCCAACTCAGCTAACACCCTAAACCAACGAACAAAATCCTCACAAAATACAACTAAATGAAAGCTACAAAATCCCCAATTCAGCGAACAAAATCCCCAATTCAGCTAACATAATCCCTAATTCAGCTAACAAAATCCCCAATTCAGCTAACATAATCCCCAATTCAGCTAACAAAATCTCCAATTCAGCGAACACCCTAAACCAGCGAACAAAATCCCCACAAAATACAACTAAATGAAAGCTACAAAATCCCCAATTCAGCTAACATAATCCCTAATTCAGCTAACAAAATCCCCAATTCAGCTAACATAATCCCCAATTTAGCGAACAAATTCTTCAATTCAGCGAACAGAAACCCTAAACCAGCAAACAAAATACAACTAAATGAAAGCTACAAAATCCCCAATTCAGGGAACAAAATCCCCAATTCAGCAAACACCCTAAACCAGCGAACAAAATCCCCACAAAATACAACTAAATGAAAGCTACAAAATCCCCAATTCAGCTAACATAATCCCTAATTCAGCTAACAAAATCCCCAATTCAGCTAACATAATCCCCAATTCAGCGAACAAATTCCTCAATTCAGCGAACAGAAACCCTAAACCAGCAAACAAAATACAACTAAATGAAAGCTACAAAATCCCCAATTCAGGGAACAAAATCCCCAATTCAGCAAACACCCTAAATCAGGGAACAAAATCCCCACAAAATACAACTAAATGAAAGCTACAAAATCCCCAATTCAGCTAACATAATCCCTAATTCAGCTAACAAAATCCCCAATTCAGCTAACATAATCCCCAATTCAGCGAACAAATTCCTCAATTCAGCGAACAGAAACCCTAAACCAGCAAACAAAATACAACTAAATGAAAGCTACAAAATCCCCAATTCAGGGAACAAAATCCCCAATTCAGCAAACACCCTAAACCAGCGAACAAAATCCCCACAAAATACAACTAAATGAAAGCTTCAAAATCCATATTTTCATCACTGGTCCTTATTGTTATATAAAACTATAAGATGAGTATCTTATGATATAAAAGCTACAAAATACAACTAAATGATAGTAATATCTTTAACTTTAACTAAAAACTATTTTCAACAAATTTACCTTTTCGTCAACGCGGCGAAAATGCACAGTTACACAGAATTTATTATTTTCGACAAATGCGCCTGGAGTCGTTTTGGTTTTCTCTACCAAAATATTGTAAATCTGTAAATTCATGAGATAAATTATTAACCATTTGAAAGTAAATAGAGAAAAAAATAGGGGAAATTGTTAAAATGATATCCAACCTATTAACTTTTACTGATTTGGTATCCATCCTAACACACTTTCGAAATTGGTATCCGACCTATACATTTCTCGCTAATTTGGTACCCAACCTAACACTTTTTTATAATTTGGTACACAACATAACATTTTTTTCTAATTTGTTACCCAACCTATGAGTTAAAAACCGATGATCGAAGACAGATTGAGTTCCTTAATTGGATTGTATACGTATAGGTTGGGTACCAAATTAGAGCGAAACGTATAGGTTAGATACCAAATTAGAAAAAGTGTTAGGTTGGGTACCAAATTAGAGCGAAATGTATAGGTTGGGTACCAAATTAGAAAGTGTGTTAGGTTATGTACCAAATCACTAAAAGTTGATAAGTTATGTACCATTTTAGCATTTTTCCCGGAAAAAATAAGTTTGCTTATGCCGTAAACTGTAATATTACTCAGTATCATGTCACAAAGACCATCACGTCACACGCTAATTTTGTTATTCTGTATTGAAATATATCATTTTAAAACAACTATTTTTTTAAAATTTTGACTATATGCTGATTTTTATTATGTGTAAAATTGAGGGAAATATTTTTATAGTATAACATATTTTTGTGCAAAATTATCAATTACGCTATCAAATTAACGTTTGTCAAATAAACATGATTTCATGATTAATTTAGATGGAGCTATATAAATTGGAAACTTATTATAGTTTGTTACCCAAATTAAAAAAAACTGAAACATAAATATTCAAATCGTTAAAAATAGATAGTTTGATTTATCGAACGTGTAAAACCCAAAATTAAATATAAATATATGTATAACCTCATCTATCAATGGAAGAAACTCTAAAGCAGGCTGGCACATGACTCTTTGGCTTCCCTGACCATACAAATAAATATACAATTATACAATAATAACTACAAAAAAGTAAATAGAGGCTGGATTTTTATACTACATTTTTTCTGAAAAAACACACAAACCGTACATTTTTTGTACGAACCGTACATTTAATCTACGGTTTGGGCTGAATTGCAATTTTTTTGAATTTCAGAGACTGAAATGTAATTTCTGTAAACTTCAGGCAAACCGTACATTTAATCTACGGTTTGGACTGAATTGCAATTTTTACAAAATGCAGGGACTGAAATGTAATTTCTGCAAACTTCAGCCAAACCGTACATTTAATCTCTGGTTTGGCTGAAGTTTCCAGAAATTACATTTCAGTCCCTGAATTTCGAAAAACTTGCAAATTAGTCCCAAAAAAACAATTTGAAATTAAACATGAATTTTTTTTTATAGAAAAAACTAAATTCCCTATTCGTATATTTAAAATAAAAAGGAACTTTTTATAAAAATTATAAGTCTTTTAAACATAACTTTTTTATATAAATCTTTTAAACATGATTTTTTTTTTATATAAAATTGGTCAATTCTAACAATCTATCAAAATAAACACAAACATAGACTTACACAAATAGAGATAAAAAAAATTTAATTTCAAAAAAAATTCAAAAATGTTTTATTTCAAAATTTTATTTTTTTGGGACTAATTTGCAATTTTTTCGAAATTCAGGGACTGAAATGTAATTTCTGCAAACTTCAGCCAAACCAGAGATTAAATGTACGGTTTGGCTGAAGTTTGAAGAAATCACATTTCAGTCCCTGCATTTTGTAAAAATTGCAATTCAGTCCAAACCGTAGATTAAATGTATGGTTTGCCTGAAGTTTACAGAAATTACATTTCAGTCCCTGAAATTCAAAAAAATTGCAATTCAGCCCAAACCGTAGATTAAATGTACGGTTCGTACAAAAAATGTACGGTTTGTGCGTTTTTTCAGAAAAAATGTACTATAAAAATACAGTCTTAAGTAAATAATTATGGTAAGTTAAATGTAGCATTTTTCCCTCACCTGAGCTGGTCCCTGTATGTCCATACCATGACTACCAGCATAGTAAAGCTGGGGTAGTCTCACAAAGTCGTAAACCTGCAATATTTAAAGCCCATGTCATTTTAAAAATGCTGTACTAAAAAATACGAAAAAAAGGGTTTTAAGTTATTTAAGAGTAGTAATGATGGATAATAAGAACCGTTTATTTCTTTTTGAAAAAGAAAAACTAGATTTTTTTAGAGTAATAATATTATTCCAATTATGATACTTGTGAATAAGGGCTCGTAATAAATGCAAAGAAGAAGCATCTTTTACCCAGTAACGAAGAGTTTGCACCAATATTTCCAGATGGATGAAATGAGGTATTAAAAAATCTAACACATAATTTAAATGTGTAAATTTGTCCTCTAAAAAAGGAAATATTGAATGATGGATCCATGTTCTCTAAAACTAAATTCAGAGTTTTTTTTTTTTTTTGGTTTTGAAAATGAACAAATTCAGAGTTGACACCTCAAATTTTTGTAGGATATTTTCAAAACTAACTAAATTCAAGTTTTTTGTTTTGTTTTTGAGAAGGCACAAATTCAGAGTTGGACACCTTAAAATTTTGTTGGATATTTTCATTGTCTTTTTTTTGTTGTTGTTTAAGTATTGTATATGTGAGAAAATATGTACCTTGGTTCTACTCCTGCCACTGACTATAGCAGTAGGAAAATACTCCGATGCATCGCTCACGGCCTCTCTCATCTGTTGATAAGAGAAATATAGACATAATTACAATATACTTTCTCAACAGATTAAAATGTTTTAAACCAAGTGGCCTAGAGAACGAACCTCGATACTCATAAAAGCTCGGTCAGGGTCTTCGACAATAGGAGACAAAGTGCCATCATAATCAAGAAACATGAGAATTTGTTTCCCTTGCGATGCTGATATAATCTCATCAAACATTGTCAAAGCAGAAGGGTGACATACCTTTAAACAAATAAATAATACTCCAAATTAGAAAAAAAAAAATCCATGGTAAACTTTTTTTTTTTTCAAGGCAAAGGGACTAAGTACCCCATTATATTCACATAAGTTGGGACCTAACCCAGTCATTACAAGCAACGATCACAGCTTATAAGTACGCTGTTTACAAAAAATTCCCAAACATTCCTACACATTTTCATAAGATCCATACAACACTAGACATTATTATCCAAACTGCAGAAATAAAGGAAATCTAACCAAAAGGAAATATGAATCAAAGGAAATAATTTAGTAGCTTTTCCTGAAACTTAACCTTCTCTGTCCAAATAGTAAGCCTCATAAAAATCCATGGTAGACTAAGACAGTAAAAGTTATCATTTTAAAACACGCAAAAAACGCACAATAATAGTCTAATTAACCCAACAAAGTCGTTGTCGTAATAGTCTAATTAACAAAGGGATTGTCTGGTTTGCACATTTTAACCAAATAAAGTGACATATATACATATAGAACAAGTCCGAATACTGATAGTAATTAAGAAACTTGATCTGTTGTGCTCTAAACGAGATAAGTCTGATAAATTAAGACTTGTAAAAGACAATCAAACAGTTCAACAAAGAAGCACTTGGTAGGTAAGTGGGATGTAAGAACAAACAATACAAAATTCTGAAGATATAAATTGTAATTTATTGTTTTAAGAGAACTCACTCGCTTAAGGGCAATATTTATTCCAGACTTGTCCAAAGTGCCTGCATATAGAAGAAGAATTCACAGGTAATAGAGAGTTAATTGCCAAAATCATTTAACCCTAGCTCTTTCTTATCACATTGCTTAATTTCCAGAAAACAAACCCCCTTTTCTAATTACAATGACAAATTATAAAAGCAGACAAGACAACCCTTCACTTCCCAAAAAATTCAATAGGGTTGCGCTTAAAAATATCAAAATGTTAATAGGGAAATCGTAAATAAAATTAAAGGGTTCGGAATAGACATGACATGCTCATTATCACAAACATAAAACCGTAAATCTGTAACGTATTTATAAAGAAATTGACAAAATATAATAAAATATGGATAAAAAATATAAACATAAGCCTAGGACAGAATGATACTTTACATTAGCAGCATCACAGTTTTCACCTCATAAAAATCCAAATCTCTATAAATAAATAAAAATACTCCAATCCAAGTAAGAACCGAACAAATGCACTAATATATAGGGAATATACTTACGATCATTTTGAGTGACGGGAATGGGCTTCTTGTTCTTTTTGTTCCAGAGACGCCACCCCCAGTAAAAGAATGGTGAAACTAAAATGACTATCAGTATCCCCATTGGCATCCACCACCGCCAATCGAATTCTTTGGACGGTGGTGGGGACGGAGACAGAGCAGGGGCTGCTGGGGCTGCTTCCGGATTTCCAATCCACGGCTCGTCTAAGAGGGATCGTCGCACCATTTCCTTGTTTGTATATATATATAAAGAGATCGAATGATAGCGTATACGTAGTATTAATAGTAATAGTAGTAGCAGTAGTATATATATTTCTTGCTTTCTAGTTTTGTAGTAATGTTATGTTTAGATTGCATTGAAGCAGGTTTGTCGTGTAGTAAAATCTTCTACTAATGGACGCAAAATACGCATGCAATTTCCTTTTTTATTATTTGCTACTTTTTTTACTTTTTATTTTTTATGCCACCGTGTGTATATAACTATACTTAGTATACTATTAAAATTTATAGGTGAATATTTAGATTTGAACATAATATTTAGATTTGATATAATTTATTCTAGTTATACAGGTTGAAACGAATTTTTAATTAATTTATGTTATATCTGTAATTAGAAAAATATAGTGAGTATAAATTGTTAATTAATTAGATTAGATACATCGGTAATTATTAAAATAGAGTCAGAGTATTTTTAATAAAATTGGTTAAAATTTGGGTGGCCTCTTAAGTTTGATTATATTAATAGTATGATTCACAACACAAATAAACCCCTTTAAAATATATTTACTTCGTCTCTAAATAAGTGTCAATTATGAAAAAACATGCAATTTTGACTATTAATTTTCTCATATTTAGATTGTCGGAAAAAATTCTTTTAAAATATTACGGAATTTTAAATTTTTCATTTCAATAATTTAGATATGAAAAAATGGTTAGTTGAGTTTACCATGTATTTTCGAAGTGAAAACTTATTTGATAACGGTGAGAGTGCTTCTTACATAAACACAACTTTTTTCTTACTATTCTTCTCCTCTAGAATGTACTTACTACCAGGGCTTGGGTCAAAACCCAGAAAAACCGAACCGAACCGAACCGATAACCGAATCAAAAAAGAGCGAAACCGAAAAATCGAAACCTTTTCGGATCGGTTTACAATAAACCCGAACCGAAAAAAACCGACAAATCGGAAATACCAAAAATACCGAAAAAGACCGAAACCGGACCGGAAAAACCTGCTCGGTTTCGGTTTTGCCAAAAACCGAACCGAACCGGACCGATCACCGTCCTACTTACTACACAACACATAAGTTTTTTCTTACTATTCTTAATTTTCCTCTAGAATGTACTTACTACACAACACACAAGTTTTTTCTTACTATTCTTAATTTTCCTGTAAAATATACTTGCTATACAAACACAAGTTTTTTTTTTTTTTTTTTTTTTTGAAGATTTACACAAAACACAAGTTCCTTATTTTTAAGTGAAAACATACTAAGTAAATAGTATGATTCACACAAAAAATTGGTTAAAATTTGGCTGGACATCTTAAGTTTGCTTATATTAATAGTATGATTCACAACACAAATAAACCCCTTTAAAATATTTATATTCTATTTAGTATCCTCTTTGTACATTAGAAATGAAATCTACAAATATGGATCTGAATATTAAAGAAAATTAAATGATAAAAGGTAGTACTGTTGTCCTTTGTCTCCATAACTCCATTAATTTTAAAGGCTTATATGGTGTTGTCTATCTAATTTCTGATGTTTTCTTGTAATTAGTGGTATATGGTCAGTTAGCTTATGTTAATTTTTCATTTTTGCTTTATTGCTTCAGGTCGAGGTAGTAGATAAAAAGCTCCAAAAAGGCTTAAATGAAGTTAGAAAGGATTTAGAAACGGAAATCGACGAGAAAGATAAGAAATTGGTGGAGAAAATCGACAAATTTGAAGTGAGTATTGAGGGTTTGCAGAGGGAATTTAAAACCGGAGAATGGTTGAAATAGGAGGATACTGGTATTCTTATCAAGGAATATAGGAAGAAGAATGGGGTGGGATTAGATGAGGTGAGGGAAGTGGCGAGAGAGGTTGTAGAGCGAGAGTTAGAGAGGTTTGCCGCTGATGGTTTAGGGAAGGTGGACTATGCATTGGCGTCTGCTGGGGCGGTGGTGGTGAGGCATTCGAAGTATGGGGGGTTCAAAAGGGTTAAAAAGGGGGTTCATGACGATTCAGTGAAGATGATTAGCCCGAGTTTTGGTGAGCCTGGGCAGTGTTTTCCTTTAAAGGGTAGTTCAGGGTTTGTGAATATTAGACTTAGGACCTCTATTGTTCCCGAGGCTGTCACGTTGGAGCATGTCGCAAAGAGTGTCGCTTATGACAGGTCAAGTGCTCCAAAAGATTGTCAAATATTTGGGTGGTTACATAAGCCTGATATTATTAACCAAATGATTCTTTTGACAGAATTCACTTATGATCTTGAGAAGAGAAATGCGCAAACATTCGAAGTTTTAGACACTCCTATTGTTGTTGATACGATTAGGTTCAATTTCACTTCTAATCACGGGAACTCTGCACATACGTGTATCTATCGCCTGAGAGTGCATGGCCGCGAATCCTAGTTTATTTCCATGTTGGATGAAAAATCTTGAAATGCGTATCTTGTTCGGGTTATTGTTTCTCTTTTTATGTAATTTTTCGTTTTGCTTGTACCAAACTTTAGGTGCTCTCCTTGAGACTACTTGTTTTCATTCACATTAATAGTTGATTTTATGCATATAGTAGATGTATTCTATTTGGTGAATTTAGCAAAGTCTGTTAGACCATGTTTAACGGAGGCAAGAAAAGCGTGCCTCAAGCCTGCAGAGGCGCAGACGAAATGAGGCGCAGACATGTTCGATGCGACTCCGCAGGGAGAGAAAAGTCTGCGTCGTCGGAAAATAAAAAAATAAAATCAATAATTAGTTTCAATTTAATCTAATAAGTCACATATAAATTACAGAATAGTCATGTATTTTTTGAAACATCAATTCAGTTTCTAAACAGTTATTTATACAGTTGTTGGTCATAATTTATATAATTAAATTCATTATCAAATATACAAAAAGGTTTTAAAATATAATTTTTCAATAAAATTTCATACTTATTTAATAAGAAAAAATACGTTTTGTGTACTATATTACATGTTGTTAGAGTTTTAGGTAGTGGGCTACTAAAATATATAGTTAAAGAGACTCATCTACCTATAAGTTCACAATTGAGGTACCGCCATCAATTAAACTAGATGGAAGTTAGTTTAACCGAAACTTGTAACTATTTTTACCAATTTTTTAGGAGATACCGAAACTACGGGTACTGGTTTATCATTTATCAAAAACATTTCTTTCTAACAAAACAGGACAAATTTACCGACTTATTACAAAAACAGGCCAATTATCTCGCGCCTTACGGGAACATTTGGCAACACACTATATATAGAAAGAAACATATACCCTCCTTTATATGGTCAGGGGCTAAAACTGCATCTTTTTAAAATTTTCAGCACATAATGAAACTAGGGTTACTTGTTTGTCATTAAATTAAAAATAATAACCATAAGTGAAATTTCCATTTCTCTTCTCATTTCCACCCCAAATTATAACACTGTACTAGTAATACTTCGAAATTTAGATAAATCTACCAATTTAGTCCATGTTAAGGACGCAATACATTGCAAAAATAGAAAGACACTAATAACTGAAATTCATAGTTTCCAGATTCATGTTTTTTATTAGTTCACTAGTCAATTAATGTTCAATACTGATTTATGTTTGCTACAAAAAACAGTTTTTTTTTTTTACAAAAATAGGCCAAAATTTCCGCCTTATTACTAAAGTGGACTAATATCTCGCACCTTATTTACCGGAAAGCTGGGCACTCTATCTATAGCCAGGGGCTAAATCTGATTCCATTTAGTAGGGGTGGGCACGTGACAAGATTGAGACGGATTGACGTCAACGCTAACCCAAACCGTAAAATAAATTACGGGCGGATTGGGGCGGATTCGTAAAATTTAAATATCAACCCAACCAAAACTAACCCGTTATAGTTAAAACCCGAACCCAATCCAATCCAACCCGCAAAAAATATTGCAGATTGGGGAGAGTTTATTCTTAAATTTTTATTTTAATCTTTTATTTTTCATAGTTTGCACAATCAGCCTAAATTTTAAAATAAATTGTATGTTTCAAAGAGAAATAAAAATTAAAACCAATTATAGTATGTTTATAACATTCACAACAAGTAATAAAACTAAAATGTAATAATACCTGAAGTTTGTTATCTTTAAATACACACAATATATATAAATATATATATATATATATTTATATATATATATAGCAGGTTGTAACGGATTGGGACGGATTAACCCGCGGTTTGGTAACCCCAACCCCAATCCCAACCCAACCCGCAAAATATATAACGGATTTAGACGGGACAAATTGACTTTTTTTGAACACTCAACCCGCCCCAATTCGTACGGATTTGAGTTATGCTCACCTTGCCTTTTACAATTCTTTGCCATTTATATTGTGCAAATCAGAACTAGGGGGTACTAATTTGTCATTTATTTAAAACTAGGGACCATCCATGTAATTCCATCTTCTTCTCGATTCAGTGATATAGATGCATATCACTGATATAGATACAGCCTATAGATACATATCACTCTCTCTCTCTCTAGAAATGTAGCCAGATGTGAGTATCGAAACGAGCTGCACGATCCGAGTGGCGGTGCTTCCAATCGGAAACATATCTTCCTCCCTCTTCAACGACTACGCCTCGCTTCTCCTCCCTCATCACTCGATCTCCCTCGCATCGGTCTCCTCTTTCTACACTTCACACCACAAATCCCCCTTCGCTCACCAGCCTTGGGACACATCCTCCCTCCTCTTCCGTTTCGTCCTCGGTGGCTGTCCGCCTTCCAGTCTCATAGGAAGATACTCGCTGTTATCGGGATCTGTCACTGTCCGTCTAGTCCCGATTTAGATTACGTGACCGAGGAGTTTGCCAAGGCTTGTAAGGGGTATGGGTCCGCTCTCGTTACTAGGTGCTTCGCCTTTTCCCCTACCGATTCTCAGGTCTCTCTCTCTCTCTCTCTATATATATATATATCTATATCTATATCTATATCTATATCGAACTGTTTTTTGGAGATAGTTACGTATTAATTGGATAAATAGATCAAATTAGGTTAGAAATATGTATCTATATACACATGTAGATACATATTTTTTGGCGTGTGTGTAGATCGGTAATTTTATTTGGGAGAATTTACTGTGTGATTTTGCTAAATTAGGTCAAGAATACGAATCTATCTATATATATGTGTGTGTGTAGATCGGTAATTTTATTTGGGAGAATTTACTGTGTGATTTTGCTAAATTAGGTCAAGAATACGAATCTATCTATATATATGTGTGTGTGTGTAGATCGGTAATTTTTTTGGGAGAATTTACTGTGTGATTTTGCTAAATTAGGTCAAGAATACGAATCTATCTATATATATATGTGTGTGTGTGTGTAGATCGGTAATTTTTTTGGGGAGCATTTACTGTGGAATTTTGATAATGTCATACATCACTTCAGAACAAATACTAATTTGCTACAAAGTTCAATGCAGTAAAACGCTACAGATAGTTTGTGTTGATATTGAAATAACTAACTGGACTTGGTGCAGTCATTGCATTTGCTGCCGTTACACAATTTTGTAGCACGAGTTAGTTACGTTATGTGATCCTTACGTTGTATTCAACCTCTTCCGCTTTGTCCTTGGTGGCTGTCCGCTTTCTACTTAACTTTTAGGTTGCTCGATAACATACAAAAATATAGTTAATTTGTTGTCAATTCCATTTTGCGCTTAAACCATGATCGCATCTCTACCTTCAACTTCCTTTAGATCAGATAACAAAAACAACTAGTACGTCTTCGGATTACTAATTTTAGGTCCTTTTAATCACAAAGTTTTAATAGCTTAGTGATCTATGTTGGTTACAAAGTTGAGTGAAATTGCACCCCATTATAAAATTTTAACTGTCCCTTCTTTTTGCTTTTGTTTGCACATAGGAGTTGAATAGTGATAGCCCCCCCCCCCCCAGGTCTTGGTTTATTGGCCTAATTGAGGTTTAATTTTTGTGTGCATATTTAGTGTGTTGTACTATGCCACTTGTATATTTTTATGTTATTGTTTAGACACATCTGTATAATGGTATTTCCATCGAGCCTAATTTGATTTTCTTTGGAGGATCTGTGTCAACAATTATTGAGTGTATTTTTATGAAACTCGTATTTACACTTGAGAGAGCTCACTAATTGACCCACCAAATATGCATGTTGAAGTATGTAGATTTTCTCATATCTATGTATTACTCTTCATAGAAAAGCTTCATTTCTCATGTTTTGATTGCAGCTAGAGAATGGTAACAGAAAGGAGGATAATCTACTATTATTTCCACCTGCTGACCGTCAAACTCAGGAATTCCACTTGCAGACGATGATGCAAGATATTGCTGCTTCTTTGTTAATGGAGTTTGAGAAGTGGGTTCTACAAGCAGAATCTGGTGGAACTATTGTGAAGACACCTTTAGATTCTCAAGCTAGTCTCAGCTCAGAGGAGGTTAATCCTTTAGGTGGCCTAATGATTCGGTTTTTATTTTGCTACTTTATTTTCTTTTTTCTTTAGGGTTATGATATTAATTATATCGCAGGTGATTAAGGCGAAAAAGCGTAGACTTGGCCGTGTACAAAAGACGATTGGGGATTATTGTTTGCTGGCTGGGTCACCAGTTGATGCTAATGCCCATTATTCCACGGCCATTGAACTTGCCCGGGTAACCAATGATTTCTTTTGGTATGCTGGTGCATACGAGGGTAGCGTTTGCGCATTGCTGCTAAGCAACTTATTTATGCAGATTATGCAGAGTTTTTTTTTTTTTTGAGATAACAGATGACGCGAGTCACTGTGAATCAGGGTGTATTTTTTCTTAGCTATCTGGGTTTATGCTGATGATTTAGGTAGAACAAGCCTTCATGATTAATGAATATTCCAAAAGCTTTAATTCTAATCATAACTATGAAACTGATGATTTAGTATATACTAGTCCCTTTTAAGTAATCAATCTTGGATGCTGATGCATCTTTACTATGCAATTAGAAGACAATGGGCTCACACTCACACCTACCTTTTTCAATATGAGAATTCCCTTCTGAGTCTAATGAGGGTTCTTTTTATATGCAAGTTTCCTTAAACAGTATAATTGGCCGGCAAGTTATTTTCAAGCACCTTGATGACTTCACTCGAGTAATCCCATTAGATAATAGTATTATATCCCATCAATGGGAATTTGGTCCTAGCCTGTGCTTATATAGAGTTCCCTCTCCTCCCTATCACAAAGATTCTTAGTGGAAATGGATGGACTTTAACATGATCACTACCCTCTTAATCTACTACAAATTTAAAGAAAAGCTATCTCCATCTATGAATTTATCTTGGAGATTTTCCTTTATTGCATTTTCTACTTCTAACTGGACTGTCTTAGTGTTACTTTTAAGTCTTTAACTGTGCATGTTTAATTATGTTAGTAATGTTGTAGGTTGATCGCATGGGCCTGAAGGATCCGGTTCTGGAGGAAGAGGTTAGGTTTCGTTACCATACCATCATCTTGCATTACAAGAAGACATCTATGCAAGATAATGCTCAAAGGTGACTTTTTTTGTAAATCCATATGGAATTACCAACTTTACCCGACTGTTTTGATATTATATGACTTAGTTGACCACAAACCCCAATATTCCTCAATTACTTATATTTGTGGCAACAAAGCATCACAATGAGAGAGAATAGAAAATGTAAAACAAGCAGCAATAGATTGAACCCATTTGTTATTGCGCCAAATTAACATGCTAAATTCATTTCTTCTTTTTTCTCTTCTTTCCTGATTCTTAGAAATTAAAGTGCTTGTGGTTTATTTTTTTGAGATCTTAGATCTTTTATCAGTAGAAGTAATCAGTATAATAGGAAAGAACTTCAATTTTCATGATAAGATCTAAAAGAACTTATTTGTTTGCTTATTTTTGTGGGCTTTAATAAGATTCAAAGTTTTCTAAAAACAAAGTGTTTCAACTACTAGGAAAAGAGCTATTTGTGTCCCTTTATTGTAGTGCACTTTGTTTTCCTTTTTGTTATTATTACTAATAACAGCTTCTCATTCTCTGTTGTTTATTAACTGTTGTTGTTAACTAAATCTCATATGTAAACCCTCTTGATACTCTCAAGTGTTGTCTGCATGCAGAGTGTCTCCGCTCAGCTTTGAACTTGAGGCTACATTGAAGTTGGCAAGATTCCTCTGCAGGTAGAGTTCGCAATTTACCTTTTCAAAATCTTTAATTTAAAAACGTGAAAGACTTGGCGTTTAGTCGGATTCCATTCACAGTGGAGGTTGTTAATATGTTTTTGTCGGCAAAAATACATTAGGGGACAAGTGGACAACAATGAACCTAATTATTGAACTTTGATTTTATGTTCTATACATTTTGTTTGCTTGATTGTAATGCAGAGTTATCTGTTCTAGAATAGTTGTGTAGAGTTTGATACTGACTGAAAATTTGGTTCATGTAATTATTGGGTTTGAGGTTTTATAGAGGGCATCTGAATGTCAATATGTATGATTAAATTTTGGAAGTGACTGGTGATTGTACAATGTATTACATCTCAAGTTTTTCTATTTGGGTTTGGGAAAAAAAATGATGGTTGGTTTGTTCAATATGTTCTTATGTTAAATTCAATTAGAATCCCAGGCCTGTTACTTTCATGTTAAGTATATATGGTTCAAATTTTAAAGCAATATTTAAACTCAAAAGTGACGTCATATTTCTTTAGTTGTGTTTGTTCTTTTATAATTTAGACGTGATTATTTTGACAAACTGTGCGGTTCATTGACATACTATGTCCATGGAATTCGATTTCTTTATTTGTCTTCATATTTTGTTTTGCAATTTATAATGGCAGACAAAGGATTCATATGCTCAGATCTACTTAAATCATATTCCTTTACTCGATTGATTTTGTTTTTATTTTTTAGGCGCGAGTGGGCTAAGGATGTAGTCGAGTTGTTAACAACTGCTGCAGATGGAGCGAAATTTCTCATTGATGCCAGTGACCGACTTATATTGTATGTTGAGATAGCTCGTCTTTTTGCCACTCTAGGCTATCACAGGAAAGCTGCCTTTTTCTCAAGGCAAGTTGCGCAGCTGTATTTGCAACAAGACAGTAGACTGGCTGCTATAAGTGCCATGCAAGTTTTGGCAATGACCACAAAAGTTTATATATATATATATATATAAACCAGACATGATAACCCATCATATATTAGATCGACCCCCCAAATATACTTTAAAAAACCAAATTTTATATTTTTTAATACTCATATGCATATAATCGTCATACATATATACCCGATCATGAACCATCAGGTATTAGATTGACCCCAAAATATACTTTGGAAAAACAATTTTTTAATTTTCTAATACCATATTTGTGTATGATGTCTTCATTTTCTAATTTTTTAATACCATATCTTCATTTTCCTACAAGTTCTAAAACCGAAACGTAAACTATAATCTCTAGTTCATCTCATACTCCAACCTTTTTTAAACTATTTTTACCAAAACATAATGATTTTAATTTGACTTAAATTTTGATATTTCATCTTAACATATTAGAGTTTTACAAGGAAAACTTTTTGTGCACCAAACGCTTGTAAATGAAATGCAAACAAAAGTTTTCACGGTAAAACTTTGCTAGGAAAGTATTTCCCACTGAGAAACTTTTACTGTGAAACAAACGGAGCCTAAGAGGAAAAAATAGGAAAACTAAAACTTAAAAACACGACCAAACCGACTTTAGATAACGAGCTCATTACATGCTACTTTTCATCTTATGACTCATATCCTTGTATCATCCCTTATAGCTCCTGATGAATGCGATCAAAAGAGCACTATAATGACAACCAAAATCGTTAAGTCGGTAATGATCCCGTTTCAACCTTTAATCAACCCAAAAAACCTCAATAATGCAGTTTAATACAAAATATACTCAGGCTGGAAAGTGAGATAATCAACTTCGGAAAACTAAATGATAAAAGTTCTCTACTTCAGTTCCATCTATTTTGCTCAAATTGATAAAGTTAAAAGCATGCCTTAATCCAAATTTGCTCGAGATTAGCAGGTACAACCTGCGCAATTTAACAGCTAATTAAAAAGTCAAAGCTTCAGATATGCTCATCATTAGCTATAATCCTCCGGTAGCAAGAGCTATTGCACCCTAAAGAGAAATTAGTCCTTGATCTATTGAGAAGCAGGAAATACATAACCTTTAAATACCTAAGCTAGCAAATGTCAAAAAAATGAAGAGAACAGCAATTTTAACTCATATTCAAAACTGAATTCAATTGTTCCAGAATTAATACACACAGAAAAATGACAATGGTAGTAAAGTTGATATCTACATTTGTTTATTTCTTATGATCACCCACAAGTCCACAACAGGATCAGAGGCCATCCGAGGTAACGAAGAGTAGGAATAAAATTTCAAACGAATACAAAGTTACTATATATATGGAGGGCAATTCGGTTTTCATATTAGACTGATTGTTCTTACTCTTAGATCTCAAAAATTGGAACTTTGCTTTGGCTCTAAAGATGAGTCCATCAACTTCCTCAAAATGAGGATTTGTTGCTTTCTTTGTGTTTTCAATTCATTGTTCAACTTTCTTGAATGGACCTATTATTCGAGCATAATCAAATTAGAGCTAATGGAACTATCAAAACGTTTTTTTTTAATTCATTTTCCATCAGATAATTCAAATTGGTAACAAGGTAGGATGTCTAACATGGTTTTGATCATGCGAAAGACAATTGTCAGACTTGAAAAGAAGTAGGTAAGTATATAATGTATTCAGGTCTTTACAAGAGCACACATAAAAGCAGTGTTTTAAAAAAAGCAAAATCGTAGCTAAAGCGCTTTTGCAAGAGCTACGTTAAAAGCGTAAAAAAAACATAAGCTTTTAGCGGCCTTAAAAGCGGAAAAGTGAGCTTTTTATTTAAGTTTTGAATCGAGTTTTTTTAGTGCAAAATGTGCTTTTTAAAACAATACACAAAAGTAAAGGTTTAAGCATGTAGAAGGAAAACAAGGTTTAAGCATGGGGGTGGGAGTAATTGTCATAAATGAGAAAGGGGATATTGTTGTAGCTTATTGTGATAGAATGAAAGGAGAGTCAGCTATTCAAGCAGAGATTTCTTCCTTACTTCATGAACTGTTAATATGTTATCGGTTAGATATTACTGAACTGGATATTGAGGTTAATGCCAGACTATGGTGGATTGGCAGAGAAATGAAAGGAATGTGCCTATAAAATTCTTAAATATGTGGGAAGATATAATCTGCTTGAAAGAGTTTTTTGTTGGTGAGTTTGCTCATGTTTGGAGAGAGCAAAATGTTGTAGCAGATAAGTTAGCAAATGAAGGGGTCAAAGGTAGTAGTAGAACATTTTTTGCTGAAAGCGAATTTCCAAAACAGGTGTATGGTGTGTATTGCCTAGATAAAGAGGGGGTTATAAACTTCAGTAAGAGATACTGAAGTAGAAAATGAAAGTGATTTTAAATTTTCGCATTAAGTTTCTCAAAATGTTATTTTTGAAAAGTAGAAAGGCGCCAGAAGACATGTAGCTTATTTTCTGATGTAAAAGGGGAAGTCTATAAACTGTTTCTTGAATTCATTTTGCAAAAGTTTGTAACAACTGGGTTAGGTCCCATCTCTGAAATATGATGAGGGACGGTCCTCTTTGATTAAAAAAAGAGAGGAAAATAAGCTTATACTATGTGGTATGATAAGTGGAGTTACAAACACTAGCGAAGGACGTCGGACCAGCCTTAAAGGACTGGAAGTTTAGAGTGGATCCAGATAGGCAATTTCTGATTTGCAAAGCGTATCAGAAAATCATTAAAAAACACAAAGAAATTTGAAAAATGCAGGGGCAGGGATGATGATTTCCCCAGATGATTGAAGCTGAAATAACTGAGCGCTAAAAAAGAAAAAGAAAAAAGCAGAAATAAATATTGCGAAACTCCTTGAAACACAGAAGGTAACACTTAACCCGGATCCCCGTGGAAAGCCTGTTGTGGCGAGTAAGAAAGAGGCTTCAAAAGCTTCTAGTAGTAAAGGAGTAGTGAGATCTTCTAATGTGGGCGGTATTCTAAAACTCCTATGTCTAATGAAACTCAAGAAGCTCTACCAAAGGCTTTGCTCAAAGTTTTTCATATGCACACGGTTTGCAGGTTTTTCCTGGAATTTTTTAATTCTATACTTGCTTTCCCAAGAGTACAAAAGTAAAACCGGATATTCGTTGACACCAAAAAAGAGTTGAAGGTTTATTTTTGTTTTTTTAAGAGGTTCAGTAAAAAATTTAAATCGGTTTTCCAACACTTAATTTATAATCATTTTGTTTTACAAATTAGCACAGTATATCATAATATTCCAACAAACTAGGACAGAGTGAGTATGGATTTATGAAGTTATCAATATTGAGATTACATCCAGAATAGTCTATTATTTCAACAAAAAGTTGTCACATTATGCGCTGATAGTATTTAATTCAAAATGCAGGTAGAAACTTAACTCAACCTAACAATAGATATTACTCGCATCGACGGTATATAGTTTGTGGTGAAAACGCAATGTTAGAATTAACGAAGGAAGGGCGTCTAGTCCCGGACAAGTTTTTAGAATCATTGAGTTTTATGTAATTAATAGCATGAACAAGTTAAGTAATATTACTAACAATCGTAGAAATATGTTTATTAGTAGACATTGGAAGCTTAGTCCGAACTTTGTTGGCGATTAGGATTCATAGCCTATCATGTAATGTAATTTCTTGTAATCGTTTTGTTCGAGGATTGTACCTCTTTACTTATCAATACACGATTCGTTTAATCTCCAAAAAAAAATAGATATTACATAATGATACTTTATATTACACTGATGGGTTGGAAGACCCCCCATAAAACATCACATGGCCCCATCTTGGATCTGGGTTAATGCCAACGTCCTTCGCTTGGTAATTATTGTTATCGTTAATAATGTCTAAATTATCCGCATTGATAGTCTTTTGTCCATCCGATAACGACATAATTCGAAAATATGCATCATACTTGAAATCAAGCCTCGATGGAATAGAACCAGCACCCATTGCTGGTTTTGGTGTGCCAGGTGGACTAAACACCTCTCCTCCCCACTCAGCCGAGGCACCTAATTTTGCAAGACCCTTAAACAAACCGTTCGGCCAAAAACCTATTTTATTGTGGTCTTTCGAAATCTCAAGGTACCAATTTCCATTGATTGTATCCTGTCATGTAAAAGGAAACTTAAACTCATCCCAATACCAATCTACCCATGCTAGACATTTTTTCTATCCAAATTTTAATAATTTACCTGGTAGATGAATATCTCTACAAAATAAATTTGTCCTCCCTGCTGTGAAGTTACTGCCAGAGCTTGTCCTGCTCGAATACTTTTATCCAATACAACAAATCCACATCTTGTGTCAAAACAATGAGATCTACCTGCCTGTTTTCATTACGTACGTTTTAGAAGTTCTAATCCCTAATCTATTTATATTATAACATAGGTAACATCATTATAAATATTATAAAAGATACTTACATCTGTGCGAATATATAAGTAAGTTTGAGTATCACCGTATACGGTTGGATCTACCTGTTAGAAAAAAAAAGTTGATAAATGTAGAAGAGAAAAGCATTATTGGTTTCTCGTAAATGTACATACCCTCCAACCAGATTCGATACTGTCGCCTTGATTTGAGATCTTCAATCTCGCGGCACTATATTGTCTACCACTAACTTGTGGATTCCAAGATGATGTTGCACCTCTAGCTCCAGCAAACTTATTTATTCCCGGTTTTGTTCGGGCAACAGCATACTAACATGTGAACACATACCATGAGAAATAAAGAAACTTCTATTTTACCATACAAGAGAAAAGGTCAAAACTTAGAACTTACATGAACCCCAAGTGTGTTACCGACAAGAGTCCTTTCTTGTGAAGCGAGTTTTTCTCTGATGAGATCTTCTTTAGTGATTCTTTTTATCGGAACCGATCCAATAGGGCATTCCTCACCCTTTGTTCCAGTGTACAATGGATCTTCTAATGTGTTATGAAGTGATAGTGGTTTCTGTTATTAAAATAGTCAAATTGGTTAAACCTACTTAGTAATGTATTAGTTAATTTGTTATGTATAACTTCAGGTATTAAGTAAAGTTTATATATATAACACAACACGTATTTATATTAGTTGAAAGAATTAATTAAAATCTTTATCTTGTTTCTTCATTAGTAATAATATCCTTTCAATTTTTTCCATCTTATCTAATTTAGATGTCACAATTGCATCCATCTTTCAGATTTTTATTATTTATATTTATGTTAATTGTTATGGCTATTGAAAATATATGCTTTATCATAATTTCCAAACAAAACCATCTAATAAAAATTTGTACTCGAGGGCACAACCTATTTTTAATCGCATGCCAGATAAATTAACTTTGGAGTGATTTTTAAACTTAATAATTTTAAACTATTGTTACCCGGAAACTATGTGTAGGGTACGTATCACGTTTCCTCATAAACGCCTTTCGAAAATTGGTACGGTAATCTTTTAAAATTTTAGGAGAAACGTCTCCGAAACGTTTCAGAAACTTAAGCACAACTTTTATAAAATCTTAAATTATACTCCTCAGAAAACTTAATAAAACATCAAAGAAACTTGTACGATACTTGTCTTTGAATAAAAGTGAAAAAATGCAATTAATATATGATGAAATCAAATTAACAAAAGAGCGTAAATAAGTTATCTTGATAAATTATATCTTAAATCATATGAAGTTGTTCATTGTATTATTCATAAATTTGGCATATTTCATAAATATTTCCAACACGTTATATTTTAAAAAAATTATTATATCGGCGTTTCCTGTTTCCGTTTCCCGTATCATTTTTTGTTTCCGTTTCTCAACTTGGTAACTATTTTAAACTAATACAGGTTACTTTTGAGAGGATACCAATAAACGATTCACAGCCTTAAAAATTGGTTTCACCTTGAAAAGATAAAATCAGGGATAGTTGAACTATTTTGTTTCAAGACTGAAATGAAATGATGATGTGAATATGACATGCATCTCAAAGGTAAAAGATTTTCACAAATAATATATAAATGTATTTAGAATTTAAAAAAAAGGTGTCAAAATAAATTAAAATGTTGAGGACACAAATATAGATTAATAAGATATAGTATTTGATGTCAAAATAAATTTCAGCAACGGCGCAACATAATCAAATTGCAACGAAAAGATTAAATTATTATCAACATAAGTTTTTCCGTTGCCAACAAATGTTTCATATTAACAACAAAACAAATTTTTTTTTTTGCCATGTTTATTTAGTTAGTTGGTAATGGGTTTCTTGCAACAACATGGCAAGAACAACAATTTGTTGCAAAGTCGCTTTAACAACGAAAAATGAATTCATTTTTTTCTGATTGAAAGGGTATTTTCTTATAGTGAACCTAATTGATAACTTAACACATGTGTAAATTACAAACCTCGTATTCAATTGTATAGTTATTCATCCGAGCATAATCAAATGCAGGTTGTTTGTAGAAGTCCACACAATCAAATGTAACCCCTGAACTTGTCTGCAAACATGAGTATCGAACTTTAGTATTTTGTGGATTCAAAAAAATGTGTTTTCTATTTGAAGATATGCATAAGATTTTAATTAATTATATTAAATACGCGTATGGTTTTGATGAATGGTTTGTTCAGAAGTTTGAGTTGTCTCTCGAACTCCAAATCTTCTTCGGCAGATATGTTCCAACGTACTCGTTCAACACCATCACAAAACACCACATCAAAACATACCAATAGAATGAGCAAATATGCTATTGGATCCATACCTTAACCTGCGTCAAATGTTTTTATAAATCACTAAAAGATTACTCATAACATGATTCTAAAAAAGACCAAGAACACAAAATATCACTATAATCCTAAATTTAAACTCTGAAAAAAATATGTATGACGAAATCAACATGAATTTTTTTTTTATAAAAACATAATTACAATACCAGCTTGTATTAAGAAGTCTTTACAAATATGGGGTTCGTAATGAACATCTACTGCAAAAAATTATGTAGTGGAATTTATTTTATTTTAAAAGTTTTTTTCAACAATGCAACAAGGAAATATATCAAAAGGTGTATTACCTAAAATGTGTAATCTATTAAATTCACTTATCACAGAGGTCGTATTTATAACTACAAAAGCAGGCATTTTAAAGATTTGATTGAATGAATCTTTTTATTAATTAATGTCCAAATTATCTGTACAATTTTAAATGTAGGTACAATTGAATGAATCTTTTTATTAATTAATGTCCAAATTATCTGTACAATTTTACATGTAGGTACAATTGAATGAATTTTTTTATTAATTAATGTCTGTTGTGTGACATATTAGCTCGTTATAGATATATATAGAGATATGTATAGATATAGAGAGAGGTATGAGAGACAACAATAAGGGAGGCTTTATTAATCATAATGTATGAATGAATCATCAAATAGAAGACCCCTAACCCTCTTTATATAGATAGAGGGATAGGGTTACAAGCCCACTTGGGCCCATAAAGTACAAGCCCAATAGTCCAATAATATCTTACAACACTCCCCCTTTGGACGTCTTGAATTCTTCGTCTTCATGCAGTCGATCTGAGTCGAGTTCATTCGCAGTGTTAAACACATAAAAACCTTAGGGCCGGAAAACCCAGTGTGGGACAAAACCGGTACCTAGGAGAAACTGTGTAGCCGAATGATATAGGCCGAAATATCATGTAAGTAACTAACCACAAAATACAGTGTGCCTCATCAAAACCTTGCCAGAGCAAACCCAATGGGAAAATCTCTGATCGAAGGAAAAAGAGTGCAACAGTGGTAGTAGTAGGGGATCAACCACAAAACAGGTGCCTCATCAAAACCTTGCTAGAGTAAACCCAGTGGGAAAAACCTCTAGTCGAAGGACAAAAGAGTACACAGTGGTAAGAAGTATACAACCGGATACTCCCCCTAATTTCGGCAATCTTAAGTGAGATATGATGGGAACGTGTCTCGCTAAAAACCTTGCCAAGGAAAACCCAGTGGGAAAAAACCTTGGTCTAAGGACAAAAAGAGTACACGAGCATGCGACTGGATGCTCCCCCTCACTTGCACACGACAGGGTGCGAAGATTTCGACTAAGTAGTAATTAGTGCAATAAGCATTCACCTGGATGCTCCCCCTCACTTGCACACGACTCGGTGCAAAGATTTCATATTCCAAGAAAGAGTACGAGCATTCGACTGGATGCCTCATTTACTTACATACGACTGGATGCAAGAAAATCTAACGTGGAATAGAACGAGCATTCAACTGGATGCTCTTCAACTTCATTTGTGAAGATTAATTTCGGCGAGAAATGCTAAATAGCATAATGTAGTCATGTCTCTCTTGATCAATAACAACAAGTTGTCTTCTATGACAAGTGTTTTATCTGGATCGTGAGACAGAACATATGTAATTCAAATATGACTAATACTAGCTCAAAGCCATATACACACTCTAGTCGTCTCATAGAGCACGAATAGATCAGAGTGATTCACTTGGAGTCATTCCAAGACCTCCAAGATGTCGCCTTATTCCTAATGGTAAAGACATACCATGTTAGGAATATCCCTTATGCGGGTCTGATAAGTAACCGGCATCGGTATAACCGAAAAAGGATTGCGTTAATTCGAGTACCGAAGGGGGTAGGTACACTCGATGACGCAAATGGGATAAACTAGCCCACTTCCAAAATTACCATAAGGTAAGGGAATGTGTCTTTAGTGCCATTTCGATGGCAGCGTGTTAGCGCGATGTTGTGTCGAGCTATACCATTCACAACAGACGAGATGTTCGTCCTAGCACATTAGACCAAGTACAATGATGCGCTTATTGTACTTAGATATGAACATTATGGTTAAATATCTCTTCATCGTCTCATCAGGGACGGGCTGGGTCTATATCAATGTCTAGTGATCAAACGATCATGGGAGAATCTGACGACTTAGCGTCCTGATGGCTAAAACGTCATAACACCTTCTGGGTGTAGTCTGAATCATGGACTTAGATTCAATATTTACGGGACTCAATCATCAGGTTGAGTCACTACCGTGTCTTCCCAAAATCCTTCATCTCGAAGGCAAATCCAAAAATGGATCGCGTAATAAAACACGCAAGGGCATAATACTTGTTCAAGTATCCCAAGCTAATCAAGTACTCACTTAGGCGGTATACCACATCCGCTCGGATTATATTAATCCATATAGTGAACGTCTCAGTCAATTGAGATCGTGTTCCGTGGTCAGAAACTACTTGATTTAAGCACATGAAGTCACACAGGGACCTTCATCTATATCTCTTTGTCTAAATCCCCATAGAGATAAAACCGTGACCACATTCATGGCTGCATACTCAGTTTTTCGGAAACTACTAAACTGGTAAAGTAGGGGACTGTTATAATGTCCATTACGAGGAAATCAACCATCTCGTAATCAATTCCAAGGTGTGAGAGAAGCCTTGCGCTACTAGGCGAGCATTCTACAATCTCATTATTCTCATCACTTTTCCTTACGAATAACCAAATAAACGAACTCGTTTAACATTGGTGGTGTTGGAACTACAGGTCCGAACACACTTTCGCTAAGGAGTCTACTTGGATTGCAAGTTTCCATTAGGCCAGTCTATTCTATGTTGACTTCAGGCAACGGTACATGGTTCCCTGTCATAATTTGTTCATATTATCAGTCGTCACCGAATATATGAACAAGTAATCAATGACAGTCTCGTTTCGCTTCAATATTGTCTAAGATATCATGATCGACAGATATTTCGAGATTCTTAGGATGAGGAGGAAATCACACATCTCCTTGATCCTTTATAATCTCGTGCGACAAATGAGTTTCAGTTCACCACCTCTAGGGCTGAACGAATTAAGAACCGCTCAACTTCCTCATATCTTGGGAAGGATGACAGACTGACGGCCGACGGCAGCGTCCTTTGCTTGGCGGGTTCGGCCAAAGCAACGTGTTACGACAGGAACACGGCGTCCGACAGGAACGTCTATCCTTGCAAGCATTTTGCAGCAGGTATAAATGATCTCGTGACATCTCATAAAGTCATTAAATGCGTCTGGCATTTAGTTAGACTTGAGGGAGTCTATGCACATACTTATCACTAAGTGCAGTATTGGGATCAAGCTAAGACTGAGTGGGTTATGCCACGTTACTTCACGTCGTTCCTTATCAACGGTAACGTGCAAATCTCCCCCTAACGACGGGGAGAACAGTCTTAGCGATGTCACTTTCGCATATCATGCGGTAAAGAGATCGCTTGCCAAGGTTACTCTATCAAATGATAGGCAGGAGATTCATAATCGACTTATGTCCCCTTCAGAGGTCCATATTTTGAACGCTAGAGCGGCTCAATCAAAATATTAATTAATCACTTTAAACACGCGTTAATATGAGACTTCTGGCTCATAACCAGTAACCAACTGGTACGCATATGGTGTTTGAGTGTCTATGGGCCTCATAACGGACCAATGCAGCAAAATAGCATAACCCCACACGGAAATATAAATCTTGGTGCGCAAGACCAAGAAATGCATGCAATCATTTGCAGCCGCATCATCAAACTTTCCGTGAGTCCATTTGGGTCTGAACATAATCGACAGGATGTTCAATTTCAATTTCCAAACTCAAGTAATTCAAATCGAAATTTCGATTATTACTCTTCGGAATTATCAAGTCGACTAGACTTTTCAGGATAATCCGGATCATGAGCCATCAACTTAATGATAGGGCTAAAAGTTTGGGAAATGCTGCATTTCTGTGGACAACAATAAAATGTGACCTTATTGTCGATGCATCAACCATAACCATTTATATTTATGGTCCGTCTTATCGTTGGATAAGTCTACAATAACTCCTTCAATTCTTTACCAGAATTCTACGAGTTCATTTCGTGATCTTTACACATACTAGTCTTTCAAAGTGAGCATTAGTGGCATTAATTTCGGATTAATCACGAAATATATTCTCAAAGAGAATCCAAATGCGATGCGATTATAAATCAACCATCGTCTTTTGACCCGGGAATATCTCATCCGGTCAATGCCACAATATCAAAATTCTCTTATCAATCGACGACAGGCGAATGATAGTATAGACAATCATGTCTTAGCATCTAAATCATTTATCATTCGACGACAGGCGAAATGATAAGGTAACTTTAAATGCTTTAAAGAATGTGGTAGAAACCACTTGAAAGACATTTCAACTCCTCTAAAATACGCTTTTGATCGTATTGAATGGAGGCTATGTAAAAAAATTTTAATTCTTTCATGAGCTATTACCAGATAACACTGGTTTTCTCGAATATTTTATAACTCAACAAGGTACGGCAGGACCTACATGAGTATAAGACCTCATATTTGACAAATCAATTTGGTTTTACCAAAGATTTCGATTTGGAACGACAGGTCCAGAATCGTTGTCACTGAGTACTCTTTTAGGCAAGTAGTTGGTGAAATTATGTGGTACACTGTTACCCACTATTTCCAGAAAACCAACTACACCACAAGTATTGCCTAAAATTTCATAATTTAAAGTTTGGTCACATTTGTCAAAGGAATTTGCTCAAAACACTTTAAATTATTTCGAGAAATTTCGTAAACAGGCAAACCATAATCCAAAAGTATGTCCAAATGGAAAAATAATAATCCAAATGGAAAAACATAATCCAGATGAGCGAAAAAATGGCTCAATGATTTATCAAAATCAATAAAGAAAGGTGTCAAACTCATTTGAGCCACAAAATCGGGGGTCTCAAGAGTTTCCTTTCAATTAGCTTTAACCACATTAGCATCGGTTTTTCCACCTTTATAATAGTTGTGAACTATTTAAGGAGTAACCGTGCATGACCGTTGTCTTTATAGCATAGAGTTGGCTCCTTGAGCATCATCTCTTACTTTGTGACAACGGCCCATATTGTTCCTTTCAATTACTGTCTTGGAGCCACAAGTTTTCGATTTTGACGATTGTCTAAAATCTCCCTTGGCTAGGCGATTCATCGGGATCGCGACAGTTCGAGACAAATAACACTTTTCTCGGTTCTCGATTCGTGGAAAAAAAATATACACGAAGAGCATTAATATCAGGCAAACAATTCGCCATTGACCCAATAGGATTAAAACTACTCACCGGGGTAATTTTCTTATCCAATAACAGATGGGCGATAAAGGAACATGGTGAATATAAATTCACGATACTGCTTATGGAATGCAATTTCCAAGCTAGTATTTTGGTGAAGGATTGCTCCAATATGTCAATTTCAGACATTTGTTCACCATAGACGTCATCACGTCTCAAATGTGGCGGCGGAATAAAATCAACGCCTTAGCATTCATCTGGAGGGTAACAACAAACTCGTGTTTTACTCATCAAAGATGACATCCAAATAATTTGGGTATCACATGCTCACACATCAGGGTGACTAACATGTGGTGACGGAATAACATCAACGTCTAAACAGTCATTTCGCAAGTATGTTTTGCGATTTTTCTCATCATAGATGGCATCCAACATGTGTTGGGAGTTCTGGATTATTTTTCATATAAAACGACTGGTTTATATGTTTATGGTTTGCACAAGCACAAACTTTAATTTCGAAACGACAGGTTCGAAAATAGTTTTGCTTTTAATGTGAATTGGTTCTCATTGATCGAACGACGGGTCGATACTGAGACACCAATTCGGCGAAACATACATCACTATATAAACACATTCGGGGAAATTATTATTTAGTCAACCCCTTTCGGTAGCTCTACTTGAAAAACGACCAGGAAAGACGGTGAGGGTGGAGGGCACGAATGCCACTTAAAACCCGACCTCATTAGGATATCGACTTCCGCCTATATCTTTCCTAGACATCGTATCCAAATAGGTGAGCCTAGTTGGGGAAGGTTCATAATTTTTCCAACTTAAATGTGAAAATATATGATTTCGCAAATTTACATGTTGTACATATGTGTATATGGCAGTAAATAAATATCAATATGTTTCCTGTTTCCATGCTTAACAAATAATCGTAACATGGCAGTACATAGATTAACACTCAATATTCTCTAGATGTAATGTATGTATGTGTACTGCTTCTAATAAGGAAGTGATATTAATATTATCAATCTAAATCTACCAAGTTACACTAGCAAGATATAACTCAATCTTTTATTATTTATGTCGTAGGTGTAAATTTTATTAATTGTAATTACAACATGTAGGGGTGCAGTATATTTAATTACTAATTTACCATATCACGTGCAGGGAGGGCAAATTTTAATTAACATTATACAATATACATGCAATTTTTATACATGGTAATACAAACAGGTATACATACTTTTGTAGTTTAGTTCTAGTAGGTTTAATAAATACTACCTAGCATGTCGGGATATAAAATAGACGCATATACATGCTTACACACTGCAATTTTCATGTTAATAGTCCTTAATTAGCATGCGGTTATAAAATATAAACATGTTCAAAGTTGATACCTGTAATTGATACATGCAGTAGTGGTATTATAAGCATATAATTGATACGTGTCAAAGAGTTCAAAGTTGAAGAATATTTGAATACCCCGATCGACAGAACACAAACTATTAACCCCTGCCGATTTTTTTATTTTATTTTTTATAATTACCCAATTCAATCTCCAAGCGGATATCCTGTTTCAGGAGTCCTTTACTGTTTTTTTTATGTATTGATTTGACAAGAGGAAAACAAATCGAATTACCAAGTGTTGCTTGACCGGGAACAATAATAATAAAACCCTAGCCGTATTTTTGTAATCCAATATCTCCGAACGCAAACCCTAGTCTCCTAACTTGGACTCCAATCTCTATGAACATCGTGCTGATAACGTGTTGTGTGACATATTAGCTCGTTATAGATATATATAGAGATATGTATAGATATAGAGAGAGGTATGAGAGACAACAATAAGGGAGGCTTTATTAATCATAATGTATGAATGAATCATCAAATAGAAGACCCCTAACCCTCTTTATATAGATAGAGGGATAGGGTTACAAGCCCACTTGGGCCCATAAAGTACAAGCCCAATAGTCCAATAATATCTTACAACAATGTCCAAATTATCTGTACAATTTTACATGTAGGTACAAATGAATGTATCTTTTTATTTATATCCAAACCGAACATTATTTTTTGGGTACATGAAACATTATCATTAAATGACAATTAAATAGCATAAATGTTTGTAGAAGATAAGATCTGTACACTATTATTATATTTGCTACATTTATCATTAACATGTTTAAAATAGTAAACAGCTACAAGAAATTACATATTCAACAACAAAAACTTGTATTGGCTTTTATTTATTTTTTGTTGCAATAAGATATCTGCAACAAATTAAATTTTGTTGCCGCGATGTTGCTAAAGCCTTGTTGCGAAAAGTTACGGCAACAATGCTAGAATTTGAGGTTAAATACTGAGTTTTTTTGTAACAATTATTTTGTTGCTAATTCTGAACATTATTATATTTTTTTTTTCACTAAAGGCTCGCAAGGAAATTCTTAAAAGAAGTTCTAATATTATACTTTTCAGAAACATGTTATTTCTATTGTATACAAATTTTATTACAATATATGCTTTTTTTTTTACGCATTGGAAGCCGTAAGTGTTAATCATTTTGATAACCCAACTTTCTCTTCAAATGTAGAAGAAAATAATAAGAAAAAGTTCAGTTACACTAAACTGTCAAAAGTTATTCAAAGTTTGATAAAAAAAAATGTGATCAGCAACAACCATAACCAAGAGACAATATTCATGCAGCTTCACCAAATTAATCTCCGAAATGTCGAATAATTTCCGTTTATTTGTATGGATACAGAAAAGAATCTTGCAAGAGAATTCACCAAAAATAAAATGATATCGTATATATGATACATCCAAATATAATATACCAAAAACAGAACTAATTCATGTTTTTTGTTCTGAGGTTTTATAGGAGTTCAAAGAGGTGAATGTTTAGAGTAGTAAATTTGTTAGTCTCATTTAACATGCTTAATTATTATAAGGATATTTTGCAAACAAAAGATCGGGTAATTATATTTTCTTATATAGTTGTATCTTTTATAGGAGTATCAGAGTATGTATCTTTTTAGTCATGTTTTTGTTTTCCGCTTTGTAGAGTACATGGGATAGAGTTCGACGAGATCCGAATCGACATATTGAAACACCAACACTTATCTCCTAAACTCAAAGGTTTTTTCTTTTAAAGTAATTTCATTTATGCACTACTTTCACAGGCATAGTCAGGAATCGGAAATTAGGGTGCCGAGATTCACATAAAAATATAATAAAGTGTCAAAAAATAATTGTGTGATAAATCACAACATAATTAAAATATATATTTTTTAATATAATTGTTGGCAAATCAAAAAACAAATATGTTGAATTTAAAAGCTGCAAACAAAAAGAAGTCCCTAGATTACTAAAATCTCAAGCTATTGTTATCATTAATAATGGACAGTGACTGTCTTGTTTAAGTAAAACACACGACTAAGCTCTGATTTCATGTTAAGCTGCATTTCACCAAGAGATCGATCGACCTATGTTTTGTCAAATTTTCAGTTACGAGTGTTGGTAAACACTCACACATGGTACAAAAATTTGTACATACATATGATGATAGCGTAGTGAAAATACGTTGTTTTGGGTCGGGATTTTTTTGTTGTACTAAATTTGTAGTTACGTTTTTGCTTAGGAATTGAAATCCATTCATCTAAACCAAGTTTTAAAGTTTGGCGATGTACTAACGTAGGCTCTCGATCTTTTCTACGTTCTAATGACTTGTCAAAAAAATGTAATTAATCTTTATACACCTAAAGGTTTTGTTTTGTCTGGCAACAACTTTTGACCAATTACTTTTGAACTTTTCATTTTCACTATCAATTACTTCTAATTAAACGTTAAAAAAACGCAACGAATATTGAATATAAAAACTAAAATCTTTGGCAATGTCCAAAATAGAGTCTATCATGTCGTTAGATATAGCACTATGCATATATTTACCATTACTGTTTTCACTTTCACTGAATTTAGTGCTTTAAGTTGTATAAAAATAGGTTGAAAGTCGACATGGTCTGAACCCTAATATGTTTTTATAATCGTTTCCATTATTTTCCATTTCAGAAATTAACCAAGCCAATAATTCATGGAAGATTTAAGCACTTTGAGAGGTACCTTTTCTACTCATACATTATGTCGTTTTGGCAAGAATTTCTATAGGTGCCGTTATATTTTTTCTATCCCAATATCAAGCTTTACTCAAATCCTGTAATTTAGTTAAATAGTTTAAATAGTTTTGGTGTTAGAAATATCTTATTCACAACCCTTCTTCTTTACAGAGTATGCATTAAAAATTAGTTTTGGTTATTTAGGGTTTCATTTAATGTTAGAAAGTTAACATGTTACTGATGACAGTGTATCCAGAATTAGTTTTGGGAAATTGTTACTTGTGGCCTTTTTATTTATTTATAATAATTAGCATACCACAAACTTAAGAATTAATCATAATATATTTAAACCTAATTAAATTTTATCTCTAATTGTAACTTTTCGAGACAAAAATAATCTTTTAGACAAAAAACTCTAAATCTAACTTTTAGACACGTAATTTGATTTTTTTTTTCTTTTCAAAGACAATTATAATAACATAAGTAGACAATTAAATTTTGTCTCCAAATAATTTTTAAGATTAAATTAAATTGTCTTCGTATGTGCGTATGTGATTGTCTTTGAAGACAATTTTTTTAAAAAAATTATATGGCTAAAAGTTAGATTTTGGGACCAAAAAAATTATTTGTGTCTAAAACATTATTTTTATCTCGAAAATTTGCCATAAAATTTGATTGTATTTTAAAAAAAATTATGTATAATTTTTAAGTTTATTGTAATGTACGGATCTGAACTTAGATTTTTTGTTTGATGATTTGTTTATCCATCAACAGTTTCAAATTGATAGAGGAGGCCAAGAAAATTTCACATATTCACACTGTTTATTGATATAATACCATTGAGTATTGGTAAATAGTAATGGACCTGCTTATTGGTTTGCTATTCTTATTCTCGGCAAGAGCATGTTTATAGCATATGTGTTGCGGTGGATGGAGCCGCAACTCAATTTCCGATTAGCACATGTTTATAGCATGTCAGTTTTATCTGTCTTGATTATAACATTGAATTAGGCCTATCTAAATGAACATGTCACAAACACATTTTTTTTGTATGTCATACGTTACTATTTTTCCTTTGCTATACCAAGTGGATAACTTGTAAAGAAAATTTAGTATGGTTCTAATGTCTACTTTAGCAAATCAGTAGTTTTATTTAAATATTTCATAAAATAAACTTTCTTATTCTCTTATAAGCTTCTCGTATGGCCTTCTTATTCTTATGGAATTTTTATTCTAATGAGTTTCTCTTGTAGGCTTCTTCTTCTTTTTTTATAACAAATGATACTTTTATTAATTCCAATCATTACAAATGAGAGACCGCAGTTGTTCCTGCATAGCTGTTAAACAAAAATCTACATGTTCTTCTCTAGCAAGATTCGTCAAGAAGTTAGCCGGCTTATTAGCTCCGTGAGGACCCTAAATAAAAATCCAGTCCTTACCTTCTTCTAGTTTCTAAACATTTTCCACTATTGTTTCTATTTCCCAATGCTCGTGGTTAGTATGTGTTGTACAAACCTTAACCATGTCACTACTATCAGTTTGGAAAATAATATTATTTCAATTTTTGTCTAACATCTTTAGACACGCCAATCAAATAATATAAGATTTTGCCACTAACGGACTAGAAAGTTTGAAGCGTGTATTTCAGGTATCCACAACTTCACCCAAGTTGTTTCGAGTAGTGGTTTATCCTATAGACTTCTCTTATGGGCTTTTTATTCTTATGTGCTTATTATAATTAATAAAGGGCTTCTTATTCTGATGCGCTTCTTTTATGGGCTTCTCTTGTGACCATTAACGTTATATTGGGCTTCTTATTCTTGATACACGTGAAATAGTCAGAAACATGTAATGTGCTTTTCAATACAAGTTTCCTTATATATGTGGTTTAGACCCGGTGTCTTATAATTGGGCTAACTATGACACATTTACGATGAATTGGCTTCTCTTATGGGCCCTTTAAGATTTAATGGGCTTCTTATTCTTAGCCCACTTAAATACCCCCATTTAAAATATATGGGCTTCTCTTACGGGCCCTGATTTTCCAAATAGCTTCTCATTTTTAGGCCACTTAAATACTCCCATTTAAAATATATGGGCTTTTCTTATGGGCCCTTATAGTTCTGATGAGTTTCTTATTCATACTCCCATTTTATACATAGGCTTCTCTTATGGGCTTTAAGTTTTAATGGATTTCTTATTTTTAGCCCACTAACATACTCTCATTTTATAAATGGACTTCTCTTATGGACCCTTAACTTCTAATGGGCTTCTTATTCTTAGACAAGCTCCATACTCTCATTTTCTTACAAATGGGCTTTTTATGGGCCCTTAAGTTCTAATGGGCTTCTTGTTATTAGCCCACTTCAACACTACCCATTTTTATAAACGGGCTTCTCTTATGGACCCTTATTAGGCTAATGGGCTTATTGGGCCCTTATGTTCCATTGGGATTAAGCAAAGAGAAACGTGATGCGAAATTATGAAATTCAAAATATTATAAAATGTACACGTGAAATAGTGAGAAACATGTATGTGCTTTAGACCATGTGTTGTCGCTATCATGGAAAGTTGAAACAAGAAAAGTACGATAAGTAAAATTTTACAGTTAGTTACTTATATGATGAGATTTTGTTAGCATTTTAGAGTTTTTTTAGTTTCAAAAGTAGTTCCTTAAGGAAATTGGTACGGTTTAATGGATAATGTTGAGGTGAGGTGAGACGGTGAGATATCGATGTTGAGAAAAGGACTGCCCGGTACACGGACTTTAAGAATTAAGAGGGAATGGTTTAATTGATATGAAATTATAAGATATATTTAGGTCATGTTTGTTTGCATTTAGTATATTAGTTATAACCCTTATTATCATGAATTGTAGTTTAATTATATTATCATTTATATAATACTAAATGCAATTTGTGTAAACAAACAATTTATAACGTGAATCACACGTTACTAATAATCTTACACCTCCTCTTATACCGCAAACAAGCATTGCCTTAGATTATTTGTTTAAAAATTAGGTGATTGTTTGTTGTTATTAAATATCAAATATTATTAAATGCAATATATTTCTTCTTTTTTAGTAATTTCTTGGGGCGCAAGTGTTTATTACCTAATCAAGTCCCATTTAAGAAGGGATCACAATTGAGGATTTGAGCATTTGAGAAAACAAGAAAGAAATAAAGACAGATGAGAACAGATTATGACAAATATCTGAACGTTTATTTTACAAAATTTGAACATTCAGCTAAGGATGTAATGTGGTCACGCAAGAAGAAAAGTAACAAAAAGTTTAAAAAGAAGATACTACGTTCTAAATATTCAACCGGACGTTGTTCTACCCTCGATCAAACTAGAAAGCGGGAATGGAAAAGAAATCATGAACCAAAGGGTGGATGCATAATTTTTGACGAGAACATACTTGAAGGTAATTTAAAAGCTTTTTAACAAAAAAAATTTCTTGCTTTAAATTTGTTGTTTAATTTACTTGTCTTTGAATTGTTTTGGTATTATGATGTTGAACAGATGAGATCTGTACAAGAGAAAAGGAAAGTGAAATAGAAGAAATTCAAGAAAATTACAAGTCAAAGTGCGATTGCAAAACACTTATTTATCACATTCGCGATGGCATGTTTGTAGTTGAAGGTATCTTAATGTTACCCCATAAATTCTAATTTTTTTTATTGTTCCAATGAAATTCAGATATTTTTGTTTTTGGTACTCTTTTTCAAGTTATAAATAGGAAATTGATATTCAGTTAAGAAAACAATATCCATCCACATAGGTTTCTAAATGATTGTTTTCAAGAACCAGAAATTTGAAACCTTGAAGGGAGTGTCGGCTGAGCAAGTTTTCGATTTATATATTCTTCAGGAATTTTTAAAATTCCTTCTTAAAATCTAAGAAACTTTCATCGAACTTATGTTCTTAAATTTGTACAACGATATATTGTTGAACAGGAGAACCGCCCCAAATCTCTCCCATGATACAGCATGAGGATATTAATTAAACTAAGTTATATACAACCAATGGGGAATTCTGTTTTGACATACCCGGAGAACTCCAGATTGAGATACTATCAAGATTACCCTCCAAAAGTCTCGCTCGTTTCAAGTGTGTTTCAAAAGGATGGAAACTTATGATCTTGAATACTGTCCCGGTAGCAAAAGCCCCTAAGCTTTTGATATTATCTCGTACAGAAAACAACTCTTTATTGTTGCATTTGCTCGACAACGAAGCCCATGTATAAAAGATTATAACCCAATTGAAGAACACTTGCAATGCGATTACAAGATTAAGGCCCATTCTTCTTGTCATGGTTTGTTAGTTGTTCAAATAGATATAGATTTATTTGTGTGGAACCCGCTCACAAAGTTCTTTAAAAAGGTGCTTAGACAAAATGGCTTAGATTATAAGAATGTTCTGGCCGATCTATGTTTTGATTCTTCAAATGATGAGTACAAGGTCGTGTTGGTGGAAAAGCATCACTATAACTGGAACTCAAAAAGTTTTTCGTATTGGCACTTGTAGGACTAGTACATGGGTAACGATCCATGTTCCTGACATTGTAAAGAATGTGTCAAAGGGGCCTTTTTTCAAAGGATATAGGCATTATATTTGCAAAGGTCATTTCCCAACTTCAGATGAAATTGATAATAATAGTTTCATCCCTCCGATACAGTTTATAGTTTATTTTGACCTGAGTATAAATACTTTCATTAAAGTTCCAGCACCACAACCTAAAATCGGCGATCACCCTTTTCTCAGAGATACTTTTACCGGTTTAGGCGTTATTGATGAGTGCCTTTGTATAACTCGCTGGTTCAAAAGTAGGGGAAGTAATATAGAGTTTCTAGTGATGAAACAATACAAAACTGGAAGTTCATGGGAATTAATGTTTGTTTTTTGTAATTTACCTGAATTTTTCTGTTACGGTAAGATGGAGCCTTTATTCAGAACAAAAGAAGGAGTATTGTTGAATATGAACATGTGTTACAGAAGTTTGGGTGTAAAGGCTTATGATGCCGATCGCAATTTTCTTGAGGATATATTAAGTTGGACAAAAAATAGTTCTTTTGATGTCGTCTTATATGAGGACAGTTGTGATGATTGTGTACGATTTTTCCCTGATAATGAATTTTTAAAAATCTATTGCTTGTTTTTTGGGTTACAAATGGAGTTAACAGCGAAACCAGAAGGGTTACAAATGGGGTTAATAATAAGATCACGTTAAAACCAGAGCAGCTTTCAGAAGCTGGTTCCGTTTATAACTGCAAACCAAACTGAGCATATATTTTCATCTATTTTTATGTGTGGATCACCGTTTCTGAGTTTCTTTTCATAAGAAGATCATGTTGGCAATTCATACCGAAGAACCTATCAACTTCCTAAACATATCTGAAATATATCTACCAGACATAATTGCTATATTGTGTTTAAGAGCAGGTTTTAGAAGTTGATTAAGTATATAACTGAATGCAAAACTGGTCCTAAATATACATGTTTTTTTGCATGTCATTGATCTTTAATAAAGTACAAAGTGGTGGTTTGAGTTTGATTATGCATTAGTACAATATAATCATACAGTCATACTATCCAAATCCAAATAAGAGAAAAGGTGATTTCTTTAGAATATAACAGTCTCCTCTTTCTTTTTCTTCTTCAGGCTGATAATTCGATCAAGGACGAGCTGCATTTCTGCGTTTGGCAATGGGGCATGAAGATGAAACCCTTGATGACTTCATTGAAGCACACAAAACATGCATAAATGATTTTATGTATTTTCCTACACGTAATTCTTATGGCCAATCAAGTGTTAAAATGAATTTGAGTTTGTTAAAAGAAGATTGGAAGATGATTCTAAAAAAGCAGATCGACTTGAGAAGGTCATAATGCTTACTAAAGGATATCAGGTATGTAAATTAGTTATTGCTCTGTGCCCTTCTAATTTGTTGTTGGGTAAATAACAGCTTTATATCCCTACTATCACAATCTCTTTGGTCTAGTACACCTAATTAGCAGTTTCTTTTATTAATGCAATCGACTTCCATTGTCTTCACATGTGAGGTCACTTAGGAGATTGGTTACAGTTTCGTACACGCTGTATGGCCCTTTATTTTGTTTTATGCACCCAACTTTACTGACCTTAACATGACTACTGAATGAGAAAAAAAACGAAAGTCTAGTGCACTTACAAAAAGTTGTTAATTGTCTGTACCAAATCAAAAAATGGTGATAGTAGGGGGTATATATATGACTGTACTTGACTCTTAAATTGATAGATGATTGGTGTGTGAAGTAGTAATAAGGATAAATGATTTGGTGACTGTTAGATTTGAACTTATAGTTCACTTTTTGTCATCAACCATCTCTAACCAAATATAGCTTTCAAATGTTGGACAAAATGTTTTAACGAAGAAACAAATAATATGCTAAAATTTAATACAACTTTTTTTCCTTATAAAACAATGCACTTGAAGTTTTTTAGGGTGAAATCAATCATGTAAACTTATCTGATTTCTGTTTATATTCATTCTATGTGATAATCAATCATAAGCATAAGTTTGTTTCTTCATATTACAGAGTTGATCAAATTACTGAAGTGGAAAAATATTTGCTTCTAGCAATTAAGTTTTTTCTTGGTTATCTGTGTAATTCTGTCCTTTATATTTGCATGATCTTATCGTTTTACTTTGTTTGATTGCTTAATTTGCTTTGAAGAGATTAACTTAGTTATTGTAATTTAATTCATCTGTTTTTGGTTTAGCCAATTTGCTGTGTTCACAAGCACATACTTTAACGTGAAATGCTTCGATGCTGACGGTAATGGACCCTTATGAAAACGCGTTGCAATGCTTTCTAGTTTAAAATCGTAGAGATCTTACCTGTAGTTTGGATTTTGTTCTCTTATGATACCTTCTTTCCTTAATTAATGTGCTTATTAGGTGGAATCATTTTCCACAATAACATTTGGTCCCGACACTCGCTGGTATTGAACAGGTCTAATATCATTGCTATATCGGAAGAACATTTATTTCCTTCCATGATCTTAGTGTCACTGTTCTGCAATTGATTGCTACTTAACGTGCAAGTTGTTTTTTGTTCTAATATTGGGGAAAAAAAATGACTTTTTACAGATGCGTGCTACAAATTTTTGTAAATGGACACTGCAAGAACAGAACTCGAGTGCTTCAAATTTCTACAGAAGCAAGAACACGTAGCCGCATCACACAGGATTAATATCCTCTGGGAAGAAGTCCAGAAGCAAAAAGAGCTAGAACAAATATTACAGAAAAAGTACGGAGATCTTATTGTAGAAAAAGAAAGGATAGAAAGCCTCGTAGATGCTTGTAGGGCAAAAGTGGAAACTTCTGCAAGAGATCGTGGTCTCGAGTTGGCCAATTCTAAAGCAAAGGAGACCATTGTGCAAATGGAAGCTGATAACAGAAAGAAGCCCAAAAGGAGACACGGTTGTTGAAAAGGACAATATAGCCTATGGTCACTCTGATGATTTAGGCAAATACGATGGAGAGGATGCTAAGGTTACTGATAAATTGGCGAAAACTGGAAATGAAGCTCAGGACGAGGTCTTAGAAGATGGCGACTTGCCAAAAGACAGGATCCTTGAAAAAGCTGAATAAGATTGACCCGATTATGAGGATCATGAAGCTGTGTTTGGTTGTACACTTATACTTGCTACACAAACACAAGTTTTTTTCCTGTAAAAAAAAAAAGAGATGTTACTGATATCCAATTCACGAGTCAAAATATGTACAAAGCTCGATTTAATAAAAAAAATAATCAAAAAAAGAAAATAAAACAGACCAGATAAGTTTGTCCATCCACTTTCATACAAAACTTCATAAAACAAAATAAACTCATATTTATTAATTACAAGTAGCCATACTCAACCACATCATATCCGCAATATTCCTTTACTCCCTCCAAAGCGGTTTGTTGCAGGCTCTTTTACAATTAAAGCAGACGGAATCCACTTTCGCTAATCGTTACGCCGCCTAAGCTTGTCTCCCTGCAATATAAACAACATTGTAACAGAAAGGTGGACAGTATAAACATGATTTAGTGTGAGTCTCGTTGCAGCTTTTACGCTTACAAGCTAGATATTTAAGCTCCAGAAGGTAGGTTCATTCAGCTTAAAGCTTCTAACTCAAGAAGGGGAGGTTCATTCAGCTTATAGCTTTTAGCTCATCTAGGACAAAAGGTTAGAAAAAACTCAGATTTTAGCTGGTCAAGTAAATGCTGAAACTTTATACCGAAGAAAAAAAACTGGGCTTAGACAGAAACAAGGCCCAGAGCATTAAAGCAATTCCTAAGAGGCGCATTAGATGCAGTAAATTGTAAACGGAAAAAAATGAAGTGGCAACCGCTAGAGCAATATTTTTATGTATTCACACAACAGTAGTGAAACTAGATTAAAAAATAGAAGGTTTCTCCTTGGTAACAGATTTCTAAAAGCATGCAGGCTACATAGCAGTACAGAATTATCTACCAAAAGGATTTATTACATAAGTTACTCGCAAGACTGAAATAGTTGAATTTTCCTCTTCAAATCATTAATTACGAAAATCCTGTAACTTACGAAGTAATGTTTGTTTCCCTTTTTGATACTATTAAAAGCTAACAGCAGAAATAATGTATGGTCCTTGACTCCTTGATTGTTAAGATTAGTTTAAACTTTAGAGGCAAACGGTTAATGTAAAAAAGCCTATTAGGTGGATCATAGATATTACTCCTATAATTATTCCTGAATACTTGTAGTAGGTGCAGTAACTTTCAATTTTCACATGTAAAATATTGTATGGTAGTAGGACGTTAACGTATAGTTTTCATTGAGCTCAAATAAACAGATAATTACTTTAATTAGAGGCACCATCACAGACGGTATTCCTATGAATTCTCAACCAGGTCTAGATATATGCAGATCTTATAGTTATATAGATATGTATTGACAAAAGACTTCTACTCAGGTGTCAAATACTTACAGTACTTCCACAACAGCAGAACCTCCTAGAGTCTCCAGTATCAATTGAATATCTTGAGTGAGCTCCTTAACCTGTTAAATTGTGACAATATAACTTAAGCTCATGAAAATCACTTGACCAATATTAAGTAAATACAAGGACGAGGTTATCAACCAGAATTACTTAATATTTCAATCCATAAATGTCAAATTAAAAAGAACACACTCATACAAAACCCATTAATAAAAAATTAAACTTGGCAAGTATCTGAATGGCAGCCATTCCTACCCCATTAATAAAAAGAAGTGAAGAATTCTTGGATTTAGGAAACTCTAGTTGATTTGACGTGACTCATATGGAAAATGTCGGTGTTACTATGAAGTTAGTTATATACAACGTGCAGATTAATCACATGTGAATATTTTAAATTGAGTTTAGCTTGTTTTAATTTTGTGACCATTTGTGAGTTTCCAGATTAATTTCAGGTGAACTTTGTATTTGTAAAGCAATATTTTTGGATTTTTGTGAACAACAAATATAAACTAATTTAGTCTGATTCTTTTAATTTTAGATTGTGAAAAGGAGGAATACGCTGAGGGCGGTGGTGATGTCCAAGGCAGGAGGGTCAGCGCAGCAGAACGACGGAGTCGGGGTGCTGACAAGGCTTATGAAGGTGGGGTTAAGAGATGGAGGTATTGAAGAGGGGGTGGTTGAGTGTAGGATCATTAGATGAGTGTTACTGTTGTTTAGTCTCTGTAACTGTGGGTTGTCGGTTTAATATATGGTCGAATAGTTGAAAGTGTATGTTGTTTGGAAATGTAGGAATAGGGTGTAAGTTCATTTGGTGGTGGTTGTTATTTATGTAGGCTTTGAAGATAAAAAAACTTATTAATTTGGATTTTATTGCTGGTTTTAATTTTGTATAAATTTTTGTTACCATATGATGAGTTTGGTTACTGAATGATATTTTATTTAATGTATGATTTTGTTACTGTTTGATGAATTTTGTTACTGTGGGATGAATTTGGTTACTGAGTGGTCAATTTGTTACCGTGTGATGGATTTTGTTACTGGTTTGAAAGTGAATTTCTTATAGTCCTAGATATGGAGGTAAACCATAGCAATTACCCGTTGATTGAAATGGGACAGAGCATAGGATGAAATTTAAGGCTACTCAACATTAGTAACATGAGCGATTATGATTTTTTTTACTGGTTTGAAAGTGAATATCTGTAATTTATTTAGGGTAAGATACCACAGATGACAAATTCACATTTAATGAATTATGTTACTGTAAGAATTTTGTTACTGTTTTGAAGTGAATTTCAGTTAAAAAAAAAGCCTAAGATACAACAGATGTCAAATACATAGCCACATAAGTTATTGAACTTTAATGATTTTTTTACTGCATAGATTTTGTTACTGTGTTGAAGTGGATTTTCTTTAATTTAAACTCAAGACTTTTATTAGATTTTCCAATCAAATGGAAAAAACTGCAGAATGGTGTCGTTTGTGGTTTTAGTATAGGTTTGAAGTGAAGAGTTCATGGATTTAGGAACCTCAAGTGGACTTGACGTGGTCATATGGACACTGTCGGTGTTAATACGAAGTTGGTTATAGACTTTGATAAGTGCAGATTAATTTCATGTGAATATTTCATATTGAGTTTAACTTGTTTCAATTTTACGATCATTTGTGAGTTTCCAGATTAATTTTATGTGAATTTATATGCATAAACTAATTTGGTCTTGATTCTTTTAAATTTTAGATTGTAAAAAGGAGGCATCTGCTGAGGGCGGTGCTGATGTCGAAGGCAGGAGGATCAGCGCAGCAATACGACGGAGTCGGGGTGCTGACAAGGCTTATGAAGGCGAAGTTAAGAGAGGAAGATATTGAAGAGGGGGTGACTGGGTGCAGTGACCATTGGATGAGCGTTACTGTGGTTAGTTTCTGCAGCTGTGGGTTGTCGGTAAGTTCTTTTTCAGAAGAGGAAGATTTGTTATGTGTGGTAAGATTTATTATGATGCTTTATGGAGTATAAAAAGCTCCCTTTTCTTGAGAAACTGTCGACAAGTTCCCCTTTTCTTCTTCTTCAAAGTTGCTAGTAGAGTCCTAAGTCGTCTGTGGAGCTGCTCAAATGATTGATAATAATAATGTGTTCTATCACTGTATTTGTGTTTGGAGTGTTCACTTTTTTATTATCTTATGCTTTTCATATCTTTCTAGTGAGAGTGCTGTTTCTTAAAGAAACGTTGCTCTGCTCTGGGTGCACTTGTAGTAATAATACAGAATCACAGATCACGGGTAATGATGTGCTTTTATGTAGTTACTCTGTATTTGTGTCTAGGTATTCACTTTTTGGGTGTGACTGGTGTGAAGTTAAACCTTTTCCCCTTTTCTTTTTTAAAATTGTTAGTAGGACAGTCCTAACTCCTAAGTGGTCTGTGGAGCTACTTAAACAATTGATAAGAATGTGTTGTATCACTGTATGTGTTTCTAGGTATTCACTTTTTGGGTGTGAAGTAAGTTCTTATGCCATGTGCTTTTTAATTTATGTATTTATCAAAATGTTTCAGCTGATCATGGAGTTATAATATTCAGTTTTAGTAGAAGGGAATGCGAGCAACACGCAATGTCCTTGTCGAAACTCGACTTTAATAGCCAAGAAGAGAAGGATACCGTGGAAGAAATATTCAAAAACGCAGTGATGTGTTTGACTGAAGAGGACAGGAACTTACCTGCCATTGAGTTTATGTTGCCGCTTCTTCAAAGAAGAATAGCCGTTCATCATTCTGGGCAGCTCCCTCTTATTAAGGAGTTGGTTGAGATTCTCTTCCAAGAAGGGCTTGTCAAAGCCCTTTTTGCCACAGAGACGGTGAGATCAAGTCCTCGCTTCTTTGTTTCTGATTTGCTGCATCCCTAATCTTTTTCAAACTATTAAGCTTAGTCTTGTGAAGGAAATGAGGGGTAACGTCTTTTAAATTCTTGTGCATTTCTTTAGCTTACTTATCTCCTTTTTGGAAGTTATCTCTGTTAGTGATGCTGATATCTACGCTGTAACATGACCTAATTTTTTTCAATGTTACATAGCAAGAGGCCATAGGAGACGAAGTAAATAGAAAAAAACGAGATAGTAAGTGTACAAAATATGAAAACATGATAATATTAGTGTTTAACGTATTTTCTCTCCGTTACTATGCTGTACCCCGACTATGTTACTCTACATAATAGTAATTGAAATGTTATGCTGTCGGTGCTGATAGCTCCCTTTGTTTGATTTTATTGACAGTTTGCGATGGGCTTAATTATGCCAGCGAAAACTGTTGTTTTACGAATGTCTAAAAGGGAGAACGAAACTAGAATATAGTGGAAAAATCAACAGATACATAATCTCAAAAATACTCTTAAGGTCTAGCTGTATTTTATCTTCAAGCGATTAGTCCAGTGATTAACTCGTTATTAAGCCCACTTTCTCAGAATTTCACTTCTTGCAAACAGAATGTTCTATTATTTCATTTCATGAGGTCATTTTGGAAGTAACTTCAAGTTACTTACATTTCTTTTTTGATGATCTAAACTCCGTTCATAACTAATATCTAATTCCCGCTAGGCGGTTAGAGAGAACATTTACAGGAACTAGTTGTGTTTGGACGTTTATAGAAATGTGAATCAATGTAATATTATGCAGAAGTAATTGCCTTCATTTTGTTCTTTCAAGTTCCAGTACAGTTGCTGATAATATACGCTCTTAGTAAACTTATGATAAGCATGCTTTCTGATCTGCAGCCACTTGAAGCCAGGCAAAGTACACTTCTCGCACTGCAGGAGCTTGAGAAACGCTATCCTCATGGCTTCCAAAAGCTGCATCCTGTCAAGGTATAAAAAAGAAGAAAAAATTTCGTACAGATGGGGGATCGTTACGTACTTAACACTGGTACATTTGAATTTACTTTCCTGGTACACTTTTTGACAGGACATGGGAATTGAAGAGACAGAACTTGTTGAGTTGGTCAATCAAATTGAAAACCTTGAGAATAAAATGTCTGCACATCCACTTCACAAGGTTTAACATTATATTCTTTTGGGTGTTTATCATCTGTAGCTTTGTATAATTTTAGGTCGTTAAGATATAAACCCATGTACCCATGAAGCCTTCTTAATCAACCCCTTTCTTATAATGGTTTGTCATATTGTATTTGGAAGTCTGATTATAAGATTATGCAGCTGATAAAACAGTTTGTTTTGGTTATCAAGTCGATCTTTATAATAAGTTTTGAAATTCAGAAGCTAAAATCCAAGATGCGTGAATCCCAGGTACGAATTTTGTGCTATCTCAGCAACAATAATGTTCAGAATTAGCAACAAAATAATTGTTACAAAAAAACTCAGTATTTAACCTCAAATTCTAGCATTGTTGCCGTAACTTTTCGCAACAAGGCTTTAGCAACATCGCGGCAACAAAATTTAATTTGTTGCAGATATCTTATTGCAACAAAAAATAAATAAAAGCCAATAAAAGTTTTTGTTGTTGAATATGTAATTTCTTGTAGTTGTTTACTATTTTAAACATGTTAATGATAAATGTAGCAAATATAATAATAGTGTACAAATCTTATCTTCTACAAACATTTATGCTATTTAATTGTCATTTAATGATAATGTTTCATGTACCCAAAAAATAATGTTCGGTTTGGATATAAATAAAAAGATACATTCAATTGTACCTACATGTAAAATTGTACAGATAATTTGGACATTAATTAATAAAAAGATTCATTCAATTGTACCTACATTTAAAACTGTACAGATAATTTGGACATTAATTAATAAAAAGATTCATTCAATCAAATCTTTAAAATGCCTGCTTTTGTAGTTATAAATACGACCTCTGTGATAAGTGAATTTAATAGATTACACATTTTAGGTAATACACCTTTTGATATATTTCCTTGTTGCATTGTTGAAAAAAACTTTTAAAATAAAATAAATTCCACTACATAATTTTTTGCAGTAGATGTTCATTACGAACCCCATATTTGTAAAGACTTCTTAATACAAGCTGGTATTGTAATTATGTTTTTATAAAAAAAGATTTTCATGTTGATTTCGTCATACATATTTTTTTCAGAGTTTAAATTTAGGATTATAGTGATATTTTGTGTTCTTGGTCTTTTTTAGAATCATGTTATGAGTAATCTTTTAGTGATTTATAAGAACATTTGGCGCAGGTTAAGGTATGGATCCAATAGCATATTTGCTCATTCTATTGGTATGTTTTGATGTGGTGTTTTGTGATGGTGTTGAACGAGTACGTTGGAACATATCTGCCGAAGAAGATTTGGAGTTCGAGAGACAACTCAAACTTCTGAACAAACCATTCATCAAAACCATACGCGTATTTAATATAATTAATTAAAATCTTATGCATATCTTCAAATAGAAAACACATTTTTTTGAATCCACAAAATACTAAAGTTCGATACTCATGTTTGCAGACAAGTTTAGGGATTACATTTGATTGTGTGGACTTCTACAAACAACCTGCATTTGATTATGCTCGGATGAATAACTATACAATTGAATACGAGGTTTGTAATTTACACATGTGTTAAGTTATCAATTAGGTTCACTATAAGAAAATACACTTTCAATTAGAAAAAAATGAATTCATTTTTCGTTGTTAAAGCGACTTTGCAACAAATTGTTGTTCTTGCCATGTTGTTGCAAGAAACCCATTACCAACATAATCAAATTGCCATGTTGTTGCAATTTGATTATGTTGCACCGTTGCTGAAATTTATTTTGACATCAAATACTATATCTTATTAATTTATATTTGTGTCCTCAACAGTTTAATTTATTTTGACACCTTTTTTTTAAATTCTAAATACATTTATATATTATTTGTGAAAATCTTTTACCTTTGAGATGCATGTCATATTCACATCATCGTTTCATTTCAGTCTTGAAACAAAATAGTTCAACTATCCCTGATTTTATCTTTTCAAGGTGAAACCAATTTTTAAGGCTGTGAATCGTTTATTGGTATCCTCTCAAAAGTAACCTGTATTAGTTTAAAATAGTTACCAAGTTGAGAAACGGAAACGAAAAATGATACGGGAAACGGAAACGGGAAACGCCGATATAATAATTTTTTTAAAATATAATGTGTTGGAAATATTTATGAAATATGCCAAATTTATGAATAATACAATGAACAACTTCATATGATTTAAGATATAATTTATCAAGATAACTTATTTACGCTCTTTTGTTAATTTGATTTCATCATATTTTAAATGCATTTTTTCACTTTTATTCAAAAACAAGTATCGTACAAGTTTCTTTGATGTTTTATTACGTTTTCTGAGGAGTATAATTTAAGATTTTATAAAAGTTGTGCTTAAGTTTCTGAAACGTTTCTCCTAAAATTTTAAAAGATTACCGTACCAATTTCCGAAAGGCGTTTATGAGGAAACGTGATACGTACCCTACACATAGTTTCCGAGTACCAATAGTTTAAAATTATTAAGTTTAAAAATCACTCCAAAGTTAATTTATCTGGCATGCAGGGGGGAAGCTAAGTGGGGACGATCGGGTGCCACGGCACCCCCCATAATTTTGGCACCCCCCATTTACACATCCTGGTTTCGCCCCTGCTGGCATGCGATTAAAAACAGGTTGTGCCCTCAAGTACAAATTTTTATTAGATGGTTTTGTTTGGAACTTATGATAAAGCATATATTTTCAATAGCCATAACAATTAACATAAATATAAATAATAAAAATCTGAAAGATGGATGCAATTGTGACATCTAAATTAGATAAGATGGAAAAAATTGAAAGGATATTACCAATGAAGAAACAAGATAAAGATTTTAATTAATTCTTCCAACTAATATAAATACGTGTTGTGTTATATATATAAACTTTACTTAATACCTGAAGTTATACATAACAAATTAACTAATACATTACTAATTAGTAGGTTTAACCAATTTGACTATTTTAATAACAGAAACCACTATCACTTCATAACACATTAGAAGATCCATTGTACACTGGAACAAAGGGTGAGGAATGCCCTATTGGATCGGTTCCGATAAAAAGAATCACTAAAGAAGATCTCATCAGAGAGAAACTCGCTTCACAAGAAAGGACTCTTGTCGGTAACACACTTGGGGTTCATGTAAGTTCTAAGTTTTGACCTTTTCTCTTGTATGGTAAAATAGAAGTTTCTTTATTTCTCATGGTATGTGTTCACATGTAAGTATGCTGTTGGCCGAACAAAACCGGGAATAAATAAGTTTGCTGGAGCTAGAGGTGCAACATCAGCTTGGAATCCACAAGTTAGTGGTAGACAATATAGTGCCGGGAGATTAAAGATCTCAAATCAAGGCGACAGTATCGAATCTGGTTGGAGGGTATGTACATTTACGAGAAACCAATAATGCTTTTCTCTTCTACATTTATTAACTTTTTTTTTTCTAACAGGTAGATCCAACCGTATACGGTGATACTCAAACTTACTTATATATTCGCACAGATGTAAGTATCTTTTATAATATTTATAATGATGTTACCTATGTTATAATATAAATAGATTAGGGATTAGAACTTCTAAAACGTACGTAATGAAAACAGGCAGGTAGATCTCATTGTTTTGACACAAGATGTGGATTTGTCGTATTGGATAAAAGTATTCGAGCAGGAGAAGCTCTGGCAGTAACTTCACAGCAGGGAGGACAAATTTATTATGTAGAGATATTCATCTACCAGGTAAATTATTAAAATTTGGATAGAAAAAATGTCTAGCATGGATAGATTGGTATTGGGATGAGTTTAAGTTTCCTTTTACATGACAGGATACAATCAATGGAAATTGGTACCTTGAGATTGAAGGCCATACAAAAATAGGTTTTTGGCCGAACGGTTTGTTTAAGGGTCTTGCAAAATTAGGTGCCTCGGCTGAGTGGGGAGGAGAGGTGTTTAGTCCACCTGGCACACCAAAACCAGCAATGGGTGCTGGTTCTATTCCATCGAGGCTTGATTTCAAGTATGATGCATATTTTCGAATTATGTCGTTATCGGATGGACAAAAGACTATCAATGCGGATAATTTAGACATTATTAACGATAACAATAATTACCAAGCGAAGGACGTTGGCATTAACCCAGATCCAAGATGGGGCCATGTGATGTTTTATGGGGGGTCTTCCAACCCATCAGTGTAATACAAAGTATCATTAATGTAATATCTATTGTTTTTTTTAAGATTAAACGAACCGTGTATTGATAAGTGAAGAGGTACAATCCTCGAACAAAACGATTACAAGAAATTACATTACATGTTAGGCTATGAAGCCTAATTGCCGACGAAGTTCGGACTAAACTTCCAATGTCTACTAATAAACATATTTCTACGATTGTTAGTAACATTACCTAACTTGTTCATGCTATTAATTACATAAAACTCAATGATTCTAAAAACTTGTCCGGGACTAGACGTCCTTCCTTCATTAATTCTAGCATTGCGTTCCCGCCACAAACTATATACCGTCGATGCGAGTAATATCTATTGTTAGGTTGAGTTAAGTTTCTACCTGCATTTTGAATTAAATACTATCAGCGCATAATGTGACAACTTTTTGTTGAAATAATAGACTATTCTGGATGTAATCTCAATATTGATAACTTCATAAATTCATACTCACTCTGTCCTAGTTTGTTGGAACATTATGATATACTGTGCTAATTTGTAAAACAAAATGATTATAAATTAATTGTTGGAAAACCGATTTAAATTTTTTACTGAACCTCTTAAAAAAACAAAAATAAACCTTCAACTCTTTTTTGGTGTCAACGAATAGCTGGTTTTACTTTTGTACTCTTGGGAAAGCAAGTATAGAATTAAAAAAAAAAAAAAAATCCAGGAAAAACCTAAGGGACCAACTTCAAGAAAATACAACTATGAGACTTACCTGCAAACCGTGTGCATATGAAAAACTTTGAGCAAAGCCTTTGGTAGAGCTTCTTGAGTTTCATTAGACATAGGAGTTTTAGAATACCGCCCACATTAGAAGATCTCACTACTCCTTTACTACTAGAAGCTTTTGAAGCCTCTTTCTTACTCGCCACAACAGGCTTTCCACGGGGATCCGGGTTAAGTGTTACCTTCTGTGTTTCAAGGAGTTTTGCAATATTTATTTCTGCTTTTTTCTTTTTCTTTTTTAGCGCTCAGTTATTTCAGCTTCAATCATCTGGGGAAATCATCATCCCTGCCCCGGGGCCTTGGTATACCTCCATTGTAAGGATAATTATTATATAACAAATAAAAATGTGAAAAAACTCGATTCAAAACTTAATAAAACTTGCTTTACAGGTTCTTTGTCTGCTAAAATATTATGCTTTCGGCGTTTTTAATTAGCGTAGCTCTTGTGTAAAAATGCTTTAGCCAAACTTTCGCTTTTTAAAACACTGCTATCAAGTAAAACGGTATATATTTGAAATTCATCCCGTCCTTGTTCCAATCATATGATTCATTACTGGTTAAATTCGAAAACCCTTATTGTTGATCTTTTTGTTTATGGTGTTGGGTTGCGCTAATACTTCTTGTTCTTGTAATATATAATGTACAGATAAACATTGATCAACAGTTTATCTAAGCATTCATCTACATCTTTAATAAATGCCATCTTGTTTGCTTTTCTGCATCGACTTATTCTAAGTGGTACTGTATTGTTACCTGGTTGTTTAACTCATTGTATGATTAAGGGATTGAAATAGTACGACAAGAGGAAATTTCTTAAATGTTTGTAAGTTCTTTGTTGTATATAGATTGGCAATCCCCTAAAAAATTAAGCTTTATGGAGAGATTCTATTGATTATCTCTATACGACAATTTAGTAACAGTTTGTATGATGCTATACGACTTTTTGCTGAAATTTATCTAGATTACACCAATGTTGTTGCTAAGTGTAGGTAATTGCTATCGCGTTATTTTCTTGCAGTGTATCAAATAGAATATAGACCACTGATAACTATGTTGTATATTCGCTAACAGGAACTAAGGAGTTCAAAGAAGAGGTTTTCAATAAGGTCCAACTTGAACTAAACCAATTTGGGTTGTTTATATACAATGCTAATGTCAAACAACTCGTCGATGTCCCTGGGCACGAATACTTCTCGTACCTTGGCCAAAAGACCCAGATGGAAGCCGCCAACCAAGCTAAGGTTGACGTGGCCGAGGCCAGAATGAAAGGAGAGGTAGGCGCCAATTTAATTTTTTTTATTGTACTTTTTCATTTTATTTTTCTTTTTTGAGAAAAGGTAAGCATATTTCTTCGAATAGCTGAAGCTCTTTACCTAAGAAGACAAAGGGAAAAAAAAATACAGTAAATGTCTCTAAATCTTGAACCTAAATTTAAGATAACAGTGAGTATATTTTACTATACTGACATTTTCTCGTACTTAATCTTACTCATTTTTTTTATATTTGGTTTATTTGTATATTTTCCCATTTTAGGTTGGCGCCAAGCTGCGTGAGGGCCAAACGACCCAAAACGCGGCTAAAATAGATGCGGAAACCAAGGTGATATCGACCCAAAGGCAAGGACAAGGTAAAAAAGAGGAGATCAAAGTTAGGACCGAGGTGAAGGTTTTTGAGAACCAAAGAGAGGCTGAGGTGGCGGAGGCGAATGCTGAACTGGCAAAGAAAAAGGCCGGTTGGGAAAAAGAGGCGCAAGTGGCTGAGATGGAGTCGAGGAAGGCAGTGGCGCAGTTGTTCCTACATAGCTGTTAAACAAAAATCTATATGTTCTTCTCTGGCAAGATTCGTCAAGAAGTTAGCCGGCTTATTAGCTCCGCGAGGACCCTAAACAAAAATCCAGTCCTTACCTTCTTCTAATTTCTAAACATCTTCCACTATTGTTTCTATTTCCCAATGCCCGTGGTTAGTATGTGTTGTACAACCCTTAGCCATGTCACTACTATCAGTTTGGAAAATAATATTATTTCAATTTTTGTCTAACATCTTTAGACACGCCAATCGAATAATATAAGATTCTGCCACTAACGAACTAGAAAGTTTGAAGCGTGTACTTCAGGTATCCACAACTTCACCCAAGTTGTTTCGAGTAGTGGTTTCTCCTATAGACTTCTCTTATGGGCTTTTTATTCTTATGTGCTTATTATAATTAATAAAGGGCTTCTTATTCTGATGCGCTTCTTTTATGGGCTTCTCTTGTGACCCTTAACGTTATATTGGGCTTCTTATTCTTGACACACGTGAAAAAGTCAGAAACATGTAATGTGTTTTTCAATACGAGTTTCCTTATATATGTGGTTTAGACCCGGTGTCTTATAATTGGGCTAACTATGGCACATTTACGATGAATTGGCTTCTCTTATGGGCCCTTTAAGATTTAATGGGCTTCTTATTCTTAGCCCACTTAAATACTCCCATTTAAAATATATGGGCTTCTCTTACGGGCCCTGATTTTCCAATTGGCTTCTCATTCTTAGCCCACTTAAATACTCCCATTTAAAATATATGAGCTTTTCTTATGGGCCCTTATAGTTCCGATGAGTTTCTTATTCATACTCCCATTTTATACAGTCTTCTCTTATGGGCTTTAAGTTTTAATGGATTTCTTATTCTTAGCCCACTAACATACTCTCATTTTATAAATGGACTTCTCTTATGGACCCTTAACTTCAAATGGGCTTCTTATTCTTAGACAAGATCCATACTCTCATTTTCTTACAAATTGGCTTTTTATGGGCCCTTAAGTTCTAATGGGCTTCTTGTTCTTAGCCCACTTCAACACTACCCATTTTTATAAACGGGCTTCTCTTATGGACCCTTATTAGTCTAATGGGCTTATTGGGCCCTTATGTTTCACTCGGCTTAAGCAAAGAGAAACGTGATGCGAAATTATGAAATTCAAAATATTATAAAATGTACACGTGAAATAGTGAGAAACATGTATGTGGTTTAGACCATGTGTTGTCGCTATCATGGAAAGTTGAAACAAGAAAAGTACGATAAGTAAAATTTTACAATTAGTTACTTATATGATGAGATTTTGTTAGCATTTTAGAGTTTTTTTAGTTTCAAAAGTAGTTCCTTAAGGAAATTGGTACGGTTTAATGGATAATGTTGAGTTGGGGTGAGACGGTGAGATATCGATGTTGAGAAAAGGACTGCCCGGTACACGGACTTTAAGAATTAAGAGGGAATGGTTTAACTGATATGAAATTATAAGATATACTTAGGTCATGTTTGTTTGCATTTAGTATATTAGTTATAACCCTTATTAGCATGAATTGTATTTTAATCATATTATCATTTATATAATATTAAATGCAATTTGTGTAAACAAACAATTTATAACGTGAATCACAAGTTACTAATAATCTTACACCACCTCTTATACCGCAAACAAGCATTGCCTTAGATTATTTGTATAAAAATTAGGTGATTGTTTGTTGTTATTAAATATCAAATATTATTAAATGCAATATATTTCTTCTTTTTTAGTAATTTCTTGGGGCGCAAGTGTTTATTACCTAATCAAGTTCCATTCAATAGAGATAAAAGATTAACCAGTTGAGAGAAATCAGCAGTCAATAATACCCTGGACTTTATAATTAACCCTATACCCTATAAGAAGGGATCACAATTGAGGATTTGAGCATTTGAGAAAACAAGAAAGAAATAAAGACAGATGAGAACAGATTATGACAAATATCTGAACGTTTATTTTACAAAATTTGAACATTCAGCTAAGGATGTAATGTGGTCACGCAAGAAGAAGAGTAACAAAAAGTTTGAAAAGAAGATACTTCGTTCTAAATATTCAACCGGACGTTGTTCTACCCTCGATCAAACTAGAAAGCGGGAATGGAAAAGAAATCATGAACCAAAGGGTGGATGCCTAATTTTTGACGATAACATACTTGAAGGTAATTTAAAAGCTTTTTGACAAAAAAAATTTCTTGCTTTAAATTTGTTGTTTAATTTACTTGTCTTTGAATTGTTTTGGTATTATGATGTTGAACAGATGAGATCTGTACAAGAGAAAAGGAAAGCGAAATAGAGGAAATTCAAGAAAATTACAAGTCAAAGTGCGATTGCAAAACACTTATTTATCACATTCGCGATGGCATGTTTGTAGTTGAAGGTATCTTAATGTTACCCCATAAATTCTAATTTTTTTTATTGTTCCAATGAAATTCAGATATTTTTGTTTTTGGCACTCTTTTTTCAAGTTATAAATAGGAAATTGATATTCAGTTAAGAAAACAATATCCATCCACATAGGTTTCTAAATGATTGTTTTCAAGAACCAGAAATTTGAAACCTTGAAGGGAGTGTCGGCTGAGCAAGTTTTCGATTTATATATTCTTCAGGAATTTTTAAAATTCCTTCTTAAAATCTAAGAAACTTTCATCGAACTTATGTTCTTAAATTTGTACAACGATAGATTGTTGAACAGGAGAACCGCCCCAAATCTCTCCCATGATACAGCATGAGGATATTAATTCAACTAAGTTATATACAACCAATGGGGAATTCTGTTTTGACATACCCGGAGAACTCCAGATTGAGATACTATCAAGATTACCCTCCAAAAGTCTCGCTCGTTTCAAGTGTGTTTCAAAAGGATGGAAACTTATGATCTTGAATACTGTCCCGGTAGCAAAAGCCCCTAAGCTTTTGATATTATCTCGTACAGAAAACAACTCTTTATTGTTGCATTCGCTTGACAACGAAGCCCATGTAGAAAAGATTATAACCCAATTGAAGAACACTTGCAATGCGATTACAAGATTAAGGCCCATTCTTCTTGTCATGGTTTGTTACTTGTTCAAATAGATATAGATTTATTTGTGTGGAACCCGCTCACAAAGTTCTTTAAAAAGGTGCTTAGACAAAATGGCTTAGATTATAAGAATGTTCTGGCCGATCTATGTTTTGATTCTTCAAATGATGAGTACAAGGTCGTGTTGGTGGAAAAGCATCACTATAACTGGAACTCAGAAGTTTTTCGTATTGGCACTTGTAGGACTAGTACATGGGTAACGATCCATGTTCCTGACATTGTAAAGAATGTGTCAAAGGGGCCTTTTTTCAAAGGATATAGGCATTATATTTGCAAAGGTCGTTTCCCAACTTCAGATGAAATTGATAATAATAGTTTCATCCCTCCGATACAGTTTATAGTTTATTTTGACCTGAGTATAAATACTTTCATTAAAGTTCCAGCACCACAACCTAAAATCGGCGATCACCCTTTTCTCAGAGATACTTTTACCGGTTTAGGCGTTACTGATGAGTGCCTTTGTATAACTCGCAGGTTCAAAAGTAGGGGAAGTAATATAGAGTTTCTAATGATGAAAGAATACAAAAATGGAAGTTCGTGGGAATTAATGTTTGTTTTTTGTAATTTACCTGAATTTTTCTGTTACGGTAAGATGGAGCCTTTATTCAGAACAAAAGAAGTTTGGGTGTAAAGGCTTATGATGCTGATCGCAATTTTCTTGAGGATATATTAAGTTGGACAAAAAATAGTTCTTTTGATGTCGTCTTATATGAGGACAGTTGTGATGATTGTGTACGATTTTTCCCTGATAATGAATTTTTAAACAAAGACTGTAGTTGGGATTACTTTAGCGACTTTTGATGGGACACTGATGCCGGAGAATATACAGACTTTGAGCTATTGGAAATTGGTGATTTTGTTGAGGATGAATTTCTGTGGCAGGAGAAGAAATGGAGCAGGAATATGAAAACGAAGAAGTCCCATAGTATCAAAATCGCAACAAAACATTGTACAGAGAATCCCTGTTGGTGTGTCCTAAATAAGATACAAAGAAAGGAAAAGAAAACGAAACTAAATAAAAGAAAACGCAAGGGAAAGTGCGGCTACATGGATATTCATGATTTTACCCTTGAAACCAGGTAACCCAACATAACTTATGTTTTCTTGTTTCTGCTAATTCTTTTCATAGAAAATTTATTTATCACAACCTCGTTTTTTTTTTTGACTTGATGCTATCAGTTATACCTAGGCAGCTCTTAAACTCATTCTAAATTTTAAATCTCTACTGAGCTAGCTTTATATATACTTCCATTTGACAACCTTTTGATTTCTCCCCAATATTGTAGCATGTGGATATGGTTTTACGATATTCTTAGGTGATATTCAGGCTAATAGTCGTATGTTTTTTTATTTATTTATTATAATTGGTGGTAGAAAACCCACAGTTTTATTTATTTTTTTATAAAAATATGGGGGAAAAACCCCACAAAATAAACAAGGTTCAGCACCAAACGGTACTTAAAATATTCAAAATCAGAAAGACAACCTATACAGTAAAAACAAAATAAAGCTGGAGGACTTAAAGGAGCAACATATACAACTTGTGACACTTATCCTGGTTTTATATGTTTTATTTTACACGCTTTGTCTTCATTCACAGGTTCTGTAGTTTGATTAACGAAATGAACGATGATGGTGTAATCGAGGAGATTTGAATTGCATGTAAACTACGGGCTCAATTACTTAGCAAGTATTTTTGTCTGTTATCAATTACCCGAAGGAAACTGTAGGATCAGTTCCAAGTAATCAGGAACTAAGGAGGGTTGTATTAAAAAAGTCGGTAATTGAAGTGTTCCGAGGGCAATACTGTAAAAAACGGCTCAATTGCAGGTTATCAAGAACTCACGGGGGGTTGGATGAATTTGGTGAATTTAAGTACAAATTCAAGAATCCTGAGGGTCAAGCTGTATAAAAAGTAAAAACAATACAATGGCTTAGTGCTTATGTTAACGGGGTCTTTTCTGAATGAGGAAAATCGATGTGCCTCGAGTTTCCCGACATCTGCAACTTGTTTGGTTTACTTCCCATTTTCGCTACTAGCTAGTTGTGTTTTATTGTTTACGACTTGATTAATAAATAATTTGGTGATTAGTTCGATGGAATGCTAATTGTATGAACGTTTTGGTCATAGAGAATTGATCGATATCCTAAATGCATCTCCAATCTGCTACTGCAACTTTCACGCTTTAACTTTCAGAGTAAATATGTGTAAAAGAAGAGTTATACTTTTTTCTTTCAACTACTCACGTTTTCACCCAAACAAAAAAAAAAAATTAATATTTTAAAAACCAAATACTTTGTCACTTGTCTCATCAGGCACCCATTTTCTGAAAACTCCCTTCATACATGAGAAAAGTTTACAATCAACGACGATGCATAATAAGTTTAGTAAATTATCATTCTGATTATATACTCCATTCGTTGCAGAATTTTCAAGTAATTTATAAAGTTGGTGATAATAAAATTTATAAAATTTATAAAATTTGCTATATATGAAATAATAAAAATTGTCATTATAAGCCTCCTCGATAAGCATTAAAAAACTTAACACAGTGAACTCGTGCAGGGTAGATAAAAAACAAATACTCTCAGTTTTTGATAGGTGGTGTTCGTCAGCAACTAAGCATGGAATATTACGTTCCAGCGGGCAATAAAGATATGATGACTAAAGAATTTTCCTAAAAGAGATCTATAAATCGGAATAAAAACCAACGTCCGACAACATTTACTCAAGGTTATATAAATCTCCTCATCTTTTGCTGAACAAAATTAATAAAACAACTCCACTGTCCATACTTAAGTAAAGTTCAAGCATAAAATATTTTCAACCAAGAAAATTCTCCCATAAAAACAGTTAAAAGGTTTACAAAGCATACACTGAATAATTTACAGCAACAAAATAAACGGAATAACATCCAAGTATTAGAAGTCATTTCATAAACTGAAACATTCGAAGAAGAAAAGCAGGTTTTAACGATAGAGTCTAGTAACTAGTGCACTCATTCCATGACTAACAAGGTCTTGAACAGTCCATTTCAGTTTGTCAAGCAATCAAACACTACCAGATCGTGCCTCCAAAAGATTCAAGTTTTAAAACACCACCACCACCACCACCTCTACCGTAACTAGCACGACGATCACTCGAAGATGATGGTCCTCTACCTCCATGAGCAAGCTCGACCTGTAAAAATACATGTTCGAGACCCGAAATCAAAAGGGATAATTGTAACTGCAAGAGAAAACATCGGATTACTAAATTCTCTTTTACCCTTAAGCGACAACCATCAAAGTTGTAACCATCGCCCCTGATTGCTCCATCAGCGTCTCGAGAATTCTCAAACTACAAATAATTGAGAAATTAGAAATTCGCTCATTACACTGCTTGCCAAGCCGAATGAATTTTTTTTAGAGAGAGTTGTATATTTTGACTGCTGCTTTTGCTTTTAGTTTCCTGGAAACAGGCATTGTAGTGTTTCATATAATAAATTTAATTCTTTCTACTATCTTCTGTTTTTGTAGACTGCATTTCGGTAGCAGCTAGGGTGAAATTTAAAAATCTATTGCTTGTTTTTTGGGTTACAAATGGAGTTAACAGCGAAACCAGAAGGGTTACAAATGGAGTTAATAATAAGATCACGTTAAAACCAGAGCAGCTTTCAGAAGCTGGTTCCGTTTAAACTGCAAACCAAACTGAGCATATATTTTCATCTATTTTTATGTGTGGATCACCGTTTCTGAGTTTCTTTTCATAAGAAGATCATGATGGCAATTCATACCGAAGAACCTATCAACTTCCTAAACATATCTGAAATATATCTACCAGACATAATTGCTATATTGTGTTTAAGAGCAGGTTTTAGAAGTTGATTAAGTATATACCTGAATGCAAAACTGGTCCTAAATATACATGTTTTTTGCATGTCATTGATCTTTAATAAAGTACAAAGTGGTGGTTTGAGTTTGATTATGCATTAGTACTGTTAGGACCAGATTTCTGGTCTAAATTCTATTTGTTGTCTAATGGTTTTCACTAAATAATCCTATCTGTTTATTATGAACTAAGACAGAGTTGTTAGGTTTCAAGCAATGTTGCAACCTCAGTTACAACCTACTGAGACAACTGTTGTTAGGTTACAAGCAATGTTACAACCTCAGTTACAACCTATGTTGATAGGTTTCTACAACCTGCTGAGACAGCGTTGGTGGTTTCAAGTACCAGTTGCAACCTCAGTTGCAACCACAGTTCCAACCTGCTGTTCTGCAGAATTCTGTCTTGTTCTGTAAATCTGCATAACTGTTCTTTATTGATTATTATCTGTTCTACAGTATGTAGGATATATTCTCATATGATCTTAAAGGTTTAATATGCGTAAATTGAGAATATCAAAGTGGTAAGGAAAGATGTTTCCTAAAAGATATAAGGAGATTAGTTTATAAAGATATGTTTCCTTTTAAATCTATATCTCTATTCTTATGCAAATCTTTATCACTTGTTTCAATCTTTGTTCCTTATCATATTCAGTAAAGATAAGTTTAAAGATTGAATGTAATATGGGGTTAGGTGTTTCATATATATATGGAAAGATATTATCTCTAAAAGATATTATCTTTATATGTTTCCTAGTTATAGGAAAAGACTAACTCCTACTTTCAAGCTAGTTATTTTAACAGGTATTAACTTATGAAGATTGATGTCAATCCTACAAAAGGCAGACGTGCAATATGGAGAGATTGAAGCCAATCAAAAGAAGTCAAAAGCAATCATAAAAAGTCTTGAAGCAAGAAGATTGTTTTTACTTATAAATAGTTAATAACTTAGCTTGTAAAAAGGTGTGTGTTCTAAATTATAAAGAACTTATTTTCTAGAGAGAATACACGTGAGCTTTAAAAAGAAAACAATGGTGGGATGCCATTGATTTATAAGTGATAGTTATAGAGTAGGAGCAATATAGTGATAGGCAGAAAAACCTAGAGGGAGTCTAAGTTTTTCATTAAGACTTGAGTCATATATTGTAAGCTTTTTATAATATCATAATCTGGGTAAGTGCCCCGGAGACGTAGCCTAGTTAGGTGAACTCCGTTGTTAAATGTGCGTGTGAATTATTTTCAAGTACATTTAATTTTAAAACAGTTCTGTCCATTAATACACTTGGTTCCAACTGCAGTTCCAACCTCACTTGGAACCTTATACACTTGGTTCCAACTGCAGTTCCAACCCCACTTGGAACCTTACTGCAAAACTGCATCTAGAACAGCGGATAGGAATTTCAATTGGTATCAGAGCTTCACACTAGATCTTACTTAGTGTGGATCCTGTGTTCTAGTAACAATGGACTTAATGAGGGAAGGAAACGCCTTCAACAAACCTCCATTACTTGAAGGAGGAGTAAACTATGGAGTATGGAAAATTAGAATGAGGTCTTTCATCAAACAGCAGAATGAACATGCATGGAAGACTGTTATGTATGGATGGGAGGCTCCAACTACCATGGATAATGAAGGAGAACTGATTCTCTTACCTGAAGACAGATGGTCTGCTGAAGAAGACAGAAAATCAAGTGCCAACTCAACAGCCATAAACTTGATTTTTGCTGGTGTAACTCTCAGCGTATTCAGGTATATCTCTCATTGTGAAACAGCTAAAGAAGCATGGGATATTTTGCAAGTTACTTTTGAAGGAACCTCTAGAGTAAAAGCTTTCAAACTTCAACAGTTAACTACCCAATTTGAGAACTTAAGAATGGAGGAAGATGAAAACATTGAACAATTTAATGGTAGAATCTGCCACATTGCTCATCAAGCTGGAACCTTAGGTGAAAAATACAGTGATGCTAAACTTGTTAAGAAAACTCTTAGGTCACTCCCAGAAAGGTTTGAAATTAAGGTCACAACTATTGAAGAATCAACTGACTTAGATAATCTTAAACTTGAAGAACTCATAGGAAATCTAAGTACTCATGAACTGAAATTCTTCAAACATAAAAGACCAGAAAAGGGAATAGCATTTCAAGCTAAGAAATCTGAATCTAATGCCTGTGATAAAATGAGTGATGAAGAACAACTAGCTTTCTTTGCAAAAAAGGTGTACAAGAAGTTTTATAAGAAAAAGGAGGATGATACTGGTTCATCTAAAAACTTTCAGAAAAAGGATAACCAGTGTAAGACAGAGTCTAGGTTCAATAATAACTCTACAGGAAAGTGGAATTCCAAAGAAAAGGATAACAAAGAATACAAACCTAAAGAGATTCAGTGTAGAGAATGTAGAGGTTTTGGTCATATTCAGGCTGAGTGTGCAAACACTTTAAAAAGAAACAAAAATGCTTATATAACCACTCATAGTGATAGTGATTCTGAGAGTAACAGTGATGAAGAGGATGGTTCCAATTTTGTTAATTTCATGGGAATAATCACTGAAAAAGAACTTACTTATGAAAGTGACTGTGAGCCTGTTTCAACCATAGTTACAACTGCTTTTGAAACCTATAGCAGTGATGAGGAAGAACCTTCTGATGAAACCATTACTCAGCAATATCTAGTTCTTTTTGAAAAGTATCAATGCCTGAGTAAGCAAAACTTGATCTTGAACAAACTTAATGTTAATCTAAAGGATGAAGTTAAAAGTCTCACTGAGAAAATCAACAAACAGCTAGTTGAACTTACTGATACTAAAAAGCAAATAAAAATGCTGAATGTTTCTGCTTCAGAGAAATTAGATGATATGCTGTCCTACTCTAGAGGGTCTAAAGATAACAGTGGTTTAGGTTACTATGGTTGTGGAAGTACAAGGAAAAATACCTTTATTAAAGCTGTTGCTAAAGCTAAAACTCATGATTTTGTCAATAAGGTTAGAAGCTCAGTTGCAACCAAGGTTGCAACCAGGAATAAAACTCAAGTTTTTGAGAAGAAGGTTAGAAGTATAGTTGCAACTAGGGATGTAACCACAGTTGCAACCAAGAAAAAACTGAATAGCTATGAGGTTAAATATACTTTTAGAGCTAAACTGTGTAACTTCTGCAAGAAACCTGGTCATTCTGAAATCCAGTGTTATTTGAAAAGAAACAGAAGGTATATTTCTCAGAAAACCTGGTTAGCTTCTATTAATAAAAATTTGAAATGGGTCTGGAAAGTTAAAGAAAAAGCAACTTTAATTGCTAACAACAAAGCTGTTATTAACTCTTTGAATGCTGTTACTTCTAATGATTGGTATTTTGACAGTGGATGCTCTAAGCATATGACAGGTACTGCAAGTCTCCTAAAAAATTTCACCATTCTTACAGGTAACACTGTTGTGTTTGGAGGTGGAGATACAGGTAAAATTGTTGGTAAAGGTACATTAAGCAAACCTGGAATGCCTAATATTGATGATGTTTTTCTTGTAGATGGACTAAAAGCTAATCTTATTAGTATTAGTCAACTATGTGACAACAAGATGATTGTTAAATTCAACAAAAATAGGTGTCTAATTACTGATCTTAACAATGATTTGGTCATGACTGGAGTCAGATCAACAAACAGCTGCTATGTGTTTGAAAAAGCTGAAAAAGAATTGCCTCAGAATAGTAGAGCTTTTAGAGTCTTTAATCAAAGAACAAACTGTGTTATGGAATCTTATAATGTGTTATTTGATGACCTAAAAACTGTTGATGAGAATACAGGTGATGATGAACAATCTGAGATTGCAGAAAAAGAGAAAGCAGAAGTTCAGCAAACAAGCAGTCCCATAGAGGTTGGAAGTCCAGTTGAAACTGAAGTTACAACCGAGATTGTTACAGAGGATGGAACTGAGGTTGAAACCGAGGTTCAAACCCAGAATTCAATAGAATCTGAAGAAGAAGGATCTGCTATGCCAACTACAAGCAAGCCACGCTATGTAAGGACTCAGAAAAATCACTCTCTTGACAATGTCAAAGGAGAAGTTACTTCAGGTATGAAAACCAGAGGTAAAAGAAAGAATGTTGTTCACTTTACTTGTTATATTTCTCAGTTAGAACCTAAGAATATAAAAGAAGCTTTAGAAGACAGTGAATGGATTTTAGCTATGCAAGATGAGTTGCATCAATTTAAGAGAACCCCTATGAGTACCACCCTTAAACTGTCCAAAAATGATAAAGGTAAAAATATCTGTCCAAGTCTTTATAGATCCATGATTGGAAGTTTGCTGTATTTAACTGCTAGTAGACCAGACCTTTGCCTAAGTGTAGGAGTTTGTGCCAGATATCAGGCAAATCCTTTAGAACCTCATCTTCTTACTGTCAAAAGAATTCTTAGGTATGTAAAAGGAACACTTCACCTAGGCCTATGGTATTCCAAAGATACAAACCATTTTCTAAGTGGCTACTGTAATGCAGATTGGGCAGGTAACATATATGATAGAAAGAGTACTTCTGGTGGTTGTTTTTATTTTGGAAACAACCTTGTTTCTTGGTTCAGTAAAAAGCAAAATTGCATATCTTTATCTACTGCTGAGGCAGAATATGTTGCAGCTGGAAGTGGATGCACTCAACTTATTTGGATGAAACAGATGTTAACTGATTATAATGTCAAACAAGAAATATTAACTTTGTTTTGTGATAATAAAAGTGCTATAGATTTAGCTAAAAATCCAGTTCAACATTCCAGAACCAAACACATTGATCTAAGACATCATTTTATTAGAGAACTAGTTGAAGAAAAGAGCTTAATTTTAGAACATGTTTCAACTGAAAGACAACTAGCAGATATTTTTACAAAGCCCCTTGATACAAACAAGTTTGAATCATTAAGAAGTGACATAGGGGTATGTCATTATCAATCTAATTGAATACTTTTGCTAAATATGTCTGTGTTGAGTACCTTTATTAAGTTTTATTTCTAAGGTTAAAGTCTTATTTTGAGCTATGATGTTTTTGTCTTGAAAAAGCCGCTTTTTGGTGTCTCAAAAACAGATGTGAGGTAACTTGTCCTTAAAAAACCTCTCTGGTAATAGAGTTGCAAGCACAAAGTGCAAATTTTTTATGATGGTTGCAAGTTCAGTTGCAACATCAGTTGAAACCTCACACTCTCAATAGTTGGTTGGAAGTTCAGTTGCAACTCCAGTTGAAACCTCGTGTTAAAAATACTGGTTGCAAGCTCAGTTGAAACATCAGTTGAAACCTCAGTCTACATTATAACTGTCAAGACAAAGTCTTATTTTTTTTGACATCACTTATACTCTTTCCTTGCTGAGGTCATCAAACAAGTTTTTGTGTAGAGATAAAAACGGATTTGCTCAATATAAGCTCCTAAAATCTAATCTTTATTAAGGCTATTCAATGATAAACATATTTTCTTAGGTAAATTGCTAGATTTTTGTTTTTCTGAAAAATTAGATATCTTTTAAATGTTTTTTTTGTTTTAATATGTTCAAAATTCTTTCCTAAGCTTCAACTTTTGAATTTTCAAATTTTGGATCAATCTGTTTTGCAAAAGGAATGTTTATCTGTATATTTGGCTGGATTTATCTGTCCTTCGTGATCTTGCTGTGATTTTTTTTAAACTGATTGATAAGATATTTCCTAATTTTTCGCCAAAATCTGTTTCATAATTGATTTGCATGTATCTCTTTCCAATTACAAAAGGATATGAACTTTATTGCTATTTATACTAAACTCTTTTTAATATCCCAAAACAATCACAATTATCAGTATTACTCTCTCTCTCTTTCTATTAACCAAAAATCCTAGTTTAATGAGGTTGATCCTAGGTTCTGGAGTAGGAAAACGTATAGGAGGTTTAGGGCCTTTGCTGGTAGGGAAATTCACTGTGAAAGGAAGCTTAGTTTGGTTACTAGTTTGTCTGGCTTATGACAAATAGGGGGAGATGAGTTTATGGTTCACTTTAATGTTTACAGTTTCAAGCTTTAATTTCAATGTCAAACTTTATGTTGCTGTTTTAAAGTTCAGTTACAATTGCTGTATTAAGACTACTCTGTGCCAGCATTGTTTTTTGAAATTGAATCTGTTCTGAAACTCTGTGAATGGATATATTCTGTGCTTATATGATACCTGCTATTCTAACTTGCAGGGGGAGCTAAATAGGTGTTACAAAAGCACTGATAAATGAAATACAGAAAAAAACTGTACTGCTAACTATTTACAGGTGGATTAGTGTTTATATAAACTTAGATGATTTGTCAAAACCAATGACAAAGGGGGAGATTGTTAGGACCAGATTTCTGGTCTAAATTCTATTTGTTGTCTAATGGTTTTCACTAAATAATCCTATCTGTTTATTATGAACTAAGACAGAGTTGTTAGGTTTCAAGCAATGTTGCAACCTCAGTTACAACCTACTGAGACAACTGTTGTTAGGTTACAAGCAATGTTACAACCTCAGTTACAACCTATGTTGATAGGTTTCTACAACCTGCTGAGACAGCGTTGGTGGTTTCAAGTACCAGTTGCAACCTCAGTTGCAACCACAGTTCCAACCTGCTGTTCTGCAGAATTCTGTCTTGTTCTGTAAATCTGCATAACTGTTCTTTATTGATTATTATCTGTTCTACAGTATGCAGGATATATTCTCATATGATCTTAAAGGTTTAATATGCGTAAATTGAGAATATCAAAGTGGTAAGGAAAGATGTTTCCTAAAAGATATAAGAAGATTAGTTTATAAAGATATGTTTCCTTTTAAATCTATATCTCTATTCTTATGCAAATCTTTATCACTTGTTTCAATCTTTGTTCCTTATCATATTCAGTAAAGATAAGTTTAAAGATTGAATGTAATATGGGGTTAGGTGTTTCATATATATATGGAAAGATATTATCTCTAAAAGATATTATCTTTATATGTTTCCTAGTTATAGGAAAAGACTAACTCCTACTTTCAAGCTAGTTATTTTAACAGGTATTAACTTATGAAGATTGATGTCAATCCTACAAAAGGCAGACGTGCAATATGGAGAGATTGAATCCAATCAAAAGAAGTCAAAAGCAATCATAAAAAGTCTTGAAGCAAGAAGATTGTTTTTACTTATAAATAGTTAATAACTTAGCTTGTAAAAAGGTGTGTGTTCTAAATTATAAAGAACTTATTTTCTAGAGAGAATACACGTGAGCTTTAAAAAGAAAACAATGGTGGGATGCCATTGATTTATAAGTGATAGTTATAGAGTAGGAGCAATATAGTGATAGGCAGAAAAACCTAGAGGGAGTCTAAGTTTTTCATTAAGACTTGAGTCATATATTGTAAGCTTTTTATAATATCATAATCTGGGTAAGTGCCCCGGAGACGTAGCCTAGTTAGGTGAACTCCGTTGTTAAATGTGCGTGTGAATTATTTTCAAGTACATTTAATTTTAAAACAGTTCTGTCCATTAATACACTTGGTTCCAACTGCAGTTCCAACCTCACTTGGAACCTTATACACTTGGTTCCAACTGCAGTTCCAACCCCACTTGGAACCTTACTGCAAAACTGCATCTAGAACAGCGGATAGGAATTTCAATTGGTATCAGAGCTTTACACTAGACTTTACTTAGTGTTGATCCTGTGTTCTAGTAAAAATGGACTTAATGAGGGAAGGAAACGCCTTCAACAAACCTCCATTGCTTGAAGGAGGAGTAAACTATGGAGTATGGAAGATCAGAATGAGGTCCTTCATCAAACAGCAGAATGAACATGCTTGGAAAACTGTGATGTATGGATGGGAGGCTCCAACTACCATTGATAGTGAAGGAGAACTGGTTTTTATACCTGAAGACAGATGGTCTGCTGATGAAGACAGGAATCAAGTGCCAACTCAACAGCCATAAACTTGATTTTTGCTGGTGTAACTCTCAGTGTATTCAGGTATATTTCTCACTGTGAAACTGCTAAAGAGGCATGGGATATTTTGCAAGTTACTTTTGAAGGAACTACTAAAGTAAAAGCTTTCAAACTTCAACAGTTAACTACTCAATTTGAAAACCTAAGAATGGAGGAAGATGAAAATATTGAACAATTTAATGGTAGAATCTGCCACATTGCTCATCAAGCTGGAACCTTAGGTGAAAAATACAGTGATGCTAAACTTGTTAAGAAAACTCTTAGGTCACTCCCAGAAAGGTTTGAAATCAAAGTTACAGCTATTGAAGAATCTACAGACTTAGATAATCTTAAACTTGAAGAACTTATAGGAAATCTAAGCACTCATGAGCTGAAATTCTTTAAACATAAAAGACCAGAAAAGGGAATAGCAATTCAGGCTAAGAAATCTGAACCTAATGTCTGTGATAAAATGAGTGATGAAGAACAGCTGGCTTTCTTTGCTAAAAAGGTTTTTAAAAAGTTTTATAAGAGAAAAGAGGATGATACTGGTTCTTCTAAAAATTTTCAGAAAAGGGATAACCATCTTAAAACAGAATCCAGGTTCAATAATAACTCTACAGGAAAGTGGAATTCCAAAGAAAAGGATAACAAAGAATACAAACCTAAAGAGATTCAGTGTAGAGAATGTAGAGGGTTTGGTCATATTCAGGCTGAGTGTGCAAATACCTTAAAAAGGAACAAAAATGCTTATATAACCACTCATAGTGATAGTGATTCTGAGAGCAACGGTGATGAAGAGGATGATTCTAATTTTGTTAATTTTATGGGAATAATCACTGAAAAAGAACCTACTTATGAAAGTGACTGTGAACATGTTTCAACCATAGTTACAACTGCTCCTGAAATCTATAGCAGTGATGAGGAAGAACCTTCTGATGAAGACATTTCTCAGCAATATCTTGTTCTTTATGAAAAGTATAAATGTCTGAGTAAACAATCCTTGATCATAAGCAAACTTAATGTTAATCTAAAGGATGAGGTTAAAAGTCTTACTGAGAAGCTTAAACTACAACTGGCTGAACTTACTGAAACTAAAAAGATAATAAAACTGATGAATGTTTCTGCCTCAGAAAAATTAGATGACATGTTGTCCTATTCTAGAGGCTCCAAAGATATCAGTGGTCTAGGTTACTATGGTGGTAAGAGTACAGGAAAAACTACTTTTATTGAAGCTGTTGCTAAAGCTAAAACTCATGATTTTGACCACAAGGTTAGAAGCTCAGTTGCAACCAGAGTTGCAACCAGGAATAAAACTCAGGTTTATGTAAAGAAGGTTGGAAGCTCAGTTACAACCAAAGTTGCAACCATGAATAAACTGAATAGCTTTAGGGATAAAAATAACTTTAGGTTGAAGTTGTGTAATTTCTGTAAAAAACCTGGTCATTCTGAAATCCAGTGTTATTTAAAAAGAAACAGAAAGTATATTTCCCAGAAAACCTGGTTGGCTTCTGTCAATAAAAATTTGAAATGGGTCTGGAAAGTTAAAGAAAAAGCAACTTTAATTGCTAACAACAAAGCTGTTATTAACTCTTTGAATGATGTTACTTCTAATGATTGGTATTTTGACAGTGGATGCTCTAAGCATATGACAGGTACTGCAAGTCTCCTAAAAAATTTCACCATTCTTACAGGTAACACTGTTGTGTTTGGAGGTGGAGATACAGGTAAAATTGTTGGTAAAGGTACATTAAGCAAACCTGGAATGCCTAATATTGATGATGTTTTTCTTGTAGATGGACTAAAAGCTAATCTTATTAGTATTAGTCAACTATGTGACAACAAGATGATTGTTAAATTCAACAAAAATAGGTGTCTAATTACTGATCTTAACAATGATTTGGTCATGACTGGAGTCAGATCAACAAACAGCTGCTATGTGTTTGAAAAAGCTGAAAAAAAATTGCCTCAGAATAGTAGAGCTTTTAGAGTCTTTAATCAAAGAACAAACTATGTTATGGAATCTTATAATGTGTTATTTGATGACCTAAAAACTGTTGATGAGAATACAGGTGATGATGAACAATCTGAGATTGCAGAAAAAGAGAAAGCAGAAGTTCAGCAAACAAGCAGTCCCATAGAGGTTGGAAGTCCAGTTAAAACTGAAGTTACAACCGAGATTGTTACAGAGGTTGGAACTGAGGTTGAAACCGAGGTTCAAACCCAGAATTCAATAGAATCTGAAGAAGAAGGATCTGCTATGCCAACTACAAGCAAGCCACGCTATGTAAGGACTCAGAAAAATCACTCTCTTGACAATGTCAAAGGAGAAGTTACTTCAGGTATGAAAACCAGAGGTAAAAGAAAGAATGTTGTTCACTTTGCTTGTTATATTTCTCATTTAGAACCTAAGAATATAAAAGAAGCTTTAGAAGACAGTGAATGGATTTTAGCTATGCAAGATGAGTTGCATCAATTTAAGAGAACCCCTATGAGTACCACCCTTAAACTGTCCAAAAATGATAAAGGTAAAAGTGTCTGTCCCAGTCTATACAGGTCCATGATTGGAAGCTTGCTTTATTTGACTGCTAGTAGACCAGACCTGTGCTTAAGTGTAGGTGGTTGTGCCAGGTATCAGGCAAATCCTTTAGAACCTCACCTTCTAGCTGTCAAAAGAATTCTTAGGTATGTAAAAGGAACACTTCACCTAGGCCTATGGTATTCCAAAGATACAAACCATTTTCTAAGTGGCTACTGTGATGCAGATTGGGCAGGTAACATAGATGATAGAAAGAGTACTTCTGGTGGTTGTTTTTATTTTGGAAACAACCTTGTTTCTTGGTTCAGTAAAAAGTAAAATTGCATATCTTTATCTACTGCTGAGGCAGAATATGTTGCAGCTGGAAGTGGATGCACTCAACTTATTTGGATGAAACAGATGTTAACTGATTATAATGTCAAACAAGAAATATTAACTTTGTTTTGTGATAATAAAAGTGCTATAGATTTAGCTAAAAATCCAGTTCAACATTCCAGAACCAAACACATTGATCTAAGGCATCATTTTATTAGAGAACTAGTTGAAGAAAAGAGCTTAATTTTAGAACATGTTTCAACTGAAAGACAACTAGCAGATATTTTCACAAAGCCCCTTGATACAAACAAGTTTGAATCATTAAGAAATGACATAGGGGTATGTCATTATCAATCTAATTGAATACTTTTGCTAAATATGTCTGTGTTGAGTACCTTTAATAAGTTTTATTTCTAAGGTTAAAGTCTTATTTTGAGCTATGATGTTTTTGTCTTGAAAAAGCCGCTTTTTGGTGTCTCAAAAACAGATGTGAGGTAACTTGTCCTTAAAAACCTCTCTGGTAATAGAGTTGCAAGCACAAAGTGCAAATTTTTTATGATGGTTGCAAGTTCAGTTGCAACATCAGTTGAAACCTCACACTCTCAATAGTTGGTTGGAAGTTCAGTTGCAACTCCAGTTGAAACCTCGTGTTAAAAATACTGGTTGCAAACTCAGTTGAAACATCAGTTGAAACCTCAGTCTACATTATAACTGTCAAGACAAAGTCTTATTTTTTTTGACATCACTTATACTCTTTCCTTGCTGAGGTCATCAAACAAGTTTTTGTGTAGAGATAAAAACGGATTTGCTCAATATAAGCTCCTAAAATCTAATCTTTATTAAGGCTATTCAATGATAAACATATTTTCTTAGGTAAATTGCTAGATTTTTGTTTTTCAAAAGCTTAAATATCTTTCTAATTGCTATCTTTATCTTGAATCAATTCAAATTTCCTTCAAAGCTTCAACTCTTGTATTTTCAAATTTGGATAAGTCTGTTTACAAAGGAATGTTTATCTGTGTTAACTGCTTGATTTATCTTCAATGCCAACTGTTTTATTCGTTATTTAAGAGTTATTAATTTTTCAAAAGCCTTGTTGATAAGAAACTTCCTAATTTTTTGGCTAAATCTGTTTCATAATTGATTTGCATGTATCTCTTTCCAATTACAAAAAGATATGGTCTTTACTACCATTTATACAAAATCTTTTTACTATTTCAAATCAATCACAATTATCAGATTTATTCTCTCTCTCTTTCTACTTATCAAAGAAACCCTAAGCTTTCTGGAAACCCACACAGCGAAGTTCTAAGTGCAGTTCCAACCGTAGTTGAAACCATGTTTTGTTGTTAATATGAAACATTTGTTGGCAACGGAAAAACTTATGTTGATAATAATTTAATCTTTTTCGTTGCAATTTGATTATGTTGCGCCGTTGCTGAAATTTATTTTGGCATCAAATACTATATCTTATTAATTTATATTTGTGTCCTCAACAGTTTAATTTATTTTGACACCTTTTTTTTAAATTCTAAATACATTTATATATTATTTGTGAAAATCTTTTACCTTGGAGATGCATGTCATATTCACATCATCGTTTCATTTCAGTCTTGAAACAAAATAGTTCAACTATCCCTGATTTTATCTTTTCAAGGTGAAACCAATTTTTAAGGCTGTGAATCGTTTATTGGTATCCTCTCAAAAGTAACCTGTATTAGTTTAAAATAGTTACCAAGTTGAGAAACGGAAACGAAAAATGATACGGGAAACGGAAACGGGAAACGCCGATATAATAATTTTTTTAAAATATAATGTGTTGGAAATATTTATGAAATATGCCAAATTTATGAATAATACAATGAACAACTTCATATGATTTAAGATATAATTTATCAAGATAACTTATTTACGCTCTTTTGTTAATTTGATTTCATCATATTTTAAATGCATTTTTTCACTTTTATTCAAAAACAAGTATCGTACAAGTTTCTTTGATGTTTTATTACGTTTTCTGAGGAGTATAATTTAAGATTTTATAAAAGTTGTGCTTAAGTTTCTGAAACGTTTCTCCTAAAATTTTAAAAGATTACCGTACCAATTTCCGAAAGGCGTTTATGAGGAAACGTGATACGTACCCTACACATAGTTTCCGAGTAACAATAGTTTAAAATTATTAAGTTTAAAAATCACTCCAAAGTTAATTTATCTGGCATGCGATTAAAAACAGGTTGTGCCCTCAAGTACAAATTTTTATTAGATGGTTTTGTTTGGAACTTATGATAAAGCATATATTTTCAATAGCCATAACAATTAACATAAATATAAATAATAAAAATCTGAAAGATGGATGCAATTGTGACATCTAAATTAGATAAGATGGAAAAAATTGAAAGGATATTACCAATGAAGAAACAAGATAAAGATTTTAATTAATTCTTCCAACTAATATAAATACGTGTTGTGTTATATATATAAACTTTACTTAATACCTGAAGTTATACATAACAAATTAACTAATACATTACTAATTAGTAGGTTTAACCAATTTGACTATTTTAATAACAGAAACCACTATCACTTCATAACACATTAGAAGATCCATTGTACACTGGAACAAAGGGTGAGGAATGCCCTATTGGATCGGTTCCGATAAAAAGAATCACTAAAGAAGATCTCATCAGAGAGAAACTCGCTTCACAAGAAAGGACTCTTGTCGGTAACACACTTGGGGTTAATGTAAGTTCTAAGTTTTGACCTTTTCTCTTGTATGGTAAAATAGAAGTTTCTTTATTTCTCATGGTATGTGTTCACATGTTAGTATGCTGTTGCCCGAACAAAACCGGGAATAAATAAGTTTGTTGGAGCTAGAGGTTCAACATCAGCTTGGAATCCACAAGTTAGTGGTAGACAATATAGTGCCGGGAGATTGAAGATCTCAAATCAAGGCGACAGTATCGAATCTGGTTGGAGGGTATGTACATTTACGAGAAACCAATAATGCTTTTCTCTTCTACATTTATCAACTTTTTTTTTTCTAACAGGTAGATCCAACCGTATACGGTGATACTCAGACTTACGTATATATTCGCACAGATGTAAGTATCTTTTATAATATTTATAATGATGTTACCTATGTTATAATATAAATAGATTAGGGATTAGAACTTCTAAAACGTACGTAATGAAAACAGGCAGGTAGATCTCATTGTTTTGACACAAGATGTGGATTTGTCGTATTGGATAGAAGTATTCGAGCAGGAGAAGCTCTGGCAGTAACTTCACAGCAGGGAGTAGCAATTTATTATGTAGAGATATTCATCTACCAGGTAAATTATTAAAATTTGGATAGAAAAAATGTCTAGCATGGGTAGATTGGTATTGGGATGAGTTTAAGTTTCCTTTTACATGACAGGATACAATCAATGGAAATTGGTACCTTGAGATTTCGAAAGACCACACAAAAATAGGTTTTTGGCCGAACGGTTTGTTTAAGGGTCTTGCAAAATTAGGTGCCTCGGCTGAGTGGGGAGGAGAGGTGTTTAGTCCACCTGGCACACCAAAACCAGCAATGGGTGCTGGTTCTATTCCATCGAGGCTTGATGCAAATTATGATGCATATTTTCGAATTATGTCGTTATCGGATGGACAAAAGATTATCAATGCAGATAATTTAGACTTTATTAACGATAACAATAATTACCAAGCGAAGGACGTTGGCATTAACCCAGATCCAAGATGGGGCCATGTTATGTTTTATGGGGGGTCTTCCAACCCATCAGTGTAATATAAAGTATCATTAATGTAATATCTATTGTTTTTTTTTTAAAGATTAAACGAACCGTGTATTGATAAGTGAAGAGGTACAATTCTCGAACAAAACGATTACAAGAAATTACATTACATGATAGGCTATGAATCCTAATCGCCAACAAAGTTCGGTCTAATCTTCCAATGTCTACTAATAAACATATTTCTACGATTGTTAGTAATATTACTTAACTTCTTCATGCTATTAATTACATAAAACTCAATGATTCTAAAAACTTGTCCGGGACTAGACGCCCTTCCTTCGTTAATTCTAGCATTGCGTTCCCGCCACAAACTATATACCGTCGATGCGAGTAATATCTATTGTTAGGTTGAGTTAAGTTTCTACCTGCATTTTGAATTAAATACTATCAGCGCATAATGTGACAACTTTTTGTTCAAATAATAGACTATTCTGGATATAATCTCAATATTGATAACTTCATAAATTCATACTCACTCTGTCCTAGTTTGTTGGAACATTATGATATACTGTGCTAATTTGTAAAACAAAATGATTATAAATTAAGTGTTGGAAAACCGATTAAATTTTTTTACTGAACCTCTTAAAAAAAACAAAAATAAACCTTCAACTCTTTTTTGGTGTCAACGAATAGCTGGTTTTACTTTTGTACTCTTGGGAAAGCAAGTATAGAATTAAAAAAAAAAAAATCCAGGAAAAACCTAAGGGACCAACTTCAAGAAAATACAACTATGAGACTTACCTGCAAACCGTGTGCATATGAAAAACTTTGAGCAAAGCCTTTGGTAGAGCTTCTTGAGTTTCATTAGACATAGGAGTTTTAGAATACCGCCAACATTAGAAGATCTCACTACTCCTTTACTACTAGAAGCTTTTGAAGCCTCTTTCTTACTCGCCACAACAGGCTTTCCACGGGGATCCGGGTTAAGTGTTACCTTCTGTGTTTCAAGGAGTTTCGCAATATTTATTTCTGCTTTTTTCTTTTTCTTTTTTAGCGCTCAGTTATTTCAGCTTCAATCATCTGGGGAAATCATCATCCCTGCCCCTGCATTTTTCAAATTTCTTTGTGTTTTTTAATGATTTTCTGATACGCTTTGCAAATCAGAAATTGCCTATCTGGATCTACTCTAAACTTCCAGTCCTTTAAGGTTGGTCCGACGTCCTTCTCTAGTGTTTGTAACTCCACTTATCATACCACATAGTATAAGCTTATTTTCCTTTTTTTTTAATCAAAGAGGACCGTCCCTCATCATATTTCAGAGATGGGACCTAACTCAGTTGTTACAAACTTTTGCAAAATGAATTCAAGAAACAAAATAAGAAACAGTTTATAGACTTCCCCTTTTACATCAGAAAATAAGCTACATGTCTTCTGGCGCCTTTCTACTTTTCAAAAATAACATTTTGAGAAACTTAATGCGAAAATTTAAAATCACTTTCATTTTCTACTTCAGTATCTCTTCCTGAAGTCTATAACCCCCTCTTTATCTAGGCAATACACACCATACGCCTGTTTTGGAAATTCGCTTTCAGCAAAAAATGTTCTACTACTACCTTTGGCTGCCCCTTCATTTGCTAACTTATCTGCTACAACATTTTGCTCTCTCCAAACATGAGCAAACTCACCAACAAAAAACTCTTTCAAGCAGATTATATCTTCCCACATATTTAAGAATTTTATAGGCACATTCCTTTCATTTCTCTGCCAATCCACCATAGTCTTGGCATTAACCTCAATATCCAGTTCAGTAATATCTAACCGATAACATATTAACAGTTCATGAAGTAAGGAAGAAATCTCTGCTTGAATAGCTGACTCTCCTTTCATTCTATCACAATAAGCTACAACAATATCCCCTTTCTCATTTATGACAATTACTCCCACCCCCATGCTTAAACCTTGTTTTCCTTCTACATGCTTAAACCTTTACTTTTGTGTATTGTTTTAAAAAGCACATTTTGTACTAAAAAAACTCGATTCAAAACTTAAATAAAAAGCTCACTTTTCCGCTTTTAAGGCCGCTAAAAGCTTATGTTTTTTTTACGCTTTTAACGTAACTCTTGCAAAAGCGCTTTAGCTATGATTTTGCTTTTTTTAAAACACTGCTTTTATGTGTGCTCTTGTAAAGACCTGAATACATGATATACTTACCTACTTCTTTTCAAGTATGACAATTGTCTTTCGCATGATCAAAACCATGTTAGACATCCTACCTTGTTACCAATTTGAATTATCTGATGGAAAATGAATTAAAAAAAAAAAACGTTTTGATAGTTCCATTAGCTCTAATTTGATTATGCACGAATAATAGGTCCATTCAAGAAAGTTGAACAATGAATTGAAAACACAAAGAAAGCAACAAATCCTCATTTTGAGAAAGTTCATGGACTCATCTTTAGAGCCAAAGCAAAGTTCCAATATTTGAGATCTAAGAGTAAGAACAATCAGTCTAACATGAAAACTGAATTGCCCTCCATATATATTGTAACTTTGTATTTGTTTGAAATTTTATTCCTACTCTTCGTTACCTCGGATGGCCTCTGATCCTGTTGTGGACTTGTGGGTGATCATAAGAAATAAACAAATGTAGATATCAACTTTACTACCATTGTCATTTTTCTGTGTGTATTAATTCTGGAACAATTGGATTCAGTTTTGAATATGAGTTAAAATTGCTGTTCTCTTCATTTTTTCACATTTGCTAGCTTAGGTATTTAAAGGTTATGTATTTCCTGCTTCTCAATAGATCAAGGACTAATTTCTCTTTAGGGTGCAATAGCTCTTGCTACCGGAGGATTATAGCTAATGATGAGCATATCTGAAGCTTTGACTTTTTAATTAGCTGTTAAATTGCGCAGGTTGTTGTACCTGCTAATCTCGAGCAAATTTGGATTAAGGCATGCTTTTAACTTTATCAATTTGAGCAAAATAGATGGAACTGAAGTAAAGAACTTTTATCATTTTGTTTTCCGAAGTTGATTATCTCACTTTCCAGCCTGAGTATATTTTGTATTAAGCTGCATTATTGAGGTTTTTTGGGTTGATTAAAGGTTGAAACGGGATCATTACCGACTTAACGATTTTGGTTGTCATTATAGTGCTCTTTTAATCGCATTGATCAGGAGCTATAAGGGGTGATATAAGGATATGAGTCATAAGATGAAAAGTAGCATGTAATGAGCTCGTTATCTAAAGTCGGTTTGGTCGTGTTTTTAAGTTTTAGTTTTCCTATTTTTTCCTCTTAATGTATGCATAGGGCATTAATAGTATATGTTTGTTGTAGCTTATCATTTTCGATAGTTTTGCGTATTATGGGGTTTTGTCCCATAATACGGATATGTTTTGCTTCTGTTATGCTTCAATAAAGGTCCTGTTCTTGGGGGGGAAAAAGAAAAAAAAGAGACTAATTTATCATTAGTCACAGTTATGATATTTTATACAATTTTATATATGATCTCCAATAATTTATTATTAGCAAAAATCACAGACATAATTATAAGAAACCTAAAAAGCAGTTTCTAAAAACATAAAAATCAAATTTTGAATAATTATCTAGTTTGGTAACTTAAATATGAATATTTGGTATCTTTAAAAACATGCTAATATAGTTAAGGTGTATGACATGTTTGGCCCTAACCGGACCGACCTGAGAGATCCAGGTCCAACTTTGGGGTGGCCCTTTTATAACCCATAACATGCATGCCTTTAATTTGCTTATATACCGACTAACCGAAAGCCGTGAAAGATGCCTGAAAATTACGATTTTTAAAATTAGGCGTTTTTGTTTGGTATATTCCCATTTTCTTGAGTTTGGTTTAGTATTATGTTTGGAAACAATATTATGATCAAATATCAATATAACATTTTCTTGTTTATTTATGCATTTTTTATGTACAAATTGTATATTTTTCCGATAAGGTAAATAGTTGACAATTTTTTTAGGGTTAGGGTAAAGAATTGCTACCTGTCCTGATTTTTATAACTCCTTGTTAAGTTGTCATCACTAAAGTTTCTTAAAAGTTATTTTATGGAAATATAAACAACTTGTTCTTTGAAAATTAAAAGACAAAAGAAACATTTATTCGCTTCATGTAAAGATGCAAATGAAGAATTGCAGAACTATTAAACCTAGCTATGGAGACCATGCTTATTTTATTTGAATAAGAGCATATATATAATCTTAATTAACAATCATACAAGTGTCACATTAGTGCATTTTTTTAACAACGTTATCTATTGATTTATAATAAATAAATAATTTTGGATAAAAAATATATTATAGTAAATAAATAAAAAAATGAAGAATGTGTTATTTTTGCTTTATTGTAGGATTTAATTTAGGAGTTAGTAAACAAAATTGACACGTCATAACTTAACAATGTTAAATTTGTTGTTAAATATAACAACAATGTTAACAACATTAACTTTAATGAGTTTGACAAAGCCATAACTTTGGTCGGTATCGTTAGGCTTTTCAACAAATATATATAATGAATGGATAATAAACGATGAACACTTCTTGATCTTTTATTCTTATTCGGCAATTGCCATTGTTCGGACTACAATTCTATCACTATATTTATGCTCGGATTCGCTGTTCGATCCGGACGTGATCTTTCTCTTCTCTTCGGTGCTCGATTCTCTATCTTGCTCGGTTTAGCTATTGATGTGGCACGTTCTGACAAGTTTTTATCTTTTCTCTCCTTCTCTCTATATTTTTGTAGTATGATTTCTGGTCCTGGTCTTGGGGGGGATACTTGGCTATTTATAGGCAAGTATGTCTCCTTTGATGTTGACAAATGTCTCAATCTCATGGGATTTTTCAGATGTGGGTCCCTAGTTAAGTGTGCTTGGGCTTTTAGTAAAGATGTGATAACCCATTAAGCATTGGATACCCCTCTATGATGGGTGGGTCGATTCGTACCCGAATAGATACATTCGGGTCTAATTTTTATGTTCTATCAAGTGCTCCCTGACTTCCTCGGTGTGGTTTCCATGTCGAGGGAGTCATGATTGGTCTGTCGAAGAGATTACTTCGGTCTAGCTGTTCCCTATGTTTCATTCGACAAATGCCCCTTTTTATAACTGTTCCTTGGGAACCAATTACTGTCTTGGGAACTTGCAAACTTGCTATTTGACTTTGATATGACCCTTGGTATCTTTCTTCGAGGAAACCCTTGACTTTTCCAAAATCACCTTATTATAAAAAGGGAATACCCTTCCCACAATTACTTATTCCATCACCACCTTACTAGTGATTTAATGGCTTCTCCCAATGGTTCTACTGGAGACAATTCTTCGGATTATGTCGCTTACTTGGAGAATGAAGTTAAGAAGGCTCGTGTTATGAAAAGGAAACTGGCGGACGTGACCAAAAGGTTGTTTGATATGGACGTGGCTCATCACTTGACGATGGCCGACCTGGATTGGGCCTTCGAACGTATAAAGAGGCTCGAGGCTTCCCTGGCTAAGGAAAAGGCAGCAAAGAGGGCCTACAAGCTCGCTTTTAAGGAGCTGCATGATCGGTCCAAGCCGGGGTCGGATAGCGCTGAAGCAAGCTCTTCCTCAGAATAATTAGTTTTTGTAATTTCTTTTGTATGGGGCATCATTCCCCAGTTGTAATCGACTTTTTTGAAATTAATAAAATATTTCCTTATCCTCGTTCTTGTCTGTTTATCTTCTTGATACCTCTTTGTACGACTTTAATTGGAATTGGAACTGTGGTTAATTGGCCATAAATGTCTTTGGGAAGTTCAACAGGGTTAGTATTCCTTCGAGGTGACCCTTGATCTTCTCCATTGTTTCCTCTTATAAAAGGGGGGCTGTACCTATCTTTTTTGTATAATTCCCCTTATTAACGACCCAAATGGCTTCTCCTCGTGAAACTAATGGTGACAACCTCCCTGAATATGTTGCTCATCTAGAAGAGGAAGTTAAGAAAGTGCGTGCTCTCGAGAAGAGGGTTGCCCGGTTGTCAGTAAAAGCTCGGCGGGCCGTCGAATTGGACGAACGATTGGACGCCATGGAGAAGGAGCACCAGAGGTCTTTGATCGACAGTATTCGGGCGCGTGCTCGGATCAAAGAGCTCGAGGCTTCTAGAGACATGCATATTGCTTCCAAGAGGGCTTACAAACTGGCCCTTAAGGAAGTGTATGCTCGGTCGAAGAGGAAGCCGAATGATGAAGCCGGCCCTTCTACGAAATGATTCTTTTTTCTTTTTATTGTATTTCCTTTATGTTGACTGCCTCCTCTGTAATGAAGTTTCAATCAATCAAAAAAGACTTCTTTTTCTTGTTTTTATTTGAATTATTCTCCCAATGCAATTAATTTTGACGGCGCATGCTTGTGGCGTCATTATGATTTTTCTTGGGCCTTGTGCTTGGCCTTATCCACTGAATCTTCTGAATCTTTGTATCTAGGAACTAATGGGATTTCTTGAGCCCTGTGCACAAATCTTATCCTTTAAACCTTGACACTATTGCACTTCCTTCTTTGAATGCTGGCGTAAATGACGTGTAGAAGTCTTTTCAAAATTTGCCCTCTTTAAATACTGGCTTGAACCCAAGCGTTTCTCCTCAACAGACGCACCTTTTCAATTTCCCATATTTTCTAGCGCCTTTTGACGAACGGTAGCACTTCTCCACATTAATCCTTTCTCAATTTACCTATAAATACCCTCTAAAGATATGGGTTTTTTCATAACCTTTCCCATATATCTTGTTATCATATATAAAATTTTGCCCTATAATTTTCTCAAAATGGCTGGTCCTTTTACCAAATCTGCCTTGGTCTTGCAAGTGGAGGCTTTTGAGGCCTCTTATGGCCATGCATTAAAGCTGTTGAAGGATGCTGAAGAGGAGTTAAAGGTGATGCGTTATCACCATACCGAGATGGTTTGGGAATTAACTTCGCTAAGGTCCGAACTGGATTATTGCCGACGTGCTCGTCAGGCTCTAGTCGAAGAGAATGAGGTGTTGAGGAGGAACCCGACATTTCGAGACAGGGATGTCTCTGCCGGACCCTCTCATCGATACCGATCGACTTCCCCCTAGCCTCCCCCTTTTTCTTCTCTTTTTCTTTTTTTCAGTTTTCTTCATTTCTTTATCTTTTCTCGTCTCTTTTCACCACTACGATGTAACAATCACCCCCGAGTCTCTCGGGTTTGTTGTTACTTCTAGGGTTTTTGTCATTTTTCTTTTTCTCTCTACTTTTTTCCTTTCTCTTTCTTCGTTCTCGATCTCACCACCTTTTCTTCCTCATTTTCTTGCACTCTTCTTCTTTTCTGTTTTATACTCTGCTCTCTCTTTTTTGAGCAGGACTCTTCTTTTTTATTTTTCTTTTCTTCGTAATTTTCACTTCTTTATGTTCCTCTTCATCTTTTTCCTCTTCCCTTGTACCTCGTTCCTTCATGCTTCCTGTTCGCTGGGCTTGCCGATATAGTCGATCTTCTTTGTATGATCTTCTGTAATAGATTTTTCTCGGATGTAATAGATCTCCTTTTTGATGTAATAGTTTTTCATTTCAATGTAGTCCCCTGATGTAATAAACAGTGATGTATCCCATCTTTATTAATGAAAATTTTCTTTGCCCCTGTATATCGCACTTCTTTTTGTTGCATTTGTGGTTTGTCGTTTTGCTGGAATGTAGATCTTTGAATATCTTGAATTTTTACTTTCTGCCATACTGTAGCCGAGTGACGCTTGAGGCCTGTATTGGATGTAGGCTCCCATGCACTATCAGATAATATGCAGGTTCCCAAGTATTTGTCAGGCAACGCCGTACTATCTTTGCTCTAGAAATAATCTTTCACCCTTTCTTTAGGATGTATCCCTTCTCATAGATTCTGTGTTTACTTCTTCCTCATCCCTTATCTCCTTTTATAAAATAACTTTCCATAATGTCTGAGCCCGTGATGAGATATCATGCTCAAATGAAGGACTTGGATCCTGAGGTATCTCGGGTCCGTCACAGAATGGCTAAGCTCGAGAAGGAGTACGGTGTTCTGGCTTTGAGTTTGTTCGACTCGCACCCCGAGGAGACCATTAAATGGACTGAGATTTCGGCCTTGGGTCGTGAACTTGATCACTTGTTAGTGCGTAGGAACAATCTGGCCGACTCTTGGTATGAGGCCGAGGAGATTTGGGACCATGCCCATGATGAGTTTGACAATTCTCCTCAAGGCCCTGCTAATATGACTGTTAAAAATGCTCGGCTTAAAGAGCAAGTTACTGCCCTTATTGGTGAGAATGCATACCTGGCCCGGGAGAATGAATGCTTGGTTGTCATGAATGACTCGTACAAAGCTCGGTTGGCTTGCTCTGCTCGGGAGATTGTCTCTCGGTCTGGCAGTTCTGTCTTCCCACTCATTGATCCTTGATCAGATGGGGCTAGTTTTTTGACGTATTTTCCATTTTGTGACTTGTATTTTCCTTTTTCTTTTTCTGTACCTGATCAGTTGTACCTTTTCGTATTTCGTGCCTTTTGTCTTATGAACCATTGCAACGCCTCGTACTTCGTACCTTTTCGTATTTTGTGCCCTTTGATTCCTTATAAATGCTCCCTATTGCTTGTTTCGTTATTACCAATTCTTCCTTTCTCTCTCTTGTTCCTTCTAACTTGCGAGATGGCTCCCATTACTAGATCTGCCTCCAAAAAGAAAGCCCTTCTGGAAGAGGAGCCTACCTTCTTGCTACCCCGTCCCCCTAGTTTCGGGGAAGAAGAATTGACTCCACTTCAGTTAAAAGAAATTGAGATGTCATGGCTGAAACATGACCTCAAATGTGTTCAGGCTGAAGGTCAGAGGTTTAAAAAGTATTGGGACGAGGAGGGTACTGCTTGTTTTGAAGCCGAGCAGAAATGCAGGTCTCAGTCTTATGCTTTGCAACATGCTGAGATGGCTATTTCTCGTTTAATCAAGGAGCGGGATCTCCTCAAAGAGCTCTTGGCGAAGAAGGGTGCCGATATGGGGGGTAGTTCGAAGAAGTAGGATGAGTGCTGTATTTTCTTATAAACTTTTCTTTTCCTGTTGTATTGTTTGTTTGTATCCCCCTTTGTGGATGAATAAAACTTGTGTTTTGCAAATCGATCCTGTCTATTTTATTTGTCCTTGCTGTGTTATTTGCTTTGCCTTCATGTTGATATCATTCGATGTCTGCTCGGTGCACCTTGTTGATATTATTCCTTGTTGATATTATTTGATCTCTTAGTATTGGACACCGAGCAAGGTTCACCGTGGTTATCCCCCCCGGAGAGCGTTGTTAGACTTGATACTTAAATGCCGTCGACCTAGGAACAGTCTCCGTCCACCTTGTTCGGTGTGGTGTTCGGGTAAGAAACGTTTTGGCATCGAGGAACTTAATCGGAGCACATCCTCGGGGTGGTAATATTGGTAGCGTATGTTGGAAGCTTTTCGTAGTAGGGTCCACTGGCCGTTTATATAGGTGTAATGATGTGAACTGCCTTGGTTAGTGGGATAAACTATCTGACGTGGCAAGATCTGGAGCGTTTATCTGTCGAAAAGAGCAGCGGTTGTGGACTTTTCTATGGTTGGAAAAAAGTAAACCTCTGTCACACGAAAGGTTATTATTTTATTCTTTTTGTGGCTCCACTCCTTTTAACTGTGCCAAGTAATCCCTTTTGTTTTTTATCCCATAATTTGCTAAAAAAATATCTCTTATTTTCTCTCTCTAGGGTTTTCTCTTCCCGCCAAAAAATTTCTTGCGTCTCGATCTAGGGTTTCGCCTGATAACTGATAGATTTGTTGCTGCGCTCTACTGCTTTCTCGTGAATATGACTGTAAGTGTTTTCGTATTTTGTGGGGTATTCTGTATATGACTATGCTTAAGGCCTGTATTTAATTGGTTGTTGCTGTCATGTATGTGCTGTTTGAGATACGGTCTTGTTTGCCTACATATGTCTATCTAGGTTGTTGATTGGTGGTTTTTCGTCATGTATAGGATATTTGTTGGGTTGGTAGAAAATCTTAGGGTTGCTAGTAATTTGGGGGGGGGGGGGGGGGGCGTCGTGTCATGTGTTTTTGGTTAGTATATTGATGGAGTTTTGAATGATGTTTGGATAGGAAATTCTGGCCCAATGCGTGGCCCAAGTTGGCCCATTTGTGGAAGAGGACTTTAAAAAGCTCGCCGGGATACCTGCCAACATACACATTCGGCTGCCTGTCTCCGATGAAGAGGTCATGAGATTTGTTCCGGCCGGCGAGGTAGCCGTTCGGTCTTCGGCGTTTTTTACTGGGGGTCTTAGACTACCTTTTACTGATTGGGTGGCTTCGTTCTTTGAAGCCGTCCAGATCGCTCCAGCCCAACTAGCCCTGAATGGTTACCGTACGTTGAACGGTATTCAAAGGTTGTCGGAGTTGTCCGGGACACCGATCGAACTGAAAGATGTATTCGGGGTCTACAGTTTGAGTTTCGAGCGTCGCAGCTCTTATCTGAAGACTTTGTGCTCCTTCTCTCGGGTTGTCATCGGTCTTCCCGATACAAACAAAGAGCGTAACCTTGGCATCGTTATAGCTTCCGGAGAATGGGGTTGTACTGGACACCCAATTCCGGGACCTGCTACGACGGCTCCCGATATTCCAGACCTCGGTTCTTCCAATGTTGAAGCTCTCTTGGCCCTGTGGAATTGGTGGGGTACTGGTCCGACGAAGGATCCGGCTAGCCGTACTGCCCCCGTGCTGCTAGGTTATCCTGTGGGGCCCGTGACGAAGGGTAATCCTGAGCCCAAGATTCCCACAGAGACTGAGGAGGACTTCCTCAAAATTGTCAAGGCTAGAAGTGCCTCTCGGGGAGGGAAAAAGCCTGCTCGGTCTAAACGCCGAGCATCGGACCCCGTTGTTGGGACTCCAAAGAGGGCTAGAGGGGCAGGCACATCAGCGAGTGAGGAGGGTGCCAGTGTTGGTACTGGGGCGGCGTTGGTTGCTCCTTTTCAGGGTGATACCGCCGAGGGTGCTTCTACTCATGCCGATGTACGTGTATATTTTTTGTGTGAATTGTTTATCTGTTAATTCTTTTGTTCTTCGCCTTATTTGTCATTCTGTTTCAGCTACTGACTTCTTCATTGGTTACCCTTGCTCTTTCCCGGTCTATGGGTATTATTGTGTTTCAGGGGTCGATTGACGACATATTCAGACATATGAACCTTTTGGTGAACATGGGCGAGGATACGATGACCCTGCCTGTCATCTTGCCTATCCATACCGAGGACATGATGAACCCGCCTGTTATCTCACCCATCCGTACTGAGGATGTGAGCGAGCACAGGGCCCCTGAGACTGGTCCTTTGGAGGAGGAGAGGGAGGAAGTGGAGGTGGAAACCGGCAAAGAGACTGCCGTGGAGGTGGTGACGGGTGGAGATGATGAGGTTCCCGAGGGAACAGAAAATGTGTTGGTGGACGGGGTCGCGATGACCCGTTACATTGGTCGGTGTAAGGGGAAGTTGCTGGAGCATCCCCGAGCTTTAAGGATGGGGTACGCTACTTTGGGACCCCTTGTGTACGAGGATACAAAGGAAATAGCTGCTCGGCCTGTAATGTCGGTTATAGAGCAGGCCAGCACTGATGCGCTTCGGGTATGTTGCGCACGTATTTTGTTATATAGGTCGTGATGCTCTTGTTTTGGCTGGTGTCTGATGTTTCTAAATACAGGTTTTCGTGGATATCGTTGTGTTAAGGGATCAGCTGTCAGCACTAGAGGCTGAGAAAGAGAAGTTGATGGCCGAAAACAAAGCAATGGCTGAGAATAAAACTCAGAAGGTGAAGTTGGTCTCCGAGCTAGAGGCGGAGAAACAGAAGCTGATGGCCGAAAGTAAGACAACGGCCGAGGAGAAAGCCCATATGGCTAAGTTGGCCTCTGATTATGATAAACTGGTGGGAGACAATTTACGCCTGACCGAGGAAATCGAGAAGTTGGGGGCCGAGAAAGAGCATTTGGTCGAAAAGTATGACCTGCTGGAGGCCGATAACTTGCTCATGGCGGAGGATGTGGAGGCCGGAACATCCGAAGTCGCTGCTCTAAAAAAGGCGCAAGCGGAGGAGCGGACAAAGTTTGCAATGATGGCTAACTTTTCCGTCTTCTACGCTCATGTTCGCGCTCTCAATTTCGCGAAGGTTCCTTTGTCGGACCGGGCGTGGTCGGAACTGGTGTATCCTTGTCCTCAAGGTGCACCGCCGAAACCCCTGGACTGGGCAAATCTTCGGGAGGAGGAGCTCCCCCAGATGCCCGGGCAAACAATTTCGACAGCGCTCCGTCCCCATTCCATGTTGGCCCCGTCCACTCCTCGGCCTGCTGCTGCTGTTACTCCCCCACCCGCATCCCCTCAGGTGGAACCTTGATCATTTACTTGTATTTTCTGTGTAGCTTAGCGTGGGATATTTTGGTACCCGAATTGTGGGTCGCTTTTGTAACTAGAAAGATATTCTTTTGGGAAGTGATAATATAGGTGCTCCTTTTTCTTTATGTTTGGTTTTCCTGGTTAATTATCTTGTTTGTGGGTCGTCGTCTTTTGAAGGATGTAAAAACAAAATCTTGTCAGGTACTTGTCAATCCCCATGCCATGGTGGTCTGGACCTCGCCTAGTCGTAGTGTAGGCGATGTTATAGATGGTCTTCAAAGATCTAAGGTGTCCCTAACTTCTGAACTGAATTCGGCTCGTCGTGAAATCGAGGGTCTGAATATTCATATTTCAAACTTCTCGATTCGATTACGCGATTTGGGAGAGAAGTTCAGCAAGAAGACCGCTCACTATACGGCAAACAAGGGAAAGGCTAAAGAGCTTCTTGGTGCCCTTTGGCACTCTCGTGATGAATCCCGAGGCCGGGTGACGAGCTTGAACTTGGTTCTAGGGGCCGTTTTCGAGGACGCGGACCTGTTGCTATCCTTTGCCAAAGCGTATTGGGCCCAAAGTCGCGCATTAGAGGTTCTCGAGCATGTAAAAGGGATGCGTGGTGTTGCCCGGGCAGAGCACATGGTTGACGCTACGGCCGGGGTAACTGAGACCACGGCTGCCTTGAACCGAGTGGATACGGTCGTGCAGGAACGTTTGGGGACGCAAATTGTCTCGTTGCGAGATATTCATTTCGCTGATGCCATAGAGACCTCAATGTCTGTTGATGGGTTATCAGATTAATGATTGAGTAGCTTATTTTGTCATTGTACTTGTATCTTGTATAAAAATCTTCGTTGTTCTTCTTTCGTGTCTTTTCTTTATTTGCGGATGAATATTCATCTCTTCCTTTCTTCCCCATTTTTTTTTATAGGCACATGCTACTATGTCGCACCAGGCTGGTTCTCCATGCCTAGTTAGTCCGGGGGTAGGACCTACTGGTGCTGCCCGGGACGAGGTCTCATCTGGTGCGGCTAGTGAAGGGCATGCCAATTGGCCTTACATCGTTTTAATGGGCAAAAACGTCAAGTTACTGGATCAATGTGCCCGACTTAGGGCCAAGTTGAAAACCCAGGCGTCCTCTTTCCGGGCATATGTTCGTCGTGCCGAGCATGTTGTTCAGGTTCAGGAGCGTCGTCTAGATCGATATTGGCGTGTAAAGGAAAAATACCTCGGTAAACTAAAATCGTTGGTAACCCAAGCCAATATGTTGGTGAAGTATTTCCGACTGTCCCGATCCAGATATGATGCTTCTGCGGCTATGATCGAAGCTCGTAAGCTTCCCTTCGATGATGCTCGATGTAAAGCGGCCTCGGATGCTCACGAGATCGCTAAAGGAGCCGAGTTCTCCGCACGGCTTAAGATGCTGTCATGCGTTGGTGCTCACACGACCAACTTTGATGCCCTCATTTCTGAGGAGCATTTTGAAGGCGAGGAGTCCGATGGGGATACGTCGACGGATGACGAAGAGGTCGAGCTCGGTCAATTGCCGTCGTGCTCCTCATGTAGCAGTAGTTCTTAAATCAATTTCTTTATTGTTGGTTGTACCTTGTTGCCTCCGTAATGTGGGCGAAGACTATTTGTTTTATTTCTTTATTCTTGTGTTCGGATCTTCTCATGGTCGTACTGATATTTCATTGATTGGATTGATTTTTCTAAGGGATTTCTTCGTTTGATATTTTATTGCTTCCGTGAAGTGAGCTTGAGCTATTATTTTCCCTTGTTTCTCCCTTTTTCCTTGATGGAGTTGGTACCTGCATAAATGGGACTGAACTATTATCTCATATGCCTCCGGTTACGTTGGAGGACTTTCAGTATTCCTAGGCAATAAGATACATGTCGTTTAGGAATTTCTTATGCCCCCGGTTACGTTGGGGGACTTTCAGTACTCCTAGGCAATAAAATACATGCCGTTTAGGAATTTCTTATGCCCCCGGTTACGTTGGGGGACTTTCAGTGTTCCTAGGCAATAAAATACATGTCGTTTAGGAATTTCTTATGCCCCCGGTTACGTTGGGGGACTTTCAGTATTCCTAGGCAATAAAATACATGCCGTTTAGGAATTTCTTATGCCCCCGGTTACGTTGGGGGACTTTCAGTGTTCCTAGGCAATAAGATACATGCCGTTTAGGAATTTCTTATGCCCCCGGTTACGTTGGGGGACTTTCAGTGTTCCTAGGCAATAAGATACATGCCGTTTAGGAATTTCTTATGCCTCCGGTTACGTTGGGGGACTTTCAGTGTTCCTAGGCAATAAGATACATGCCGTTTAGGAATTTCTTATGCCCCCGGTTACGTTGGGGGACTTTCAGTGTTCCTAGGCAATAAGATACATGCCGTTTAGGAATTTCTTATGCCCCCGGTTACGTTGGGGGACTTTCAGTATTCCTAGGCAATAACATACATGCCGTTTAGGAATTTCTTATGCCCCCGGTTACGTTGGGGGACTTTCAGTACTCCTAGGCAATAAAATACATGCCGTTTAGGAATTTCTTATGCCCCCGGTTACGTTGGGGGACTTTCAATACTCCTAGGCAATAAAATACATGTCGTTTAGGAATTTCTTATGCCCCCGGTTACGTTGGGGGACTTTCAATATTCCTAGGCAATAAAATACATGCCGTTTAGGAATTTCTTATGCCCCCGGTTACGTTGGGGGACTTTCAGTATTACTAGTCCTTGGTAAATAGCCAAATATCTTCTGAATTCAAAAATAATGTTATGACAAAGTAGAGGTATGTTGTGACCTGTAATGGAAGCATGTTCATACGTAGTAATTCTTGAGATTCGTCACGTTCCAAGAATTCTTTTCTCCTCGGCTATTTCCGAACAGAACGCTTTTGATCTTGTAGGTCGCCGGGCTTGTTCTTTTGACGATTTCGTATGGGCCTTCCCAGGTAGGGCTCAGTTTGCCATGTATCTCGTTTCTGGTATAGACCGTTACTCGCCGTAACACCAGCTCTCCTATCTTGAATTCCTTGGGCCCTTTCACCCTTTTGTCATAAGCTTGCTTTACACTTTGTTGGTACTTCGCTAGAGTAAGGGCTGCTATCTCTCGTTTCTTGTCTAGCATGTCGAGTTCCTCTCTCATTCTTTGTTGATTGTCCCCCTGCTCGACTAGAGTCGTTCGGAGTGTGGGTAGCCCGATTTCTGTTGGTATGACGGCCTCGACGCCATATGCTAAGCTGAACGGGGTTTCTTTGGTGCCCGTTTTTGGCGTAGTTCGGCACGACCATAAGACGTTGAGTAGCCGCTCAGGCCATCTCCCATTTGCTTGTTCAAGGGTTGTCTTGATGCCATCTAGTATTGTTCGGTTCGACACTTCAGCTTGTCCGTTGCCTTGCGGGTATGTCGGCATCGAGTAGAACTTCCGGATACCCAGTTCCTCGTACCACAGCTGTAGATTGGCATCTTTGAACTGGTTCCGTTGTCGGCGACGATAGCGTATGGTATACCAAACCTAGTTATGATGTACTCCCAGATGAATTGTTTGACATTGCTGGCTTTGATTTCTCGGAGGGGTTTAGCTTCGACCCATTTGGTGAAATAATCCGTCGCAACGATCAGGTATTCCACACTGCCTGGTGCTCTTGGGAGTTTGCCGACCAAATCAATTGCCCATTGTGCAAACGGCCAAGGAGCCGATACTGGGGTCATCATAGACGAGGGGAGCCGTGGTATCTTGGCAAATCGCTGGCACTTGTCGCAACTTTGAACGTAGACATCGGCATCTCGCTTGATATAGGGCCACCAATATCCTTGTGTGATGGCATTATTGGCAAGGGACCGCCCTTTAATGTGTGCTCCGCAGGATCCTTCATGGATTTCTTCCAAGACTGGCAGTTGCAGTTCGGGCCGGACGCACAGAAGGTGAAGTCCTCGGTAACTGGATTTATACAGTTTGTCGTCCTCAGATAGCCAGAACCGAGGGGCTTTTCTTGTGATTTTCAAAGCTTTTATCTTGTCTGCCGGGAGCGTCCCGTTTTGCAGATAGTGAATCATGTCGTCCATCCATCCTAGCTCGTATTGTACTGATGTCACTCGGTCTATTCTTTTAGTTATGTTCGGGGTTTCCAAGAGCTCCACTGTGATCGTCCGAGTATTGGTCAACGTCAATGTCGAGGCTAGGGTGGCCAAGGCGTCGGCATGTGCGTTTTCGGTGCGATTGATTCGTATTAGTTCGCAGTGTGCGAACATGACCATTATGCTTTGGACTTTCTCTTGGTAGAGGATCATTCGGTCGTCCTTGGCTTGGTATTCACCAGTAGCCTGGTTGACGATTGGCATGGAGTCGGAGCTAGCAATCAAGTGGGTGCATCCGAGGGATCGGGCGATGAGCATGCCATTGATCATGGCTTCGTATTCTGCCTCGTTGTTGGTAGCTCGGAAGCCCAACTTGATGTTTTTCTCGATGATCGCCCCTTCTCTGGATCTGAGGACGATGCCTGCTCCCGATCCGTCCTTGGTGGACGATCCGTCGACATGTATTTCCCAGTGCGACTGTGGTGCAATGGTCAGGGGCTCGTCATATCCTTCGGTGAACTCGACGACGAAATCAGCCAACACATGTCCCTTTATGGCGTGTCGGGGTGCAAATTCGATATGAAATTGGGATAGCTTGACCCCCCATGCCGCCACTCGACCGCTGATATCCGTCCGTCGAAGGGACTCCTTGACGCGGAACTTCGTGTAGACTTGGACTTTGTGAGCTATGAAGTAATGTGGCAGTTTCCGGGTAGCAACGACCAACGCCAAACACAACTTTTCCAACGGTAGGTAGCGTGTTTCGGCCTCGACCAAAGTTTTGCTGACAAAGTAGATCGGAAACTGCTCTCGTCCCTCTTCTCTTAGGAGGACCGCGCTCACAGCTGTAGTGGAAACTGCTAGGTAGCAGGCCAGAATATCCCCTTTGTTCGGCCTCACTAGCAGTGGCGGCGTCCTAAGATACTCCTTGAGGCTGTTGAATGACTCTTCACATTCCGGGTCCCATACGAACTTTTTATCCTTCTTGAGGGTTTCGAAAAATGGTCGTCCCTTATCTGCTGATCGACTGATGAACCTGCTTAGTGCGGCCATCATCCCCGTGAGCTCTTGCACCTGCTTCTTATTCTTTGGTGCTGCTAAGTTTTGCAGAGCCGTTATCTGGTCGGGGTTAGCTTCTATTCCTCTTTGGCTGACCATATGCCCCAAAAATTTCCCCTTGCTGATGCAGAACGCACATTTGCTAGCGTTAAGCTTTAGTCTGTGCTCGCCCAGTGTTTGGAAGACATCTTTAATGTCCTGGAGGTGGGAAGTGGCCCTTTCGCTCTTGACGACCATGTCGTCTATGTACACTTCCATTGTCTTCCCTATATGCTTTTGGCATACCTTCGTTATCATCCTTTGGTAGGTCGCTCCTGCATTTCGTAAGCCGAAAGGCATAACCGTATAGCAATAGTTTCCCAAAGGCGATATGAACGAGGTCTTTTCTTGATCTTCGGGAGCAAGGGGGATTTGATGATATCCTGAGTATGCGTCGAGGAAGGTCATCCTTTCTGCTCCTGCCGTGGCGTCCACCAGTTGATCAATCCTTGGTAGGGGAAATGGATCCCTCGGGCAGGCTTTATTCAGATTGGTGAAGTCTATACAGACTCTTTCCTTCCCGTTCTTCTTTGGGACGACGACCGGATTGGACAACCACTTCGGGTAGAACACTTCCCGTAATGCTCTTGCTGCCAGCAACTTTCGGACTTCAGCAATGATAGCCGCTCTGTGCTGGACGGACACCTTCCGACTCCTTTGAGCTATGGGCTTGTACTCGGCATTTACGCTGAGGTGGTGGCATGCTGTCTTCGGATCTAAACCGGGCATGTCTTTGGGGCTCCAAGCGAACTTATCGATGTTGCTGAAGAGGAATGCTTCTAGTTCCTTGGATTCCTCTTTAGGAAGGCTATCTCCGATGAGGAAGTAGTGCTCCTCATCTGTATCCGGGATATACACCTTCCGGAGTGTTTCTCCGACTTGTTCTTCAACAACCCTCTCAGCTCGTGCTATTTGGTTGATCAGCTTTCCTGCACTTGTAGGCTATTCGACAACTACTAGTTGTCTCTTCAACGTAGCGGTGATGTCTTCACAGCGTCTCGAATCCTCCTGACATCCTCGGGATGTCTCGATCTCCCCCTTTCCATTAGGGTATTTCACCTTCTGGTGGTACGTGGAAGGTATCGCCCGCATAGCATGAAGCCACGGTCAGCCCATGATCGCATTGTGGCCGAAATTATCATTGACCACCTAGAATTCCACAGGGACAGATACAGAACCCGTGGTAACATTTAGGACGATCTTTCCCAACGGCTTAGTCGTCTCAGAGATGAACCCGATCAGTGTGACGTCAGTGGGCTGCAGACTTGCAATTTGAGCTCCATCTTGACAAAGAGCTCCTTGTACATGATATGACAAGAGGCTCCTTGGTCGACAAGCACTCTGCTGACCGTATCGATACCAATCTGGACACGGAGGTTAATGGCATCCCCGTGGGGGTATATTACCCCTTCTTCGTCAAGGTCTGAGAAAGAAATGGGCGGGTGTCGCTGCGGCATGCATTGTCGCTTTGAGGTCGACGCCTGCGAAGCTTTAGCTACTTGCCCAAAGTGGGCCAACTGCCGTTGTTGGGATCGATCCCCCCCAGTGCTCTTGGGCCTTGACAAGTGGACAACGTTGATCGTTTTGCCTTGTCGGTTGTCCGTCCCCTCGATGACTAGCTGCTTGCCTTTGTCCCTAGCGCCTTTGATGAATTTGTTGAGGAATCCCGCGTCTCCCCACGCGTTCATCTTCCACCGCAGGTGTCGGCAATGCTCGGTGAGGTGGCCGTGATCCTCATGATAGGCACAAAAGAGCTTGGTGTCTCGGGAATCAGGGAGGGAACGGATCGGTTCGGGTCTGGAATACCAGCTTTCTCTGCATATATCCTTTAGGATATCTTCGGCAGACAGGTTGAAAGTGTACTTCAACTCGACTGGTTCATAACGCATCTGGCGTTCCCTTTCTGGCCCCCGACCTTGATGAGGTAGTTTGGGCGGCATTGAATAGGCGATTCGGAGCGGCTTGGGCTCGGGCTCTATGGGTCTATATTTCCTTCGCTGAACCTCGGGACCCTTGTCCCGTTTGGATTGGGGGACTGGTTCCCCATGATTGTTCTTGGCCCTCTTGCGGTCCACTTGCCTTCCCGGACCGTCTCTCTTCTTGGTGGAGCCCGGTTGAGGATTCGCATCTCTTCATTCTTGTCGGTAAGGTGGGTGCAATAGGCCAGAAGGGCGTCAGTGGTCGGAAAATTCTTGCCGATGAACTTCCTTCTCGCCCAATAGCCGCTGGGGATAGAGTTGATGAAATTCTGGATGGCTATGTCATTGGCGTACTGCGGGATCTGGTTCGCCACGTCGATGAAGCGTATGCAGTAGTCTTGTAGCCTCTCATTGGGCAACATAGCCATTTTTAGAAGGGTATCGATGTTAACCTTCTTCTTCCTATGAGCGGCGTATCGGGTGGAATATGCACGGAGGAGCTCAGCCCAGCTTTGTATGGATCCTCGTGGTAGATTATGATACCACGACGATGCCTCCTGACCCAGGCTGTTCTTAAAAAAATTTCACATCAGTGCACTGTCGTCACTCCATAACTCCATCCTTGTTTTGTAATGTCGGAGATGATCGATGGGGCAGCTCCTTCCATCATATAGTCTGAATTCGGGGATGATAAACCCCGCAGGATTGCGGTACCGCGTTATCTGATCTGTACACGGGGTCTCTTGACATACGTCCCAAGCCTGTTGGAACGCTTCATCCGGTGCCGAGTAGTGAGAGGCGTATCCCCCATAGGGGTGTTGTGGATAGTAACCGACTACGACCCTGTGGTCGACGTTCCTCCCATCGTTCGGATTTTTGTCGAGGTCAGGTAGTGGAGGCACGCCTTGACGACCGTAGACCGTCAGGGTTATCCTCGGGACGGGTTCTTCTTGTCTTGGTATCCTCGTATCATGATGTCGGCCCGTCGTTGCCATCGCTGCTCGGTAAGCGGAATCTTCCGCTTCACGTCGAGAGTCGGTTTGCGTGTTGGTCGGTTGGATGGGCGGTATCGTGATACCGGCCGCTGCCATGGCCGACATGCATGCCCCTAACTGGGCTTGTAGCATGGCATTACGTTTTTCTACGGCCCGTGCCAGTGCGGCCGTAGTCCTATCTTGTCGAACAGGGGTTTGTATTTCCACAGTGTACGGCGTAGTTATCCGCGGTGGAAGGGGTGGATATGAGATTACCTGTTCTAGTATGGGGTCGTCGGTCATGCCATACTGGTTGGTTTCGTTCGTTTGAAAACGAACCCGTTGGGGACTGGAGTTGACCGAGGCTGCTGGCTGATGGGCCTTTGAGCTTGGCCCTGCATTATTGGGATGGCGGTTGTCTGTCAAGAGTGTCCCCGCATGCCTGGTCACGGATGGCGCTCGTTCCGCCTCCGTGTCCGTAGGGTTTTCATCGACGAGACCATCGACCTGAGGGGGATAGTCGGTTTGTTGTTCTGTTTGGACGTTAGAGACGGTAAGTCGAGATCCAACCTGAAGCGCTTCGTAGCGGTCTCTTATGTTGAAGAGATGCGCTAACACGTCTCTGTGGACTGAGATTTCCTGGTTTGTCGATGTGCCTACTTCCTCTGGGCGAGTTTCTTCGTTGGTGTTTGCCATTTGTTGCTCGTCTGGTAGAACGTTGGTGTTCGATTTCGAAGCTAGTTGGGAACTAGATGATTCCCACAGACGGCGCCATTTGACAAAGCCATAACTTTGGTCGGTATCGTTAGGCTTTTCAACAAATATATATAATGAATGGATAATAAACGATGAACACTTCTTGATCTTTTATTCTTATTCGGCAATTGCCATTGTTCGGACTACAATTCTATCACTATATTTATGCTCGGATTCGCTGTTCGATCCGGACGTGATCTTTCTCTTCTCTTCGGTGCTCGATTCTCTATCTTGCTCGGTTTAGCTATTGATGTGGCACGTTCTGACAAGTTTTTATCTTTTCTCTCATTTTCTCTATATTTTTGTAGTATGATTTCTGGTCCTGGTCTTGGGGGATACTTGGCTATTTATAGGCAAGTATGCCTCATTGGATGTTGACAAATGTCTCCATCTCATTGGATTTTTCAGATGTGAGTCCCTAGTTAAGTGGGCTTGGGCTTTTAGTAAAGATGTGATAGCCCATTAAGCATTGGATACCCCTCTATGATGGGTGGGTCGATTCGTACCCGAATAGATACATTCGGGTCTAATTTTTATGTTCTATCAGAGTTATTTAACAACACTATTGTGGAAAAAAAACATGTTTATTAGCTAACAACTTTATCTAATAATTGACTTAATAGCATGCTCTAATATTAATTTGTTTTGCTGTAAATATAATTCTTACTTGGAGGGTGTATGCAATGCAAAAGAAAAGAAGAAGAAACATGTAATTGCATCTTCCTTTTGAATAAAATTTATTTATAAATCTTCTAAGTTAGAGTTTGCAACAATTTGATTATACTCCTACTTTTATGAATAAAATATCAAGAGATTTTAGGTGATACCGATAATATCTTAATTTTATAAGATCACGTCTTCAAGATAGCCCAACACTTTTAAAAAATAAACTTAGAGATTTAAAAACCTGGATAAAATAAAAATTCAAACTCTGATCACAGCAATAAACTTATATTCCTATTATCTCTTAATTGGGAGTCCAAATCTTTTATTCCATTTCTCTCTTGCTTATTTTATCCAAAAAAATATTCTAAAAAAGTTGAAAAAAATTGTTCAATTACTATAATACAGGTATTATAGTACATTCCAATAATTATTTTTAAAAGAAAATCCACACAAAATTTGTTTTGGAATAAATGTATAAATTAGTGTAAATTAAACATTGAATATTAAAAAAATTATTTAAAACAATATTATGTTCAAATGTTTTAAAATTTGAATACAATATAATATAAAAGTTTATAAATTTGCGGTATAAGTTGTGAAAATTTAAAATTTGAGTAAAAATAAGTAAGGGGGCACAGAAGGGGTAGAGAATAAGGGTAGAAGATTTGGACTCATATGCTAATCTAGGGACTTATCTAGTTTTGCTATTCTCTAGGTAAATAGAGCTTACATTTTGTTAATCAGTTAAACTCTGTATTATTAAAAACACACAAATTTTGAAAATAAAGGATAAACTCAATAACAGTACTTGATAACTTCAAATCTGTTGTAGGATATTATTGGACTATTGGGCCTTACTCATAGTGGGCCTATCTTGGGCTTTCCTAGCATATGTAACCCTACCTTCTATTATATAAAGAGGGTTAAGGGGTCTCTCGATGTAACTTCTCTACACTTATCAATGAATAAAAGACGACTCATTTATCTCTCTATACTTGTATCTCCATATCTATATATCTAGCTAATATGTCACACAACACGTTATCGGCACTTTGCTCGCGGAGAATAGGATATACGCTCGCGGATATTGGAGATTTTGGGTAAACGCAAGTATATTGAGTATTTATAAACCTTGAGGTTTATCCGGTTTTTTTTAGGGTTTTGCTATATCGACCTTCACCAAAATACGAGGCGTACGGTACAATATTTTACATATTACTATGATTAGTAATTTAAAATTGCATGTTATTCCTTGTGTAATCCTACTGTATGTTATTCCACGTGTAATTAACTACATGATAACACCATTGGAAACCTGAAAAACTACTTATATGAAAATTGCTAGGATTTATACCCAAATCCATCGTAGTATATACATGGGTAATTATATTGATATGAAACTCATGCTTGCAACTCGTTCGAACTGATCATAAGACATGATAAATCTGAACTGTATATTGTTACGACAAATAAATTGACTACCTTGCATATTATATGGTGTATCTTGTAAAATTACCCTAAATAAAACTTACACATAAAAGCAATAGATTTATAGAATATTTATTTAGATCTTGCTAGTGTAATTGGTAAATTGGATTTAAAAATTACCATATATAGAACTTGCATGTATAATGTATAATGTATAATGATAATTAAAATTTGCCTTCCCTGCATGTGATATGGTAAAATAATAATTAAATATACTACTCACATGCATGTCGTAATTACCATGAATAAATTTTAGATTGATGAATTGTATTAGATATTGCTAAGTGTGATTTAGAATATCTTGTTATAATATGTACTACAAATAGGTACAAATCTAATAATTACTTAATCACTCTCATGTGTAAAATATAGTAATTTGCGAAATCATATATTTTCACATTTAAGTTGGAAAAATTATGAACCTTCCCCAAATAGGCTCACCTATTTGGATACGATGTCTAGGAAAGATATAGGCGGAAGTCGATATCCTAATGAGGTCGGGTTTTAAGTGGCATTCGTGCCCTCCACCCTCACCGTCTTTCCTGGTCGTTTTTCAAGTAGAGCTACCGAAAGGGGTTGACTAAATAATAATTTCCCCGAGTGTGTTTATATAGTGATGTATGTTTCGCCGAATTGGTGTCTCTGTATCGACCTGTCGTTCGATCAATGAGAACCTATTCACATTAAAAGCAAAACTATTTTTCGAACCTGTCGTTTCGAAATAAAGTTTATGCTTGTGCAAACCATAAACATATAAACCAGTCGTTTTATATGAAAAATAATCCAGAACTCCCAACACATGTTGGATGCCATCTATGATGAGAAAAAAATCGTAAAACATACTTGCGACTGTTTAGACGTTGATGTTATTCCGTCACCACATGTTAGTCACCCTGATGTGTGAAAATGTGATGCCCAAATTTTTTTTTGGATTCCATCTTTGATGAGTAAAACACGAGTTTGTTGTTACCCTCGAGATGAATGCTAAGGCGTTGATTTTATTCCGTCGCCACATTTGAGACGTGATAACGTCTATGGTGAACAAATGTCTGAAATTGACATATTGGAGCAATCCTTCACCAAAATACTAGCTTGGAAATTGTATTCCATAAGCAGTATCGTGAATTTATATTCACCATGTTCCTTTATCGCCCATCTGTTATTGGATAAGAAAATTACCCCGGTGAGTAGTTTTAATCCTATTGGGTCAATGGTGAATTGTTTGCCTGATATTAATGCTCTTCGTGTATATTTTTTTCCACGAATCGAGAACCGAGACAAGTGTTATTTGTCTCGAACTGTCGCGATCCCGATGAATCGCCTAGCCAAGCGAGATTTTAGACAATCGTCAAAATTGAAAACCTGTGGCTTCAAGACAGTAATTGAAAGGAACAATATGGCCCGTTGTCACAAAGCAAGAGATAATGCTCAAGGAGGCAACTCTATGCTATAAAGACAAAGGTCATGCACGGTTACTCCTTAAATAGTTCAAAACTATTATAAAGGTAAAAAAACCCGATGCTAATGTGGTTAAAGCTAACTGAAAGGAAACTTTTGAGACCCCCGATTTTGTGGCTCAAATGAGTTTGGGACCTTTCTTTATTGATTTTGATAAATCATTGAGCCATTTTTTCGCTCATCTGGATTATGTTTTTCCATTTGGATTATTAATTTTCCATTTGGACCATACTTTTGGATTATGGTTTGCCTGTTTACTAAATTTCTCGAAATAATTTAAAGTGTTTTGAGCAAATTCCTTTGACAAATGTGACCAAACTTTAAATTATGAAATTTTAGGCAATACTTGTGGGGTAGTTGTTTTTTTTGGAAATAGTGGGTAACAGTGTACCACATAATTTCACCAACTACTTGCCTAAAAGAGTACTCAGTGACAACGATTCTGGACCTGTCGTTCCAAAATCGAAATCTTTGGTAAAACCAAATTGATTTGTCAAATATGAGGTCTTATACTCATGTAGGTCCTGTCGTACCTTGTTGAGTTATAAAATATTCGAGAAAACCAGCGTTATCTGGTAATAGCTCATGAAAGAATTAAAATTTCTTTACATAGTCTCCATTCAATACGACCAAAAGCGTATTTTAGAGGAGTTGAAATGTCTTTCAAGTGGTTGCTACCACATTCTTTAAAGCATTTAAAGTTACCTTATCATTTCGCCTGTCGTCGAATGATAAATGATTTAGATGCTAAGACATGATTGTCTGTACTATCATTCGCCTGTCATCGATTGATAAGAGAATTTTGATATTGTGGCATTGACCGGATGAGATATTCCCGGGTCAAAAAGACGATGGTTGATTTATAATCGCATCGCATTTGGATTCTCTTTGAGAATATATTTCGTGATTAATCCGAAATTAATGCCACTAATGCTCACTTTGAAAGACTAGTATGTGTAAAGATCATGAAATGAACTCGTAGAATTCTGGTAAAGAATTGAAGGAGTTATTGTGGACTTATCCAACCATAAGACGGACCATAAATATAAATGGTTATGGTTGATGCATCGACAATAAGGTCACATTTTATTGTTGTCCACAGAAATGCAGCATTTCCCAAACTTTTAGCCCTATCATTAAGTTGATGGCTCATGATCCGGATTATCCTGAAAAGTCTAGTCGACTTGATAATTCCGAAGAGTAAGAATCGAAATTTCGATTTGAATTACTTGAGTTTGGAAATTGAAACTGAACATCCTGTCGATTATGTTCAGACCCAAATGGACTCACGGAAAGTTTGATGATGCGACTGTAAATGATTGCACGCACTTCTTGGTCTTGCGCACCAAGATTTATATTTCCGTGTGGGGTTATGCTATTTTGCTGCATTGGTCCGTCATGAGGCCCATAGACACTCAAACACCATATGCGTACCAGCTGGTTACTGGTTATGAGCCAGAAGTCTCATATTAACGCGTGTTTGGAGTGCTAAATTAATATTTTGATTGAGCCGCTATAGCGTTCAAAATATGGACCTCTGAAGGAGACATAAGTCGATTATGAATCCCCTGCCTATCATTTGATAGAGTAACCTTGGCAAGCGATCTCTTTACCGCATAATATGCGAAAGTGACATCGCTAAGACTGTTCTCCCCGTCGTTAGGGGGAGATTTGCACGTTACCGTTGATAAGGAACGACGTGAAGTAACGTGGCATAACCCACTCAGTCTTAGCTTGATCCCCAAAACTGCACTTAGTGATAAGTAAGTGCATAGACTCCCTCAAGTCTAACTAAATGCCAGACGCATTTAATGACTTTATGAGATGTCACGAGATCATTTATACCAGCTGCAAAATGCTTGCAAGGATAGACGTCCCTGTCGGACGCCGTGTTCCTGTCGTAACACGTTGCTTTGGCCGAACCCACCAAGCAAAGGACGCTGCCGTCGGCCGTCAGTCTGTCGTCCTTCCTAAGATATGAGAAAGTTGACCGGTTCTTAATTCGTTCAGCCCCAGAGGTGGTGAACTGAAACTCGTTTGTCGCACGAGATTATAAAGGATCAAGGAGATGTGTGATTTCCTCCTCATCCTAAGAATCTTGAAATATCTGTCGATCATGATATCTTAGACGATATTGAAGCGAAACGAGACTGTCATTGATTACTTGTTCATATATTCGGTGACGACTGATAATATGAACAAATTATGACAGGGAACCATGTACTGTTGCCTGAAGTCAACGGAGAATAGACTGTACTAATGGAAACTTGCAATCCAAGTAGACTCCTTAGCGAAAGTGTGTTCGGACCTGTAGCTCCAACACCACCAATGTTAAACGAGTTCGTTTATTTGGTTATTCGTAAGGAAAATTGATGAGAATAATGAGATTGTAGAATGCTCGCCTAGTAGCGCAAGGCTTCTCTCACACCTTGGAATTGATTACGAGATGGTTGATTTCCTCGTAATGGACGTTATAACAGTCCCCTACTTTATCAGTTTAGTAGTTTCCGAAAAACTGATTATGCAGCATGCGATTATGGTCACGGTTATATCTCTATGGGGATTTAGACAAAGAGATATAGATGAAGGTCCCTGTGTGACTTCATGTGCTTAAATCAAGTAGTTCCTAACCACGGAACACGATCTCAATTGACTGAGACGTTCACTATATGGATTAATATAATCCGAGCGGATGTGGTATACCGCCTAAGTGAGTACTTGATTAGCTTGGGATACTTGAACAAGTATTATGCCCTTGCGTGTTTTATTACGCGATCCATTTTTGGATTTGCCTTCGAGATGAAAGATCTTGGGAAGACACGGTAGTGACTCGGCCTGATGATCGAGTCCTGTAAAGATTGAATCTAAGTTCATGATTCAGACTACACCAAGAAGGTGTTATGACATTTTAGTCATTATGATGCTAAGTCGTCAGATTCTCCCATGATCGTTCGATCACTACACATTGATATAGACCCAGTCCGTCCCTGATGAGACGATGAAGAGATATTGAACCATCATGTTCATATCTAAGTACAATAAGCGCATCATTGTAGTTGGTCTAATGTACTAGGACGAACATCTTGTCTGCTGTGAATGGTATAGCTCGACACAGCATTGCGCTAACACGCTGCCATCGAAATGGCACTAAAGACACATTCCCTTACCTTATGGTAATTTTGGAAGTGGGCTAGTTTATCCCATTTGCGTCATCGAGTGTACCTACCCCCTTCGGTACTCGAATTAACGCAACCCTTTTTCGGTTATACCGATGCCGGTTACTTATCAGACCCGTATAAGGGATATTCCTAACATGGTATGTCTTTACCATTAGGAATAAGGCGACATCTTGGAGGTCTTGGAATGACTCCAAGTGAATCACTCTGATCTATTCATGCTCTATGAGACGACTAGAGAGTGTATATGACTTCGAGCTAGTATTAGTCATATTTGAATTACATATGTTCTGTCTCACGATCTAGATAAAACACTTGTCATAGAAGACAACTTGTTGTTATTGATCAAGAGAGACATGACTACATTATGCTATTTAGCATTTCTCGCCGAAATTAATCTTCACAAATGAAGTTTAAGAGCATCCAGTTGAATGCTCGTTCTATTCCACGTTATATTTTCTTGCATACAGTCATGTGCAAGTAAATGAAGCATACAGTCGAATGCTCGTACTCTTTCTTGGAATATGAAATCTTTGCACCCAGTCGTGTGCAAGTGAGGGGGAGCATCCAGGTGAATGCTTATTGCACTAATTACTACTTAGTCGAAATCCTCGCACCCTGTCGTGTGCAAGTGAGGGGGAGCATCCAGTCGCATGCTCGTGTACTCTTTTTGTCCTTAGACCAAGGTTTTTTCCCACTGGGTTTTCCTTGGCAAGGTTTTTAGCGAGACACGTTCCCATTATATCTCACTTAAGATTGCCGAAATTAGGGGGAGTATCCTGTTGTATACTTCTTACCACTGTGTACTCTTTTGTCCTTCGACTAGAGGTTTTTCCCACTGGGTTTACTCTAGCAAGGTTTTGATGAGGCACCTGTTTTGTGGTTGATCCCTACTACTACCATTGTTGCACTCTTTTTCCCTTCGATCAGAGATTTTCCCATTGGGTTTGCTCTGACAAGGTTTTGATGAGGCACACTGTTTTGTGGTTAGTTACTTACATGATATTTCGGCCTATATCATTCGGCTACACAGTTTCTCCTAGGTACCGGTTTTGTCCCACACTGGGTTTTCCGGCCCTAAGGTTTTTATGTGTTTAGCACTGCGAATGAACTCGACTCAGATCGACTGCATGAAGACGAAGAATTCAAGACGTCCAAAGGGGGAGTGTTGTAGGATATTATTGGACTATTGGGCCTTACTCATAGTGGGCCTATCTTGGGCTTTCCTAGCATATGTAACCCTACCTTCTATTATATAAAGAGGGTTAAGGGGTCTCTCGATGTAACTTCTCTACACTTATCAATGAATAAAAGACGACTCATTTATCTCTCTATACTTGTATCTCCATATCTATATATCTAGCTAATATGTCACACAACAAAATCTCATATTTAATTTGAAAGATAACTTTTTATCTTATCTTATATATATATATATATATATATATATAGCCTGATATTATATATATATATATTCTCATTAAATTTCCTTTGATATTATAAGGTAATCTCTATTTTCTTTATGCATGGTTCTTATTGTATGTATGTGTTATATACGTCTATGATTTAAGCTGTTTATCACTAGTTTGCAATATGTTGTAGAACATAAATACTTGTTCCAAGTTTCTTATTGTTCATTTTTTTTTAAAATTCTACACAACCGAAACAAATAACAAGTGGAAAAACAAATCGATGAAAAAACGAAATAAATTCTATGCAACAAGGGGACATAAATTACAGTCGTTCTATTTTACCTTCATCCTAATAAAGTTTTGGTTTCCAGTAGTTATGCAATTATGCTTAAGGAATATTTTTTTTATTCATATTTTGATATATAGTATATGTTATATCCATATTTTTATTTATGCATGGTTATTATTACTTTATGTATGTGTTACAAGTCTATGATTTAAGCTTTTTATCACTAGTTTGCAATATGTTGTAGAACATAAATACTACTTCCAAGTTCCTTATCGTTCATTATCTTTTAAAGAAACGAAATAAATTCTACGCAACTGAAACAAATAACAAATGGAAAGACAAATCGAAGAAAAAACCAGAATCAATGTTATGTATGCTTGAAACAATGGGACATAAATTACAGTCAGTTCGATTTTACCTCTATCCTAATAAATTTTTTGTTTCCAGTGGTTATGCATGCAAATATTTTTTGTATTTATATTTTGATATATAGTGTGAATATATATTATATGTATATAGTTCTAAGGTCTTCGCAAGATTAACTCCGCGATATTACAATTAAAAGGCCGAAGAAAGTTTAGACCGCAATAAGTTTCTTTTTATAGTATTGTTTGTTTGTTTTTAATTTTCTTGTTGCACTTTTTTTTTCCAGAAAATTTATTCATAAAATCAGAGGGTTTCCCTTAATTTATATTAAAAAAAATAGTATATGTTATAATTTGATTTGGTATATTTTAATAGGCAGCAGATCTGATAACACTGAAATATCTTGCATCTTATTTCGGAGATACATTTGATTACTAACCGATATTTAATTGTCTATTATCAATATCTAGTTTGTTTAAAGAAATAATTATATTTTACTCATGAACTTGTATCATGAGTTTCATCTTTTTATTAGATAAAATTACATACAGATCATAGCAGATTTCTTATTCTTCATAATTAAAATTTAATAACAGTTGATTATGATTTTAGGTCTTTAAAAAAGCTTGAAAAATCATTTAGGTCAACAGCAATAAAAATCTCATGCATCTCTTTCTTTTTTTCTTTTTTGCTTTCAGAACTTTATTACTTACATATTTATGTTCTTCCTAATTAATTTTTCTTTAAAAAAAAAAAACTGATCTAAGCTCACAAGAAGCCATCAAGTATGGTCTTCCCTGGTACACAAACGTTATTTCCATACCATATTACAATTAACATTCTATAACTCTTAATTTTATTAAATTTACTAGAGTATCTCAGGTAATGTTGGCAGTCACATTAGCACATATGATCATGTATGAATATTTTCTTTTTTAGAGAGCTTACTTCAAAGCTCGAAAGACTCGAATTTTGTTGTTTGGAATTTTTGGAAAATCTCTAATGACTTAAGCTCTTACAAACTTGTTATTTTAAGCTACGCTTTCACATTCTATATATATGCATCGCTGCCTTTTATCCGATATATACATTCCTTTACATTTTTTCCGTATCAATTTTATCAGGAATAAAAGTAAACGATGTATAGAGTTGCGACCGCATCCGAGTACCTTGTCATAACTGGTGCTCGTATTGACGACATAAAACTCTCAAAAAAATCATGGATCCTCCCTGGCCAATCATGCAGAGTCTTCGACATTTCTCCAGTGAATTACACATTCGAGGTGCAAGCAATGAGTGCCGAAAAGCTTCCCTTTGTGTTACCAGCTGTCTTCACCATTGGTCCGAAGATAGACGATGATGATGCGCTATGTAAGTATGCTAAGCTTATATCGTCACACGATAAACTCTCGAACCATGTGAAGGAGCTTGTTCAGGGGGTTATTGAGGGAGAAACACGTGTGCTTGCGGCTGCCATGACCATGGAAGAGGTCTTTAAAGGTAAATACTTCTATTTATTATGGTTTCAAAAGTTAATCTTATATATGCAATGTGACTTGCCTAAGTGGTTAGGGACTTAGGGGCGGAACCAGTGGGGATAAGGGGGTGCTACCTCCACCCCAAAAAATTTAAAAATATTTTTTTTATATAGAAAAATTCAAAAAATTAAGGTTTTATACATTAATAGCCCCCAAATAAAAAAATAATAAATTAGATATGATCAAACAGGATTAGACTCCTGGTTTTAAATTTATAGATTAATGGACAAGTCAGCTAAATTTTAAACTCAAGTTTTTTTTTGGTTTTTTATACCGTTTGTTGTTATTGTACTAACAACACCACACACACACACACACACACACACACACAAGAATTAAATCCCGGTTCCGTCACCGGGGCCTTGGTATACCTCCAATGTAAGGATAATTATTATATAACAAATAAAAATGTGAAAAAACTCGATTCAAAACTTAATAAAACTTGCTTTACAGTTCTTTGTCCGCTAAAATATTATGCTTTCGGCGTTTTTAATTAGCGTAGCTCTTGTGTAAAAATGCTTTAGCCATTTTTTCGCTTTTTAATACACTGCTATCAAGTAAAACGGTATATATTTGAAATTCATCCCGTCCTTGTTCCAATCATATGATTCATTACTGGTTAAATTCCAAACTAGAAAACCCTTATTGTTGATCTTTTTGTTTATGGTGTTGGGTTGCGCTAATACTTCTTGTTCTTGTAATATATAATGTACTGATAAACATTGACCAACAGTTTATCTAAGCATTCATCTACATCTTTAATCAATGCCATCTTGTTTGCTTTTCTGCATCGACTTATTCTAAATGGTACTGCATTGTTACCTGGTTGTTTAACTCATTGTATGATTAAGTGATTGAAATAGTACGACAAGAGGAAATTTCTTAAATGTTTGTAAGTTCTTTGTTATATATAGATTGGCAATCCCCTAAAAAATTAAGCTTTATGGAGAGATTCTATTGATTATCACTACGACAGTTTAGTAACAGTTTGTATGATGCTATACGACTTTTTGCTGAAATTTATCCAGATTACACCAATGTTGTTGCTAAGTGTACGAAATTGCTATCGCGTTATTTTCTTGCAGTGTATCAAATAGAATATAGACCACTGATAACTACGTTGTATATTCGCTAACAGGTACTAAGGAGTTCAAAGAAGAGGTTTTCAATAAGGTCCAACTTGAACTAAACCAATTTGGGTTGTTTATATACAATGCTAATGTCAAACAACTCGTCGATGTCCCTGGGCACGAATACTTCTCGTACCTCGGCCAAAAAACCCAGATGGAAGCCGCCAACCAAGCTAAGGTTGACGTGGCCGAGGCCAGAATGAAGGGAGAGGTAGGCGCCAATTTAATTTTTTTTTATTGTACTTTTTCATTTTCTTTTTCTTTTTTGAGAAAAGGTAAGCATATTTCTTCGAATAGCTGAAGCTCTTTACCTAAGAAGACAAAGGGAAAAAAAATACAGTAAATGTCTCTAAATCTTGAACCTTTAAGATAACAGTGAGTATATTTTACTATACTGACATTTTCTCGTACTTAATCTTACTCATTTTTTTATATTTGGTTTATTTGTATATTTTCCCATTTTAGGTTGGCGCCAAGCTGCGTGAGGGCCAAACGACCCAAAACGCGGCTAAAATAGATGCGGAAACCAAGGTGATATCGACCCAAAGGCAAGGACAAGGTAAAAAAGAGGAGATCAAAGTTAGGACTGAGGTGAAGGTTTTTGAGAACCAAAGAGAGGCTGAGGTGGCGGAGGCGAATGCTGAACTGGCAAAGAAAAAGGCCGGTTGGGAAAAAGAGGCGCAAGTGGCTGAGGTGGAGTCGAGGAAGGCAGTGGCGCTGAGGGACTCCGAGCTACAGAGAGAGGTTGAGAGGATGAATGCTATGACTCAAACCGAGAAACTTAAGGCTGAGTTTTTGAGTAAGGCTAGTGTTGAGTATGAGACCAAGGTATGTGAATCGGAACCGGAACTATATATTAGGGTTGCATGGTTGCTGATTATTTTGTTTTTTGTATTTACTTTATTAACTGCATTCCATTTGGTTGATACTTGATCATGTTAAAAGTTGAGCTATTTTTTCGTTGTTAGTAAACTAGAAGGTTTAAGTTGAACAAACCTTTTCTTTCCGAGATCTAAGATAAACCAACTTGAATACTCAAATTGGAAGATAAACACTCCTATGAATCTGGAAATCTGAATAAATTTCTATGTTTTTTGATGGATAAAAAGTAATTTATACATGAACATTTTGAATTGACGGTTGAATAATGCGATATAGTTACACTTTTGAAGTTTTGTGTTTTTACTTCGTTACACGAACATCAGGATATAGGACGACGGTAATTAACTTGATTTTGTAGATAATGAATTTTCTAATTTGATGGATGAAAACTACTTTTTTATACTCAGATTAGAATATAAATTTAATGGCACATTTCTTCACCAAATTAAAGCCATTTATCACTCTTTTTTATGTTTGTTGATAATCCGTGATCTCTATAGGCTTTGTTTGGTTGGATTCTTAAATAATTTCTCAATCTATAGTTAACTAGCTAGCTTTAAATGTTTTATATCTCAATCAATTTCTCAAATTCAATAACAAGGTGCAAGAGGCAAACTGGGAGCTATACAAGAAGCAAAAATCAGCAGAAGCAGTGCTCTATCAAAAGTCCAAAGAAGCTGAGGCCCAAAAAGCCACCTCAGAAGCCGCTTTTTTCGCTCGCCAACAAGCTGCAGATGGTGAATTATACGCAAAAAAGAAAGAGGCGGAGGCAATGGTAGCTACAGCTCAAGGCCAAGGCGTATATATACGCACTCTGATGGAATCACTAGGTGGTAACTACCATGCTTTGAGGGACTACATGATGATCAATAACGGTCTTTTTACGGAGATTGCTAGCATTAACGCCAGTGCTGTTAAAGGGCTAAACCCGAAGATTAGCGTGTGGACAAATGGTGGTGCTGACGTGTCAAACGGTGGAGGCGGTAGTAGTGCTATGAATGAGATTGCTGGTGTTTATAAGATGTTGCCACCTTTGCTTTCTACAGTACATGAGCAGACCGGGATGACACCACCAGCTTGGATGGGAACAATGACTCGCACGGAAAACATGGATTGATTCAATATTATCCATCAAGCTTGAGTTGCATTTGTTTCATTATTTCGCCTTTTCTTCGCTCCACAATTTCTAGTTATTTTGATACTTTTAGTCGCGCCTTCTCTTAGTTTTTTCAAATGACAATAGGCTTTACATTTCGTTTTTTAAATTATTGAACAGTTGGAGTTTGTTTTGCACCTATCTATGTGATTTGCTTTGGCTCAAGACCTAGATATGTGTTGGTTTAAAATTTTCCAATAGTATTTTGACCTAGAAAGGTGGCATTCAGAAAAATCAAGGTACAGACCATTTGGTCTCATTCATCTGCAAATAAGTCACATTCTAGTAAACCTTGAAGAGGAAAAAAATTGCTCTTTATTGAATAAACTAGTTTTGGAAATTAGAGAAATCAACGATTGTTCAACTTATTTTAATTTTGTCATGTTCAAGTGATTATTAACGTTCAAGGAGAATGTGTTAAAAGAAGAAAAGACAAGTCAAATACATATTTGTAGACTTAATTATTAAAAAGACTTGTTTAAAATATCTTTTAAAATTAGGTAGGAAATGCTTATTGATGCTACTTTTTTTTTGTACGCTTTGTTGTAATTTTGATGTTCATGCTACACTGATATGTACAAAATCTCAAACAAAAATAACAAATTGAGATTTTTAATAATTAGGTCAAAGTATATATGTATATTAAACAGTAACTTTCCCTAAAAAATTTAGACAACACTATACCATATTATTACATAAACAAGAAAACACACCTCTATCCACTTTTACTGAAGAAACAATCAAGCACAAAGTAAATATTTCGAAACAAAGTACAAAGATTCACAAAACAAAAGCAAAAACACTCAAAAACTCAGTATCAAAGTTTGAAAAATCAACATACTCATTTTTTTTTCTGCCGTATATCAATCAGCCGAAACGCTAGGGTGACTAGCATCGGTCAATTTCCCCATCCAAGCTGGTGGCAACATCCCTGTCTGCTCATGAACAGTCTTGAATAGAGGCGGCAACATCTTATATACCCCCGCAATCTCATTCATAGCACTATTAGCACCACCATTCGCCATGTCAGCACCACTGTTAGTCCACACGCTGATTTTCGGGTTCAGTCCCTTAACCGCCTCGGCATTGATCTTCGCCATTTCCTTAAACATGCCATTATTTATCATCATGTAGTCCCTCATAGAGTGATAGTTGTTACCAAACGCGTCCATGAGTGTACGTATGTATACGCCTTGTGCTTGTGCAAGGGCTACCATTCCCTCGGCCTCTTTTGTTTTTGCGTATAGTTCTCCATCAGCAGCTTGTTGACGGGCAAAAAAAGCCGCTTCTGCAATGGCTTTTTGAGCCTCAGCTTCTTTTGATTTTTGGTAAAGTATTGCTTCGGCAGATTTTTGTTGCTTGTATAACTCCCAGTTGGCTTCTTGTACCTTTTATTTGTTGACAATGAGAAGTGATAAGAATTTTAAATTTGGTAATGTATGTAAGCAATTATTTTAATTTGTGAAAATAGGCACTAGTCTCATAAAAATGTGCTAATTAAAGTATGAAATCATAGGTCACTACCTGAAAAGAACTATCTATTCTGACGCTATAGTAGTTATGACTAGATTGGTAACAGAAACAACAGCCTAAACTGTTTATATTCTTTAGAGAATATAGCCACAATTTCTATAACGTCAAAGTAGCAACTAGCAACATAATGTTTGTCGTGCTTGGACATTTTCTTCACAAGTCCTTATGAAAATGAAACTCATGAAGTTAGCTGAATAATAACTTAATGACCGAAACTGTTACGGACAACCATAGATCACACGGTCACCGTCACCGATATAGGTCCAATAAAATATAGTTGCTCGTGTACCATCTTTCACTTTTACTAACCTTATAAAAAATTGTCAATTTTCCAGAAACAAAACTATAAAAAAAAAAAAAGAGAGAACCAGCAAGCAAAGAACAATTTCATAAAGATCTCTACAAAATTTACTTTTAAAGCTCTTTTAATGAAGTATACATCTTGTTCTACTTAAATTGGTTCATGATAAGATATGAAGTGAATCATTATGGCTTACATTTATATGTTGTCACAAAGTTAATTATATAGCATGAAATTGTGTATGCATGCAGTTGCTTGTCTACCATCTTTCAATTTTTATTTAATTAACTATTCTTATCATTAATCAAAACAACAAGCGAATAAAGAGTTCAGATACCTTCAAATATGATCCAAAGAGCCAAGTAAAATACGATAATAATACAAAAACGATATATAACGATAATGGTGTATAAGCACACATCTATTTTTCCTTTATAATTTGCATACCTTGGTTTCATATTCAACAGTAGCTTTACTCAAGAACTCAGCCTTAAGTTTCTCAGTTTGAGTCATAGCATTCATCCTCTCAACCTCTCTTTGTAACTCGGCATCTCTCATCGCCACAGCCTTCACCGACTCCACCTCCGCCACTTGTGCCTCTTTCGCCCACCCTGCTTTTTTCATTGACAGCTCAGCATTCGCCTCCGCCACCTCAGCCTCCCTTTGATTCTCATACACCTTCACCTCAGTCTTCACGCGTATCTCTTCTTTTATCCCTTCCCCTTGGTTTCGCGTGGATATGATCTTCGTCTCCGCATCGATTTTAGCGGCATTTTGTATCGTTTGTCCTTCTCGGAGCTTCGCGCCAACCTAAAGAAGAAAGATGGAATGTAATACTGAGTCCTTTTACTTTACATACACCATTTTCTAAACATTTTTCTACTTGATTTTCTTTGCAGATGAAGTATCAAAGTATTACTCCTAAATTCCTAAATCATTGTTTTGATTAGAAAGCTCTTTTTAAAGCAAACTATAGCTTGATTTAAATCTCGATAAAAGTTCCACTCAAAGCATAAAAAAGACGTAAAGACGTAAGTTTTTAAACCGCTATAATCGTAAGTTTTTTACGCTTGTAAAATATCTCTTCAAAAACGTTTTAGCTTTAGTTTTCCAAATGCTCCAAGTAGTCTCACCACAGTCTTTTACACTGTATGCTGTATAGAAGATGAAATAAATATTAATAAGTTGGGATCCTGAGAGTGAAATAAGTTAGGTCAAATATAGTTTTTGGTATTTTTTTCCTTGCATGAATTACGGAATGCATAAATAAACAAAAAAAGAAAAGAGTACTGATGTCAACCTCGCCCTTCATTCTGGCTTCCGCCACGTCAACCTTGGCTTGGTTGGCGGCTTCCATTTGGGTCTTTTGGCCGAGGTACGAGAAGTACTCGTGCCCAGGGACATCGACGAGTTGTTTGACATTAGCATTGTATATTAACAACCCAAATTGGTTGAGTTCCAGCTGAACTTTCCCAAACACCTCTTGTTTGAACTCTTTGGTTCCTGTTTGCGATTCGAACACATAACATAATGTAATGTTATTATCATATTTTCTTGAAATGGTTTACATTAATTTGGCATACGCAGTGTAAACTATCTAGATTAACCATGACGACTATAGTAGTTATTTGACATACTAAAATATATTATTATCTCCTAAACTTAATTAGTTGTTAAATAGATAAGATTTCTAAAGTCAAAATCTTCCGTGCAAAAGAAAAAAATTTGTAAGAAACCATGCGAAAAAGATGAAGGAATTATAACACAGCTTAATTATCGAGAAACTATCATGAATAACTGGTGGTTCTAGCTTAATTTTGTTAAATTAAAAGAGTACGTTTTAGTTGTATATATGTTTCTCATGTTTTCTTAAGCTCGATGGGATTTTAACAAACAGGATCGATCTTTTATGCTTAATTAGCACACTTTTTGAAACATTCATTCGGTCGAGAAGATCATCAAACAACTAGAAATGATTTCTTAAATAACTTCAAAACTAGCATTAAGAATGGCAAAATTACCATAAAAAATCATATGTACCAATAAATATGGTATATATATTATAAATATACCTTTGAAGACCTGTTCCATAGTCATAGAGGCAGCAAGCACACGAGTTTCTCCCTCGATGACCCCCTTAACAAGCTCCTTCACATGGTTCGATAGCTTATCATGTGGCGATATAAGCTTTGCGTACTTAAGCAAAGCATCGGGATCATCTATGCGGGGACCAATCGTGAACACAGCTGGCAAAACAAAAGGTAGCTTTTCAACACTCATAGCTTGTACCTCGAACGTGTAGTTTACCGGTGACACGTCGAACATGGTGCATGATTGGCCTGGAAGGATCCATGCTTTTTTAGATATTTTTATATCGGAAATTCCATACCCGGTGATCACTAGATATTCGGATGCACTCGCTACTCTGTACATGGTTATCAGGAATTTAATATCAAGAAGAACAAACTTTATGGAAAATTTGAACAAAACTAGACTGCTTGTTTAGAATGAAGTGGTGGTCTCTCTATATATATAAATTATATACTTGGGTGAATTAGATGAATGGTTCAATTGTGTTTCAATGTCTCTATTGTTATTTATTTACTACTTATTTATTTTAAATTAAAACTAATGAACTCACCTTCATGGAAGGGGGTTCATAACTATGAAACAACGTTTATGTGTTATAATATTGGATGAGTGTGACATACATGATACATATATTTTTTACGTGTCTCTATTGTTTAAAGCATTTTATAAATTTTAATACGACTAAAACAAGAAACGTACATATAGGTTATAACCCCCTCCTTATTAGTTTAATATAAGTAATTAACTAGTTGAGGAAAATACAAGTAAATTCATTTATCATTTTGCATGCAAAGCCGAGCTAACTAGATTTCCCGGCCCTTTACGAAGGTGATATGAAGATGTACCACGGTAATTACGATCCGGTGAAAAACCCGAAACATCCGGTTGTCACGGGCGAAGCCATGAAAAGTACTGAATAGGAGGGGCGAATTGACATAAAAAAATATGATTATTAAAAAAATACATGGTAAAAATGTAAAACCTGGATTTTCGTAGAAAAATACCGGTGCAAAAAAAAATTATTGTCTCACATCGCCTAGATATGTGAGTACTTATATAGTATATAACATAAGTAAGTCCTTCTTACTATCACCAAAACATTTTAAATCCATACGGCCCAAGAAACGAGAACGAAATTGGGTCAAAACGGACAGTATTGGTGGTAGTAAGCAGATGGTGGGGGTCTGGTCGGAGGACATGATCGTTACAATTGGTATCAGAGTCAGGAACTAGTCGATGATGTGTGAACCACTCCCGGAAGGACGGCGTGCCCGACGAGGACGGCGTGTCTGAAGGGGAAAGAATGTAAAAACCCGGATTTTCGTAGAAAAATGCCGGTGTAAAAAGAAAGTATTGTCCAAAATCGCATAGATATTTGAGTACCTATATGATATATAAGCTAAGAAAATACTCATTACTATTACCAAAACCTTTTAAAGTTGTGCGGCATGAGAAGCGATAACGAAATCGGGTCAAAGTGAACAGTATTGGTGGTGATCTGGTCACAGGATCGGGTCATTACAAAAAATAAAAGAATTATGGTTATAGAGATTATGAGGTGTGGTGGACTCCGATGGTCACCGCCTAGTTCCCCCGCAACCTTCTAAGTCAATCTCTCTCGATAAATGTGTAAACGTTAATCCATATAATTTATTCTTAGTAAGCAAGAACAAAAAAAACGTTAAATATGGTTAGATTTTTAAAAAAAAAAACGGACCAGCCTATTACTTACACCGTGTCTAAATATTCTACTACTAACTAAACTAGATTTTAATTTAGTTTACTACTAATTAATTTACATCTTTTTTTTTATGCAACATAACATGTTTGTATATGTGTGAGTTGTTCAATTGCTGAAAAGAAATTAGTGTTCTTACACAGTTTTTTTTTGTGAGTTATAAAAGCCAAAAGTCAGAATATTATTAATTAAAGCAAATAATTAACAATGGAAATGAATTGTCGATTACAAGAATGATGTAAGCAATGATTTATATTGTTGCAGATAACAAGATCATTTTATTAATAGTTAAAAAGAGTTATGTAAACAATGTACTTATTAATGTAAAAACTTATATGATTGACATTTGGTGATTTTGGTGTTAGGGCTTGGTCATATCATCATATGTTCCTATATTAGAAAACTTGAATAACAAGAAATTTCTACGTATTCCCTCTGTTTCAAATTGTTATGACTATACGAAATTACGTGTAATTTTGATCAAAAAATAACTCATATTTAAGTTGTCGAAATAGAATTTTTTAAAAGTTAATCACATAGTTCAAATGCTAAACTATATGAACAAATTTTAAAAATTTACATTTCAACAATTTAAAGACGAAATATTTATCATTTAAAGTTGCCAATAATATTTCACTATTATATTAGAGATTCTCACATGTACGGTGTACCTAGCTATTGGAGTTGTAAACTTTATTCTTTGGAATATTCTGTATATGCTTTAGTTACAATTTAAAAGCTCAATAGTACTGTTATTTAAATTATTCTTTACAAACATTGTTTTCTTTTTTTTTAATCAAAACACACCATTTTCATTATACTCAAAAGGTGAAACCTAACCCAGTCATACAAAATATCCAACATAAACAAAATTACAACTTACAAAATGAAACTGAGTAAGAAACTACTTAGCTATATGGTTCGGCCCCGTATGCTTTGATGCAATGATCATCTCATATCAGTAGTGATATATGGTTCACAACCCGTTTATATAAAAAAATATCAAATAAAAAAAATATTAAGTTTGAGTAATATTTAAGTTTAGGGTACGTCCCTATAGGGTTTTATATTTTTATTTGAGTTTTTAGTGTGTTGTACAATTTGTTTTTAATTTGTTGAAATTAGAAAAAATAAATTAGTTATTAAAAAAGATTATCTAACCATTAATTTTCTAATTTAACGGTAGTTAAGGCTATTGTACCCTAAACAGTTAAATAAAGTGACTCTTTCAAAGAGACACTCATGTTTATTTTCTTTTTATCTCCTCTCTCCTTTTTTTCTCTTTTTATTACAATTTTTTTTCTTTTGGTAAAGAAGATTCGATTCAAAATATTTACACTTCTATTAACAATCTGAATTTATATTAACCATTTTTTTATTAAGTTTTATAATTCTAGTTGAGCACCAAAGGATTGCATCATCATTCATACTATGAAATTATGCAATTTTAACCGGCTTATAACTTTTATCAAATTTATCAGAGCGAAAATTTTCAAAAGTTAATCATATAGTTCAAACATTAAATTATATGAGTTTTGAAAATTTTTATTTCGGCAATTTTGATACATGTTATAAACCAATCAAAATTGCATGTAATTTCGTAAATTATAATTAATTGGGAACGGAGAGACTAAACATTTGATCAACTTATTGTATTTTCTATTTCCCATCATAGCCCTTCGCATTTTTATATTCACTACCATTTTCATTAAAAATTATTCATATGTTTTAAAATTTTAAAAATCAACTCCTTATTAAATAAAATTACAAATTTGTATGTAAAGAAAAGTGGTTACAAACTCGCCAATACCAATTCTTGAATTATTCTTGTGACAGGGTTTCAATATAGGATCTAAAACAGAAGAAACAATTAAATGATTACAAAAAAATAAAATAAAATTTTAATGAGTTAGATGTTAGATAGAAGCTTTTTCGTCTCATTGCTATGGAGTTTTGGTCGTTTGGAAGGGCGAACGAGTTTAGAGAAGAAGAAAAAAATTATAATTATGTTTTACACACACATGTAACACATGACTAAAGCAGGATAAAGAAAACATAACCATGTGAAACGAAACACACAGCTTTTTTATTTTTCATTTTCCGATAATACTGCTTGATTTTCATTTTAATTACGTCACGTTATGAAATTACGAAATAAGAATGCCACAAAAAACTTGATTCACTAGCTTATATATTAATCAACATGAACACTCAAAAACGTCTAAAACAACAAAAGTTATGAGTGACACTAATGAGGATGGTTACAGCAATGATAACTGTAATATATGATATACAACTGGTAGCATACATCAAACCAGATCAGGATGAATGAATAAGAAACCGACTTATAAGCAACTCACTTTTTTCGAGTAAGTGGGAGAGACCAAAAAAACTTATGATGTCCCCTTTACTCGAACATGGAAAGGTGGACCACGACAGATGATCGGTTCATCAATTGAATTAGCTCTAGCACGAGCCCTAAGAATGTCGTTGGCATCATCAATAACAGCAACTGCTAGCAGGGTGTACTCACCGGGAACCAGAAAGTATAGCGAGAATACATGTTTAATTTCTTCAAGAGGAGGAACCTCCATGGTCACACCACTCAGAGCACCTAAACAAAAATAAATGGTTCAATATTTAAACATACTTCTCTACAAACGAAATTCACAACTGTGCAAAGAATAAATCAGCCGAAAGAGAGAGAGGAAGAAAAAGAAAAGAAAAGATGTCTCACATATTCTTAGATTTTAGGTTAGTAAATTACAAAACCATCTCAACTAGCATAGGAGTTTCAAGTTTGCTGAATGTGTAGGTGGTTTTAAAAAAAAAAAGTCAAATAATTGTGTTCATAACAAGGTTCGTATAAATCAGCTAGAAGTTACTTTACGAGAACAGAAATTTTGCAGAAAAAGTTTTTTATCCAAGTAACAAACAAAAGTTTTCTTCCAATTAATAGAGCAGTATCCCATGAGAATTAAAACTATTCTTGAGTAGGCAAATTCTATTGCATAACCAACCAGCATAAGATTAATTCTAGCACATCAAGAAACAAATTTCATGCTGAATTGTCTTATACTGAAGTGTATTTCTGGGAATAGATTTCGTAAAAGTGTATCAGATTTCTTTTATTTCATGAATAATGATATACTAGTTTTATCATATAAAATAGCTCATTAAGTTTATTCCAGGTCATAAAATCACAAATTCTGCCAAACCATAATACAAGTAAGAAATACCTGCCCAAAAGACGGTAGCTTTATTCCCCTCGGTGCAATTCTCCCCAGCTACGTCCCTACATGTTATAGTGAGACCAATTCTAATACTCTCCTTAGTGTTATTGCGAACCAGGACTTCCATTTTTGTCATATCATGTGCCACTACAGACCCTTTTGACGATGGAGAATTCAACTCATCACATTTTGTGCCAACCCCAGCAAGACTAAAACCAAAAGTCAATGGATCTGGTAACAATACATCCATAACAGAAGCTTGAAGAGCAGCGTGCATAGCATCCTTAATATTTAACTCCCCAGAGCTGTTACGGCCAGATTGCCACCTTACCTTAATTCTAGAAATTAATTTTTTTATAGAAGCATTAAGTTCAGCCTTCGAGTTCTTACTAGTGGGCCCCCCATTAAAGAATGAACCATCTAAAACAGGCAACTTAAAATGCTCTAAGGGTATTAGCACCCTTGCAGTAGAGTCCCTATCTATTCTTGTTTTTGGATAATCAAACTCAGACGAATCACAATTTTCTGATTGGACTGAAACACTAACCTCAAATACAACATCTGTCGGATTGGACAATTCAAGTTCTAGAAAACGTAGACCCCAACTCCCCCTATAAGGATCGATTTTCATTAGTTTATCATTTTCCATGTTAAGTAATTTAGGAGGACTCTGACCCACGTGGGCAGGAATTTCCATTGAGAGTAAACGGGCCTTTACAAATGACAAACCTTGTAAAACGCATACGTTTAAGGGAACAACTAGACGTCTACCAGGAGGAATAACAGATCCATCTATAGGTTGCTCGCCAGATTTTGCGCATGGCCCTGGAAAGGAAATTAAAAAAATAAGCTATAGAAACAAGTTGCTTTTTTAACTCAAGTCACATTTGGAAAAGTTTAACATGAAAGACAATTGGCTTTACTCCAGCAGAACATATTTTAGCGAGACATTCAAATGACCAAACGAAGAAGAGAAGGGAATTTGTTTGTATCTCGTATCTGAAAATTCTAATTCTGTTGGTATTATTGATTATTCCCACTCATTTCTGAACTGAAAACAATAAAACTTTGATAGACGAACAAATAGCATTGGATAGAAATGTACAGCGGAGGAAATCTCGTTGTTGCGAAAACGAATGCATATGGTTTCATATAGCCGACCCCAAGTTTTTGGGATAAAGGCATGGTTTGATGATGATGACTAAACATTATTTTGGAGGGTAACTAACAAAACCACTGAAAAGAAATCCAATTTTAACTTCAGCAAAAAATCGCTAGACCTATTTTCTGAACCAATTGCCAAACAAGTTTATATCAGTCTTTCTACTTTTATTCACATAACAATAAACAAACACAAAGTGCAATTTTTCAGACTGTATAGTCTATTTCGGAATATTTATAGCTCTCTTTTTATATAAATCCTTATTTTTCATCTTCTAAACTAGCTAGATTTAATTTATTGACATTTGTAGCAGTTTTTAGAAGTCCCTTAATACATGTTTTACTAGGGAGTTAGACATTCTTGAAGCTTAAGAATTTCTTCTATGTCAACCAAATGATAGAAGCATCAATGATCAGATCATCTGAGAATCATTATCCAATCGAATCGGTAAAAATCATCCTCCTAAAACTCCCTTCTGCATTACTGGGGAAAGACCAAACCATAGAAAATATATTGCTAGTCCAGACTCCAGCCAACCCAGACAATAACAATATCAGTCAATTAATCATAATGAAACAACGCAAAAAAAAATTCCAGTGTCCTAAGGACCTCAGTTTAGTCGTAGTTCAGGTTGTCAGCCTTCAACGACACAGGAAGAAAATTAATGCAAAAAAAAATACTCCTACATGTGTTGTGTCTAAGGATTTGCACACACTTATTCTGTATGTAATCAATCAGTCAAGTTTATTTCACTACGACCAGCAAAATATAACCTAAACCCAATACAATTATATACTCCAAGGCTGGCGTTCTTAATCTCAGAATTAGTAAATAAATGTCTAGTTTATGCAATGTAAATATGTATGGTCAAGGAAATACAGTTGTAGAATATTAACCTCAAATAAATTCCGCAATAGTACAATTACCTGCGTAGTGTATCAGTACCATAGGACTGCTTCCATCCTTGGCTTGCCTTATTGTGGCTCCAGATAAATGTTTACCAGCAGAATCGGCATCAATCAAGCCAAGCTGCCAGGCTTTCAAGGTCACTGGTAATGTCACTTCTGCACCTGGTTTTAGTGGAAGGCTACCATTCAAGTTTTCTGATCCAACTGATAAAACAGAATCTAGGTTTTTTCCTGATAATGATATGTGTGCCTGTTCAACTGGGACGGTACCGGCGTTTGCAAGACTAATAACCATATCATGTATCTCACCTTCGTATAATATAACAGCCCCATCACCGCCTAAGACATGTGGTACCAGAAGCGGCAATGATGGTACGGCAGAAATAATTGGAATCGGTACGTTTTTCAACTTTCCAGAGCCACAACAGCGAAAAGGGTCAGATAGAACAAGACCTTGCACTGCTCCAAGAAGTAAATTATCGACGTCTTTAAAAAGGTGTTCGGTAATAACACCGTAACAGTGGACTATACACCCGGGGATTTTTACTATGCCAACTTCAGTGGGAATTCCAGACAATGTGATAACTTTTGCAGAATTAGGAGGGAGATTTACACTAACAGGAAAAGCATCAAAATTTCCAGAATGCACGGATAGATAGATGCTCTCTACAATCAAATCAAAGCCACAAGGATTGGCTAATTCCACCAACACCTGGACAGGTTCCCCAACAATCCAAATTTGCTCATGCTTAGTGCTAGTATTTGAGTCTCCCTTGCTAAAGGGTGTATAGATGAAAGGTCCTGAAGGAGCAGATCCTGCCCACCAATCTTCTCTATCTGAAGTGCGCTTTATAATGTCGGTTTGAGAGGACTGAAGAGGAAAAGAATGCAACCTGGAAGCATCACATACAATGAAACATAAAAGTAAATCATCAAAAAGTAAAAGTAAAGATTATCCAAGGGTTTCAATATAAAAGTATAGGTTCTTATCATGACAAAGAGCAAGACAACTCAAATATACAAGAAATTTTGCGATAATGCATATGTTCTAATCATGACAAATGACAAGATAACTACAATACCTCAAGGTAAGCATTTATTTTAAGAAGATCAAAGAAATTAAAACACGAGAGGGAAAATGCTACAAGATTTTATGAGTTTAAAACCTGAATAACTTGAACAACTACTATTGCAACTCTTTGGTGAGCATATCTACTTCTCTAAATATGATTTAGTCTTCGAGTTTCTAACATAATTCAAAATGCAATTCTGCAAAACACTCTACAAGCATCTAAAGAATTCCGCACCACGATACTGTGAAAACCAATCAATTTAGCTTGCAACACTAACAACATGAATCTGAATAGCAAAAAATGTTTAAAGTCCGGATATAGATTGCTGAGGCTAGCTAAGTCATTGCATTACTTAAAAACAACCCACTGATAGTAACTTAACATGTTAGTAATAGTGACGAGATAAGTAAAAGATAAGTAGATAGCACACAAGCAGTGCTGGCATGTTTGTGGATACTTATCTACAAACCCTAGCCATATAGTTATTAAAGGAGCTTTGAACGAATACCTAAAGTAAAACGGGAGAACAGTCATGTTGATCTCGCCTGGCAAAGCTTACCATAAGTACAAGGTTAAAATAGGATAACAGTCGAACATTCAATATCACCTAGTAAAGCATACTACCATTAGTACAAGTCACTACAAACACAAAAATCAAAATGTTTAACCAATTGCACTAAATACTACAAAGCAGAGTACATTAATTGTAAGGCTACAAGGAAAAATATGAAAGAAAAGGGAAACTTATTATATGCTATCGCTTCCACTTGAAGAAAAAACCATTCTTTAAAAAAAAAGATACCTTATGAAGGGTAAAGCAGGATCGGCACAGCGAGTTCCTAAAGGAAGTCTTTCAGCGGAATTTGCAAGTGCACTTGCAAGACCATTTTGACCAGCGGGTGTGATAATAGGATAATATGATCGCAGCAAGCGGGCTGCCGCACTCCATGCAGCAAGAGGATCGCCAGCACGCACAGCAGATAACAATATCTCTCTAAGAACAACCATCTGCAGAGTGCTCCACTGGGACTCAAACAGCGACACTATGGATTGATGGTGCATTTTAGAGCCCTCCGCGTGATTGACCACAATATCCTGTTTTTTTTATAAAGATGAAAATTCAAATCTCGATGTGTAAAAACTTTGCCGAAATCACCTTCTTAATTTAAAATAATGCAGATCTTCCTTCTCTGTTATAGAAAGTAGGCAGATTTGTAAACATAAATGAAGATCATTCAGACTAGAAAAGAGTCCAAAATCTCACTTAAGCGAGATCCTTTCATCTAAAGGTTTAAGACTATTAGAGATGACAATGTTGCTTCTGATATCTTCAAATTGCTTCTTAAATTGTACGATCTAAGAAAAAACACGTAGAACTAGAATCGTATATATAGTTTGCTTGCAGTTAGAGTTAAACTTAGGACCTCCACCATTCTCAGTCTATGTGTGAACTTGAAAAAATTTACAGTTAAAATCTTCAATGGGTAGGCATTAATAAATGCAGCTATCTTTGAGGACATGAGCATAGGAAGTTTCATTCCCTCATAGAAACATCTGAGCAACAGACATGTAATTGGAAGATAAACTTTAATACCAGAACTAAACAAAGATTAAAGGTATGAACAAACTAACAAAGTCAGTACTCATTGCCTTAAAAAATATATCATAACATGATTATTTCAAGTATCATAACTTGAAAACAAATTTCCACTTTAAAACTCCCTCTGAATATAAATAAGGCCAATTAACAGGAGGGAAAAAGGATTTAAACGTATTTAGGAGACAGTTTTTGGAAAGTGGTCTGTCCAGGACGTCCCAAGATAGAACAGTGATCACTTATTTATGGATGAAGGACATATAGAGAAGCTGTTGCTTTAATTACCAAGTCAATGAAGTTCCATAATCTCATGTTAGCATTAGTTTAATACTATTATATATGCTGCCAAAGCTTCATGAATGCTCGAGGAGATCTCTACTTCTCTTTTCCCCGCTATGATTAAGTCAAGTCCATGTTTTGAGTACTCTCAGCGATAACAATAATAATAATAATAGCGACTGTGTAACCAAGAAGATGGGGCAATTGATGTCATAAATAGCATACTAAAATTAGTCAATAATCAGATTAAGTTAGTCCATCTTAACACATCACCACTTAAAACTCATATTGCCCTAATTCCTACGTCTGTAACATATTTGAAAATTTAAATAGAAATGATATTAAAAAGAAAAGTAACAGCCCTAGGTAAGTAACAACTGCAGAGATTTTATAGTAGTAGCGAGTTACATGTTATGAACCCAGGAGTTAACAGTCATTTATCAGGGGAAAAAACGTGATTATCAGTCAAAGGGTTGGCAGGACTTACAGAAGGAACCGGAGTTTTCACAATAGATGCTCTGCTTTGAACACGGTAAGCTTTTGTGGTCATTGCCAAAACTTGCATGGCACTAATAGCAGCCAGTCTACTGTCTTGTTGCAAATACAGCTGCGCAACTTGCCTTGAGAAAAAGGCAGCTTTCCTGTGATAGCCTAGAGTGGCAAAAAGACGAGCTATCTCAACATACAATATAAGTCGGTCACTGGCATCAATGAGAAATTTCGCTCCATCTGCAGCAGTTGTTAACAACTCGACTACATCCTTAGCCCACTCGCGCCTAAAAAATAAAAACAAAATCAATCGAGTAAAGGAATATGATTTAAGTAGATCTGAGCATATGAATCCTTTGTCTGCCATTATAAATTGCAAGACAAAATATGAAGACAAATAAAGAAATCGAATTCCATGGACATAGTATGTCAATGAACCGCACAGTTTGTCAAAATAATCACGTCTAAATTATAAAAGAACAAACACAACTAAAGAAATATGACGTCACTTTTGAGTTTAAATATTGCTTTAAAATTTGAACCATATATACTTAACATGAAAGTAACAGGCCTGGGATTCTAATTGAATTTAACATAAGAACATATTGAACAAACCAACCATCATTTTTTTCCCAAACCCAAATAGAAAAACTTGAGATGTAATAGATTGTACAATCACCAGTCACTTCCAAAATTTAATCATGCATATTGACATTCAGTGCCCTCTATAAAACCTCAAACCCAATAATTACATGAACCAAATTTTCGATCAGTATCAAACTCTACACAACTATTCTAAAACACATAACTCTGCATTACAATCAAGCAAACAAAATGTATAGAACATAAAATCAAAGTTCAATAATTAGGTTCACTGTTGTCCACTTGTCCCCTAATGTATTTTTGCCGACAAAAACATATTAACAACCTCCACTGTGAATGGAATCCGACTAAACGCCAAGTCTTTCACGTTTTTAAATTAAAGATTTTAAAAAGGTAAATTGCGAACTCTACCTGCAGAGGAATCTTGCCAACTTCAATGTAGCCTCAAGTTCAAAGCTGAGCGGAGACACTCTGCATGCGGACAACACTTGAGAGTATCAAGAGGGTTTACATATGAGATTTAGTTAACAACAACAGTTAATAAACAACAGAGAATGAGAAGCTGTTATTAGTAATAATAACAAAAAGGAAAACAAAGTGCACTACAATAAAGGGACACAAATAGCTCTTTTCCTAGTAGTTGAAACACTTTGTTTTTAGAAAACTCTTATTAAAGCCCACCAAAATAAGCAAACAAATAAGTTCTTTTAGATCTTATCATGAAAATTGAAGTTCTTTCCTATTATACTGATTACTTCTACTGATAAAAGATCTAAGATCTCAAAAAAATAAACCACAAACACTTTAATTTCTAAGAATCAGGAAAGAAGAGAAAAAAGAAAAAATGAATTTGGCATGTTAATTTGGCGCAATAACAAATGGGTTCAATCTATTGCTGCTTGTTTTACATTTTCTATTCTCTCTCATTGTGATGCTTTGTTGCCACAAATATAAGTAATTGAGGAATATTGGGGTTTGTGGTTAACCAAGTCATATAATATCAAAACAGTCAGGTAAAGTTGGTAAATTCCATATGGATTTACAAAAAAAATCACCTTTGAGCATTATCTTGCATAGATGTCTTCTTGTAATGCAAGATGATGGTATGGTAACGAAACCTAACCTCTTCCTCCAGAACCGGATCCTTCAGGCCCATGCGATCAACCTACAACATTACTAACATAATTAAACATGCACAGTTAAAGACTTAAAGTAACACTAAGACAGTCCAGTTAGAAGTAGAAAATGCAATAAAGGAAAATCTCCAAGATGAATTCATAGATGGAGATAGCTTTTCTTTAAATTTGTAGTAGATTAAGAGGGTAGTGATCATGTTAAAGTCCATCCATTTCCACTAAGAATCTTTGTGATAGGAAGGAGAGGGAACTCTATATAAGCACAGGCTAGGACCAAATTCCCATTGATGGGATATAATACTATTCACTAATGGGATTACTCGAGTGAAGTCATCAAGGTGCTTGAAAATAACTTGCCGGCCAATTATACTGTTTAAGGAAACTTGCATATAAAAAGAACCCTCATTAGACTCAGAAGGGAATTCTCATAATGAAAAAGGTAGGTGTGAGTGTGAGCCCATTGTCTTCTAATTGCATATTAAAGATGCATCAGCATCCAAGATTGATTACTTAAAAGGGACTAGTATATACTAAATCATCAGTTTCATAGTTATGATTAGAATTAAAGCTTTTGGAATATTCATTAATCATGCAGGCTTGTTCTACCTAAATCATCAGCATAAACCCAGATAGCTAAGAAAAAATACACCCTGATTCACAGTGACTCGCGCCATCTGTATCTCAAAAAAAAAAAACTCTGCATAATCTGCATAAATAAGTTGCTTACCAGCAATGCGCAAACGCTACCCTCGTATGCACCAGCATACCAAAAGAAATCATTGGTTACCCGGGCAAGTTCAATGGCCGTGGAATAATGGGCATTAGCATCAACTGGTGACCCAGCCAGCAAACAATAATCCCCAATCGTCTTTTGTACACGGCCAAGTCTACGCTTTTTCGCCTTAATCACCTGCAATATAATTAATATCATAACCCTAAAGAAAAAAGAAAATAAAGTAGCAAAATAAAAACCAAATCATTAGGCCACCTAAAGGATTAACCTCCTCTGAGCTGAGACTAGCTTGAGAATCTAAAGGTGTCTTCACAATAGTTCCACCAGATTCTGCTTGTAGAACCCACTTCTCAAACTCCATTAACAAAGAAGCAGCAATATCTTGCATCATCGTCTGCAAGTGGAATTCCTGAGTTTGACGGTCAGCAGGTGGAAATAATAGTAGATTATCCTCCTTTCTGTTACCATTCTCTAGCTGCAATCAAAACATGAGAAATAAAGCTTTTCTATGAAGAGTAATACATAGATATGAGAAAATCTACATACTTCAACATGCATATTTGGTGGGTCAATTAGTGAGCTCTCTCAAGTGTAAATATGAGTTTCATAAAAATACACTCAATAATTGTTGACACAGATCCTCCAAAGAAAATCAAATTAGGCTCGATGGAAATACCATAATACAGATGTGTCTAAACAATAACATAAAAATATACAAGTGGCATAGTACAACACACTAAATATGCACACAAAAATTAAACCTCAATTAGGCCAATAAACCAAGACCTGGCACTTGCTAGAGAAACAATCAGTGCTTCATTTTTATTTTGCTTCAATAGAAGTCAGCAGGGCGCACAAAGCACTACATTAGGAAATACGCTGAATTCAGGGTGCAGTTTCATTCAACTTTATTACCATTAGATGCCAACCAGCAAGAAGAAAAAGAAGTTCTCAAGCCACATAAAACAAACAAGAACCGAGTGAGACTTGCTCTTCTTCTTAAAGTTTAAACTGCTGATTAATAATTGGTTAGGAACTTATAATATAACATTTACCCAGAAATGATGGAATTGGGGGGGGGGGGGGGGGGGGGGGGTATCACTATTCAACTCCTATGTGCAAACAAAAGCAAAAAGAAGGGACAGTTAAAATTTTATATGGGGGTGCAATTTCACTCAACTTTGTAACCAACATAGATCACTAAGCTATAAAAACTGTGATTAAAAGGACCTAAAATTAGTAATCCGAAGACGTACTAGTTGTTTTTGTTATCTGATCTAAAGGAAGTTGAAGGTAGAGATGCGATCATGGTTTAAGTGCAAAATGGTAGCCCCAAACTTTTACATTGTCCCATGTGGTTTTTTTCAATGTGATCGAACAGTTCATTAGTTATATAACTTAAAGAAAAAGGTTGGGTTCTTTTGGTTGAAGAGGTTCCAGAAAGCTTCGTAGCCAATTGACAACAAATTAACTATATTTTTGTATGTTATCGAGCAACCTAAAAGTTAAGTAAAATCAAGAGCAAATGTAGGAGAAAATTTTATAATGCAATAGGAAAACTGAGCGAGCGGCAGTAACCATGTTTCACTTTTGTCCGTTCAGTCAATTTATCGTCAATGTATAACAAGTTAATTACACAATAAAAACCCAAAAGTTAAGGTCAGCGACTACAATAAAACACCAGTAAGTCATTTAATAAAAGGAAGTTGAGCATACTCTATCCAATACAACCATTACTCAGCCGTTTTAACTGCAGCAACTACACTCAACTTTGAAAGTTATTAGTTTTATTGTGTCATCTAACTAAAGTAAAGTGTACCATTTCGATTGCAGTTGAACAACTCTTTAGCATGAGATAGCTATACCTGTTATACGATCTAACATAGGTTGAATACAACGTAAGGATCACATAACGTAACTAACTCGTGCTAAAAATTGTGTAACGGCAGCAAATGCAGTGGCTGCACCAAGTCCAGTTAGTTATTTCAATATCAACACAAACTATCTGTAGCGTTTTACTGCATTGAACTTTGTAACAAATTAGTATTTGTTCTGAAGTGATGTATGACATTATCATATCACATTTGAACATTTAACAACTTAAACTAAATAAATAAGTGCAGGGACCACATTCAAATTTTATCATAATAGAAACCTAATGTAGCAACTAGTTATTTATATCAGCCAATTCACCCTTAGTTGAGAGTGACATCTTTAGTTGCAGCTGCACTCATCTTTGTAACAGATCACTCCTGGGCAGTATATGAGTTAATCACGTACTTTTCACCATTTTTAATATTAGCAATTTAAAAGAATAACAACAAATTTCCTCAAAGCTTTATACTTCTAGGAAAGTGTAAGAATTCTATTTTAGATATCTCGGAATTAAATAGTTTTGACTCTATTTCTTTAGGGAAATTGCAAGTCATAATGAAAATATCCCCCCTCTCGTCCTCTGTTCTCATGTTGCATGCTATATTAATGGTGACCATTGGAGGTCGCCCAGCTAGCTTTGCAATCAATATGCTTGTATGAGCATGGAATTCATGAGACCTGAGACCCAAGATTTCGTGAACAGACTGCCATGGAGTCCAGACTTTGTTCCGGTGACACAAGTTTAAACTTTTAAAAAAATGATAGAACTTTCAAAGAACTCAGAGAAGATGGTCATGAAAGCAAATTAAACAGCATAAAATGCAGGATGGATCCTATTTGCAACATAATAATCATTCCAATTCTTTGAGTTTTTTCAAAGTCCTAACAAACTTTTAATTTTTGTAAATTTGTGTCACCCATACAAACATAATGATTACAAAGCCCGCTAGGTAGAAGTATATATATGCACAAAATCAAGGTGTTAACGTTAAAGAAGGGACAACCAAGACCTACGACTACTTTCACAAAGGTATGTCGACAATTTTTGTAAATTTGTGTCACCTGTACAACCAAGTTTTGATTGTGGCCATTCAATCAATTTATCATCGATGTATGACAAGTTGATAATCACACAATAAAAACCCAAAAGCTGAGGCAGCGACTAAAATAAATCCCCACTTAGTCGATTTGATCAAACCAAGTTGAGCACACACTAGCCAGTACAATTGTAACGTCTCGGAAATTTTGTACTTTATTATTAATTTTAGTAATAAGATAGTGATATTTAGCTTTGTGGGTGATTACGTATTTGTGTGAAATATACATGTGTGATATGAAATTGGGTGTATATAATAGTTGTGGGGGTGATTTGTATCATGTAATAAGTGGACTAATTAGCAAATTATTTATACTAAGGGGGAGGAATATATATACATACACAGCCTCCATATATATACATATACATAAGGAGATAAAGAGATCATCTACAGAGAGGGAGAGATGATTGACTGACGTTGACGAGACTGTTGACCATTCCGGCAGCCCAACTCCGGCAATACGCAGCAGTAGTGGTGGTTTGTGTTGGGTTTTAGGGCAGCGACTTCGAGAGCCGATTCCGATGTCATCGGGGGTCCGTTTTCGACAATCAAATATGTTTTCTTAGCTTATTTTTCGAGAGCTATCTATCCGTGTAAGCCGTTTTATCTGATTTTAACTTTTATAAAAACCCATTTTTGGGAATATTTACTATAATCCGAATTAGGGATTTTTATATTAATCCGTAGCTCGTTTTAATTACATTTTAGGGCTGTTGAAGGACTGCTTCTGTTTCTAACCGTTAGGTGGGTTTCGGCTTGAGTTTTGGGGTATTTGGCAAACGAGCTCTCGTTTGCGTAGGTAAGGGGGAGGAATATGGTTTCGCTTTAAAGGCAGTTTTGTGTGTTGTTTGTTGTATACTAAGCTATGTAAAATGGTTAGTGTGTATTGCATCATGTTATTGTATTTTGTGTGTGTAACAGCTTCGCATCGTTATTTTTATGGTGATTATATTGTGTATGGCGATTTTACTATTTTTATTATAAAATGAATTGTGGAAAAATAAAATGATTTAAATGTGTTATTTAATTAAATCTTTTAAAAACGTGAAAGTGGTGAAAGTGTGTCAGTGGTGATATCGTGTATACTTGTGGTGATACCGTGTATACTTTTGTGGTGATGTGTTTATCTAATTACATCAAATATTATAAAGTGTGTTTTATGTTTTATTGTGGAGTTTACTGTTTTCGTGCTTGGTATTCGGAGTCTTTTATATTTATTTTAGGGATTGCAGTACCAAGTGTTAAGGCGGAGCTGTGTCAGCTTACGGTGAGATCCCGAAAACTTGCGCAAGGATTAGGTATATCGGTATCATAGGGTTGGTCCCCTTAAAGCCGGCCCCATATCTTTTGGTCACATATTAGTGTCAGAATATGGGTGAGGGAACCATTGCACTTTGGGTCCTAGAGCAGAGTGGCTCTAAAAGTGGGTACATGTGAGGCAATCCCGACTTTGTGTTTCGTTGAGTCTTGTTTTAATTTGTTTTGTTTTATTTTATTTTGTTTTATTATTAATTCAGTTGATCTTCATTATATGTTCATTTACTTGTATTGCGAGTTATATTTGTTGATGTGTTTTTCATGCAATTGCCTTTGTCATTATTTGCCAAGATATCATATTTGTCATGTTAGGACTGTGTGTGCGTGCTTAGTAGCACGCGCCGTTTTTAAAGCGAGATTGTTTTCTTACCTCCTTTCTTTGTTTTCTGTACATTTTGTTCACGATCGATGTACAGGTGCTGACGTAGATGGTGGCGAAGTTTAGAGTGCTTGCATGAAGCTCATTATTATATTACACGTGATCGCGCACACGCTAGACTTGTTTTTTGTTCATTTTGGCATTATCTCATTTTGAGCCTTGTTGGCCTAGTAAGCGTTTAACGCGATATTAATTTTCTTTTGGTTGGAGTAACTTATCTCGTGCACTTGTATATTTTAGATTACGCTAGCTTAGCATACAACAAACAACACACAAAACCGCCTTTAAAGCGAAACCATATTCCTCCCCCTTACCTACGCAAACGAGAGCTCGTTTGTCAAATACCCCCAAACTCAAGCCGAAACCCACGTAACGGTTAGAAACAAATCTGGATAGGCCAAAGCAGTCCTTCAACAGCCCAAAAAATGTAATTAAAACGAACTACGGATTAATATAAAAATTCCTAATTCGGATTATAGTAAATATTCCCAAAAATGGGTTTTTATAAAAGTTAAAATCAGATAAAACGGCTTACACAGATGGCTCTCGAAAAATAAGCTAAGAAAACATATTTGATTGTCGAAAACGGACCCCCGATGACATCGGAATCGGCTTCCGAAGTCGCTGCCCTAAAACCCACCACAAACCACCACTACTGCTGCGTATTGCCGGAGTTGGGCTGCCGGAATGGTCAACGGTCTCGTCAACGTCGGTCAATCCTCTCCCCCTCTCTGTAGATGATCTCTCTCTCCTTATGTATATGTATATATATGGAGGCTGTGTATGTATGTATATAATATGTATAACATGTGTATTATATATATATTTAGGTTTTAGTATAAATAATTTACTAATTAGTCCACTTACTTATTACATGATACAAATCACCCCCACAACTATTATATACACGTATTTATTTGGTTCTATTGATTGGCATATTATCGAATGGCATTCCGCATGTTTCGTTATTTAAACTTTTCCCTTTTTATTTTAATTTACATTCACGACCCGGGTTTATCCAAAATCCGGGGCGTGACAACAATCATGTATTCTTACATTTTGACTGCAGCAACTAAGCTCAACTTTAAGAGCCACTAGCTTTATTGTGCTATCCAAGCAAAGTAGAGTGTAGGGCTTATATTGCAGTTGCTACAACGACTCTTTAGCACGAGATAGTTATTTCTGTTATGTGATCTAGCATATGTTGAATAATACATACGATCACATAACATAAACAACTAACTCGTGCTACAAAATCGAGTGTTGCGATCGCAATCAATCTGATTTACTAAGAATTTACTGACATCTTAAAAAATAAGTCCATTCAAGTTTGTAGCACATTTGAAAGATAAGTATGTGCACACTGCACTACCATATCATATTTTCAACATTTAACAACTTAAACTAAATAAGATTAGTGCAGCGACCACTTTCAAAGTTTGGCACTTAATAAAATAAGTGCAGCGACCACATTCAAAGTTCCGCTTAACAGAAATCTAATGCAGCAACTAGTTATTTATATTAGGCAATAAACCATAAGTTGAGCGTAACAATTTTAGTTGCAGCTGTTACACTCGTCTTTGTAGCAGATATCTCCGGTATTACAAAATGTGATCCAAAAGATACTCAGTGCAGCTTCATATCATATCAGAAATGTACCTAATTTTGTGCTACAAAGTCAAGTCTAGTTGATTATCAATTTCCATTGCAATGTTATGGAAGCCAAGTGTAATTGGATACAGCAAAGCTTTACTCCAGTGGCATGGCTATCAAATGATTATCTTACGTGATCACCTAAAACTGAAAGATTAACGTTTTTCTTGACATAAAGAGTATAAGACCAAATGGAGTATATCTTAATAGTAATTAAAAAATAAATATGCTACTCCAATATGTAAGAATCAGGAGGGTAAAAGCAAAGCACCGCTGAACAAGCGCCAAATCATATACCCTTACACGTTCTAACTTGTTTTTCATTTTTAAGTTACTAAAAGGTTTGGAACTCATAAGACAATTACAACTTAATAATTCGACAATATAATGTAGTACTAAATGTTACTGATCTAATTTGGCAACAATTTTTTTGTGGACTTCCGGAAATTTGTTTCATGTAGCTTGGCAAGGAAATTTTGAGTGGCCAAATTTCACGCAACCCTATTCACAAATTCGTTAATAACTGATACAGTTATAATGTAGCACTATCTAATACTGACCTAATTTTGAAAATTCCAATTTAATTTCTTCAAATAACAAAGCTAAATATTGCAACTGATGAATAAAAAGTTACTGACCTAATTGTTACTAATTGAAACTGATCCAATTTCACAAAATTCCATAATAACTGATACAACAATGACGTAGCACTTACATGTTACAGGCCTAATTTCGAAGAATCCAGTATGAACTTCAACAAATAACAAAACAAAAACTCGCACCATTGAAAAGAAGTAACTGATTTATTAGTTAAGAACCGTAACTGATCCAATTTCCCAAATCTCCGCAATAACTGATTCAAATAACAAAATCACACTACAACTAACGTAGCACACACTGTAACTGACCTAATTTCGAAAAACGCAATATTTAAAATGACAAGCTTATCTATACACTGATTACATATTTCTTACCTTAGAATCGGGATATATACAGCAATACATATATAGATATAGATACAGTTTTAATTTAGCAACATTCCACAGTAAATTCTCCCTTAAAAAAAGTTACTGATCGTATGTTACTAACTGTAACTTATCTATACACTCATATATAGATACCGATATATAAATTATACGAGTGTCCTAATTTACCAAAATTCCACAGTAAATGCTCCCCAAAAAAATTACCGATCTACACACACATGTATATAGATAGATTCGTATTCTTGACCTAATTTAGCAAAATCACACACTAAATTCTCCCAAATAAGATTACCGATCTACACACACCAAAAAATATGTATCTACATGTGTATATAGATACATATTTCTAACCTAATTTGATCTATTTATCCAATTAATACCTAACTATCTCCAAAAAACAGTTAGATATAGATATAGATATAAAGAGAGACCTGAGAATCGGTAGGGGAAAAGGCGAAGCACCTAGTAACGAGCGCGGATCCATACCCCTTACAAGCCTTGGCGAACTCCTCGGCCACGTAATCTAAATCGGGACTGGACGGACAATGACAGATCCCGATAACAGCGAGTATCTTCCTATGAGACTGGAAGTCCTCCCACGGGGAAGGCGGACAGCCACCGAGGACGAAACGGAAGAGGAGAGAGGATGTGTCCCAGGGCTGGTGAGCGAAAGGGGACTTGTGGTGTGAAGTGTAGAAAGAGGAGACCGAGGCGAGGGAGATCGAGTGATGAGGGAGGAGAAGCGAGGCGTAGTCGTTGAAGAGGGAGGAAGATATCTTTCCGATTGGAAGCACCGCCACTCGGATCGTGCAGCTCGTTTCGATACTCACATCTGGCTCCATTTCTAGAGAGAGAGTGAGAGAGTGATATGTATCTATAGGCTGTATCTATATCAGTGATATGTATCTATATCAGTGATATGTATCTATATCACTGAATCTGTGGGGAAATAGAGAAGAAGATGGAATTACACGGATGGTCCCTAGTTTTAAATAAATGACAAATTAGTACCCCCTAGTTCTGATTTGCACAATATAAATGGCAAAGAATTGTAAAAGGTGGGGTGGGTAAAAAATCCGCAAACCCAACCCGTAACCTAAATCCGTACGAATTGGGGTGGGTTGAGTGTTCAAAAAAAGTCAATTTGTTTCGTCCCAATCCGTTATATATTTTGCGGGTTGGGTTGGGGTTGTGGTTACCAAATCGCGGGTTAATCCGCCCCAACCCGTTACAGCTATATATATAAAAAAATAAAAATATCTATATTTATATGTTTATTGTGTGTATTTAAAGATAACAAACTTCCGGTATTATTACATTTTAGTTTTATTACTTGTTGTGAATATTATAAACGTATTATAATTGGTTTTAATTTTTATTTCTCTTTGAAACATACAATTTATTTTAAAATTTAGGCTGATTGTGCAAACTATAAAAAATAAAGGATTAAAATAAAAATTTAAGAATAAACTCGTCCCAATCTGCATTATTTTTTGCGGGCTGTATTGGATTGGGTTGGGGTTTTAATTATAACGGGTTAGTTTTGGTTGAGTTGAGATTTAAATTTTACGAATCTGCCTCAATCCGCCCGCAATTTATTTTACGGTTTGAGTTAGGGTTGAGGTCAATCCGTCTCAATCTTGTCACGTGTCCACCCCTAGTAAATGGAATCAGATTTAGCCCCTGGCTATAGATAGAGTGCCCGGCTTTCCGGTAAATAAGGTGCGAGATATTAGTCCACTTTAGTCCACTTTCCGGTAAATTTTAGCCTATTTTTGTAAAAAAAAAATTGTTTTTTGTAGTAACATAAATTAATATTGAACATTAATTGACTAGTGAACTAATCAAAAACATTAATCTGGAAACTATGAATTTCAGTTATTAGTGTCTTTCTATTTTTGCAATGTATTGCGTCCTTAACATGGACTAAATTGGTATATTTATCTAAATTTCGAACTATTACTAGTACAGTGTTATATTTTGGGGTGGAAATGAGAAGAGAAATGGAAATTTCACTTATGGTTATTATTTTTAATTTAATGACAAAAAAGTAACCCTAGTTTCATTATGTGCTGAAAATTTTGAAAACATGCAGTTTTAGCCCCTGACCATATAAAGTGAGGGTATATGTTTCTTTCTATAGATAGTGTGTCACCAAATGTTCCCGTAAGGCGCGAGATAATTGGCCTATTTTTGTAATAAGTCGGTAAATTTGTCCTATTTTGTTAGAAAGAAATATTTTTGATAAATGATAAACCAGTACCCATAGTTTCAGTATCTCCTATAAAATAGGTAAAAGTTGCGGTTAAACTAACTTTTATCCAATTTAATTGACGACGGCACCTCAATCGTGAACTTTTAGGTAGATGAGTATCTTAATTATTTATTTTAGTAGTCCAGTACCTAAAACTCTAACAACATGTAATATAGTACACAAAGCGTATTTTTTCTCATTAAATAAGTATGAAATTTTATTGAAAAATTATATTTTAAAACCTTTTTGTATATTTAATAATGAATTTAATTATATAAATTATGACCAACAACTGTATAAATAATTGTTTAGAGACTGAATTGATGTTTCAAAAAAATACATAACTATTCTGTAATTTATATGTGACTTATTACATTAAATTGAAACTAATTATTGATTTTATTTTATTTTCCCTTTCAAAAAACTAATTATTGATTTTATTTTTTTATTTTTATAAATAAACAGACGGAAACGCGGACTTTTCTCTCCCTATATATGCGTCTATGCGGAGCCGCAGCGAACATGTTTGCGCCTGCGTCTCGGCCACCGCTAAAGTCAGCCCTCCCTTCGTCTGCGCCTCTGCTGGCTTGAGGCGCGCTTTTCTTGCCTCAGTTAAACATGCTCTAACATATCTTGCTAAATTCACCAAAAAGAATACATCTACTAAATACATAAAATCAACTATTAATGTGAATGAAAACAATTAGTCTTAAGGAGAGCACCTAAAGTTTGGTACAAGCAAAACGAAAAATTACATAAAAAGAGAAACAATAACCCGAACAAGATACACATTTCAAGATTTTTCATCCAACATGGAAATAAACTAGGATTCGCGGCCATGCACTCTCAGGCGATAGCTACACGTATGTACAGGGTTCCCGTGATTAGAAGTGAAATTGAACCTAATCGTATCAACAACAATAGGAGTGTCCAAAACTTCGAATGTTTGCGCATTTCTCTTCTCAAGTTCACAAGTGAATTCTGTCAAAAGAATCATTTGGTTAATAATATCAGGCTTATGTAACCACCCAAATATTTGACAATCTTTTGGAGCACTTGACCTGTCATGTGCGACACTCTTTGCGACATGCTCCAATGTGACAGCCTCGGGAACAATAGAGGTCCTAAGTCTAATATCCACAAACCCTGAACTACCCTTTAAAAAGAAAACACTGCCCAGGCTCACCAAAATCGGGCTGATCATCTTCACTGAATCGCCATGAACCCCATTTTTAACCCTTTTGAACCCCCCATACTCCAAATGCCTCACCACCACCGGCCCAGCAGACGCCACTGCATCGTCCACCTTCCCTAAACCATCAGCGGCAAACCTCTCTAACTCTCGCTCTACAACCTCTCTCGCCACTTCCCTCACCTCATCTAATCCCACCCCGTTCTTCTTCCTATATTCCTTGATAAGAATACCAACATCCTCCTTTTTCAACCATTTTCCGGTTTTAAATTCCCTCTGCAAACCCTCGATACTCACTTCAAATTTGTCGATTTTCTCCACCAATTTCTTATCTTTCTCGTCGATTTCCGTTTCTAAATCCTTTCTAACTTCATTTAAGCCTTTTTGGAACTTTTTATCCACTACCTCGACCTGAAGCAATAAAACAAAAATGGGTAAATTAGTCTTTACTGACCTGGGTTTTGGCCTATTTTATGATAAGCGACCTAAGTTTTTTTAATTTTGGTTTTGTGACCTAAGTTTAACTTTTGTATTATTTTAGTGACCTTGCGTCAATTCAGTGGACGGAATACGTTATACGTGCTATCACGTGCCCTAATGTCTGTTAACTAAAAAGGTAAAACAGTATTTTCCCAATTAAGTTAAACAAAATGACCAATATACCCAGATTAGGGCTTATACAGACACATATATACTCGCATATATATATATATAGATAGATAGATACAGAGAGAGACAGATAAATTAAGTTAAAAAAAACAACCAATTGATCCTAATTCAAATTAGTGTTTATACAGACGACCAATTGAAGAGACGATTGATGGGTTGGTGTGTGCGTGAAAATGGTCATTCGCCCCAATATTGTAAGTGCTCTTTATCTCTCTCTTGTTATTGTATTTTGGATAAATTGAGAATTTTTTTGGATAAATTGTGAAAAAGTGACTAGTTATTATTTAATCTTCGACAATAATTTTTCAGAATAAGTTTTGTCGGTTTGACTTTAAAATACTAATTTTTTTTATGTTTTTTTTAAAATTTTGCTTGTTAATTACCCCCTTTTCATTGTTTTTTTTTAAATTCTGTTTTATATATCTACTTTTTTTTTTGCTAATGTTTAAGTTTTTGAACATTTAAAAATTCAAAAGCACACTGCAATTTACAAAAGCAGAATTAGTAAATACTACAATTAGGGTGTATTGTAGGGTTAAAATCGTTTCATTTATCTTGTTGCAGCTCCACATACCAATTTCTTTACAATTGAACTGCATTATGGAGGTTTTCTAATTGGGAATAAAAACCTTTCTTATGAGAATGGTAGGGTTGACTATATTGATTTTTTTGACCCTAATGATATAAGTTGTGTTACTATTGCTGAGATGGCTGCAGAAGTAGGGTGTCATGGTATAACTAGGTTGTACTATAAAAGGGTAGGGTCATCCTTTGACACTAATTTAGTCCAACTAATTCATGATAGAGAAGTCTATGCAATATGTAGGTTTGTTGATGAGAATAGAGTTGTTGAGGTGTACACTGAAGTAGATCATGGAGATTATATTTCAAGTAGCAGTGATGAAGAAAATTAGCTTGAGAATGGTAAGTATTCTGATTTAGAAAGATTTAGTGGTAGTGATGAGGAAAAAGGCAGAAATGATGATGGTGATATTATGTCTCATGATGAACCTAGTGTTTTAGGTGTATCTAAAACTAAAAGCAAAGGTTCTGTTAAGCCTAAGGCTAAGTTTAAAGGTCCCTCCTTGGACAATACTGCTAATGCTGATATAGATGATGGCTATGTAACAGTAAGTGAGCTAATTAGTGAGAGTGAATCAGATGAGGGTGAGGGTGGAAAGAAAAACAGATTTAAATATTATTCTCAATCAGACAAAAATCATGTTCAGTTCATTGTTGGTATGAAGTTCGTAACAGCAAAAGATTTTAGAGATGTTGTACACAACTATGGTATACAACAAGCTAAAGATGTACATTTGTGGAGGAATACTGTAGAAAAAATGATTAGGGAATGTAGGTTTGAAGGGTGTCTATGGTATATATATGCATCTAAAGCTAAGGATGAGTCAACAATTCAAGTTAAAACCTATAAGGACATTCATTCTTGCCCTAGAGCCCTCAAAAACAACAATGTTAAGCCTAAGTTTATAGCTCAAAAATATACAAGAACACTTAAGAACAATCCTAAGTGGGATGCTTACAAGTTTCAGCAACAAATATTTGAAGATATGGAACGTGAAGTGAGTATTTGGTCTTGTTATAGAGCTATGGATATTGCAAAAAAGATGAATGATGGGTCTTCTGCTGAGCAATATGCAGTTTTATGGGATTATATTGGGGAAATTGAAAGATCAAATCCTAACACCACTGTGGTGATGAAAGTTAGAGAAAAAGCAGGGTTGTTAGGTGAGTCCAGATTTAAGAGGTTATATATATGTTGGGATGCATTAAAGAAGGGTTTTTAACAAGGATGCAGGCCACTATTTGGGGTAGATGGGTGCCACTTGACAGGACCATAGGGTGGTGTACTCCTCACTGCAGTGGCAATAGATGCAAATAACTGTTTGTATCAATTTGCCTATGCAGTGGTGGATATTGAAAATTATAAAAACTGAAAGTGGTTTCTAAATCTGTTGAAAGTTGATTTGAAACTTGATATTGGGGCTGGCTATACATTGATGTCTGATAAACAAAAGGTATACTACACTTTATAATTTATTTGTCTGTTTTGTTCAGTAATAATTTTGTTAGTATTTTGTATTTTTTACATCTCTTTTAAATAATTTGTAAGGATTGATAAAAGTTGTGGACAAAATATTGCCTAGCATAGAACATAGGTTTTGTGTTAGGCACTTGTATAACAATTTCAAGCTAAATTTCAAAGGTCAAGTGCTAAAAGACCTACTTTGGAAAGCTGCTAGAGCTTCCACCATTCAGCACTTTAAGAAAGGTTTATTGGAGTTGAAAGATATAAATCAAGAAGCTTATAAATGGCTGTCTTCCAAGCCAGGTAATAAATAGTGGTTTTTATTGTAAAAATATACAATTAAATGTGCTTTTTCAGTAGGATTTAATGTAGTTTTATGTCTATTACAGGTCATAATTGGAGCAGATCACATTTTTCAACTCATCAAAAAAGTGATTTATTGCTAAACAACCTTTGTGAGAGCTTTAATGCATGCATTAAGGTTGCTAGAGGTATGTCAATTCTCTCTATGCTTGAAAAGATAAGAGTTTATCTTATGGATGTAATTATGAGGAAAAAAATGAAGCTATGAAAAGAAAAAATTGCATGCTTACCCCAAAAATATATGCTAAAGTTGAAGATTTGAGAAAGGAAAGTCACAAGTGGGCTTGTAAGTATAATGGGAATAATTTACATGAGGTAGATAATTTTCTTGAGCAATATGTTGTTAGTCTACCTTTGAGAAAGTGTTCTTGTAGAGTGTGGCAGTTGACTGGTTTACTGTTGAACAATGTTTTTCTAATCGATTATTTTAATGATAACAAAATTTGTAAAACATGATAAAAGCTCATTTTGCGTACTAATCATTTATCTAGCGTGTTAAAGGTTTGAAATGATAGTATATTGAAATACGAAGCCAACGGATCAAGAGGAACCTCAATCGGACTTAAAACGAACTAGTTACAAGCTTTCGAACTATGTCGAGAAAACCGATAAATTGCTAAGGCAGAAACGACCGATCGTAAGGGAGAAACGACCGATCGTTTCAGATCAAATTTCTTCCCGTGAGTTCACAAGAAAAACGACCGATCGTTTTTTCAGACACGACCGATCGTTTTAGGTATAATTTCTTCCAGAGAGTTCACAAGAAAAACGACCAATCGTTTTTCAGAAACGACCGATCGTTTCTATAGAAATTCAAAAAGCAGCTTTTTGACTTATCCTGAAAAACTGGATAACTGCTGAAAAACCATTGAGCAATAAACTCAACAACTACAAACGGTCATCTATGGACCAATGGACCTTTTTAGCTCTTCAAATAGCCCCCAAATCCATTGTTGAAGAACCCAACATTCACACAAAAATCAAGCTATCAAATTCAAGATCATACAAGCTTATACTTCAAATTCTCTCACTTGTATTCATAAATATTCTCGAGTGTAATATTATTGTAATCTTATAAACACCGAGATATTATTTGTTAGTGAGTGATTCATTTCAAATTCAAAATTGTAAGAGTAATTTATAAACTCATTGTGAGCGAGTGATCGGGTAGAGGCTTTGTAAGAAAGTATAGCTTAAAAACTCTAGGTCTTTTCATTTGGGATACTCATAGAGTGAGGGGGAGCTTAATCGGTCGATTAGCTCATTAGGGTGTAATCTTGGAAGAAGATTCTAGTGAAACACTCGGTAGCGTGAATACCGAGGAGAGGACGTAGGCGCATTTTGCCGAACCTCTATAAATCTTGTGTTATTCCATTCCCTTAACTTTTACTTTCCGCACTTATTTATTGCTTATTTTGTTTGCTTGAATAGCTTAAAATAGCATTAATAGTTAACATAAGTGTTTAAGTTAGAAGAATCTACTAATTAGTTTAGTTAATAACTCATAGTTTTTATTCCGCGAAAATCGTACGTAAACCTTATTCACCCCCCCCCCCTAAGGTTTAGACACTTACGGACCAACATATACCTTGTAAGCATGCTATTGTTGCACCGTATGCAAAAGGATCCACATCAATTTGTTCATATTTGTTATTCAAGGGAGACTTACATGAGAACATACTCTAACACCCTAAATCCAATGAATGGCCAAGACATATGGATGAAAACAAATAAGGCTATAGTGTTACCTTTAATTGTAGCAAAAAAAGTGGGTAAGCCAAGGAAGGCTAGGAGAAGAGATCCATATGAGATTAAAAAGGCAAAAGAGGAACTAGCAGTTAAGAATAGGGACCCTAACAAAATATCAAGAAAGGGCTATAAGGTTAAGTGTAGTAAGTGTGGAAATCTTGGTCATAACTCTAAGGGTTGTGGTAAACCTTCTAGAAAGAGAAAATTTAATGATGTTGTGAATGAGCAAGTGAGGGTTGAGCCATATATTGTGGATGAGAGTGATACTAGTAGTGATGATGATGTTGTGAATGAAAATATGATAGAAAATGTGACTGTAAATGAGCCAGAACAAGTGGATGTTAATGTAAATGTTGGAGAGAATGTGAGAGAGAATGAAACTGAAACTGGCTTTGATTATGAGGCTGAAGATGAGAATGAGAGAGATGCAAGGGAAATTGAGTTTGAGCAGTGGACAGAATATGTAGAGAATGGTGGTAATAAAAGAGGCAAAAAGAGGCAACCATGTGGAGAGAGTTTTTGGGATGAGGTTGGAACATATGTAGATGTGCTGACTAGGCAAAACACCCAGTCAACACAATGTGTTGGACAACCATGTGGGAGTGCACCAAAAGTTCAAAAAACGCAGGTCAAAAAAGGCACCACCCTTGGGGTAAGTAATCTTTATTAAACTATTTGTACCCACATTACTTGTTTTTTTATAAATAACATCTATTTACAAGTATATTTTATTTACTCTTACAAGTATTTTATCTATGTAGGTAAGAAAAAGCACCAGGTTAATGATTTCATCTAGACAAAAAGAACCAAGTGTGCAGGACCACCAATCCACTTGTCTGATGATGAAGTGGAACCACCAACACAAGAAAGGGTTGCATTTCATGGAGGAGTGTACACACAAGAGAGTTCAGCTGTTATTGAGCCAGCAACAAAGATACAAGTGATGATAGGCTCCATTGTGGGATAATGGCTCCACATCAAAAAGAACTGCCATTAGACCACATAAAAAGAAATGAAAACATGTATCTTACCCTGGCAGCCATGAAAAAACTAACCAGAAAGGGAAAGAAAAATGTGAAATGCAACACTTCTGGGTGAGTATTAGCTTTTGAGTGACATCAGTTTTGTTTTTTTTTATCTTTTGGTGAAATATGTATTTAGTCTAACCTTTTGGAAACATGTATCATTTGTACTTTTGTGGTGTGGTGTATTTGAATGAATTAATGTACTTGAAGTATGTTTTAATGAAATTATGATGTAATCATCAGATATTGTTGTTTTGGTTGTTTAATTTATCTTTTATTTGATTGTTAATGGGCTTAATGATGACTTGTTATGTCTGATATGAGCCATAAAGTAATATGATATGATGACTTTGATCTCACTTTGTGTGTCAAGTTTGATCAGAATGTGGTCTTGCTTTGATCACAGTTGAGTTCCAGAATTCTGATCATATTGCTTGGGTTTCAGAATTCTGATCATACTGCTTGGGTTTCAGAATTCTGATCATACTGCTTGGGTTTCAGAATTCTGATCATACTGCTTGAGTTTCAGAATTCTTATCATACTGCTTACTTGGGTTTCAGAATTCTGATCATACTGCTTACTTGGGTTTCAGAATTCTGATCATACTGCTTACTTGGGTTTCAGAATTTTGATTATGTTGCTTGGGTTTCATAATTTTGATTATGTTGCTTGGGTTTCAGAATTCTGATCATACTGCTTGCTTGGGTTTCAGAATTCTTTATTTGACTGTGACACAAATGTTGGTCGTAATCAGAATTCTTTTTTTGACTTTGACAGTGGGTTTGACATTTGGATTTCACATACATTTACAGCAAGAAAGCATCACATTTTTCATTAAAACACATAGCAAAGTTACAAACTTACTCAAACTAACTTATATAAGTCATTTCCTTCGTTAACATTTGTCAGCAACACAAAAACAAGGACAACCATACAAATTAAGAAAATCCATCTTTTAGCTCCACAATAAGTTGCGATGGCAGTTTTTGGTTTTGGCTTAACTTGATTTTTTTCCTTCATCTCACTTACTTTCATAGTTAAGTAGCTTTTTTCTGCCTGTAATGTGGTAATTTCATCCTTCATATCGTTGATGCTTTCAAGTAATTCTGGAATTATTTCTGTTGCCCTAAAACACATTGGTAGGTCAACCCATTGCCAAAATTTGCATAAACCATCTTTACATTGAGCATATCTTCGACCCGGATTTTTCTTGGTCCAAGAAGTGATAATGGCAGCATTCATCTTGCAATAACAATACATTTTGATGAGTTAGTGAGACAGAGGGAGAGGTGTGTGAGAGAGAGAGAGTGGGAGGTGTATAGATATAGGTGTGATATATATATATGGCTGTATAAACAATTGGAGGGAAAACAAACTGAAATTTCATTCCAAAATATGAGGGTATTTTAGTCCTTTTAGCAAGAAATATGTTTTTTTCCGAAAAATAGGGTGGCAGGTCACTAAATTGCTAACAGATTTAAACTTAGGTCACAAAACCGAAATTAAAAAAACTTAGATCACTTATCTTAAAATAGGCCAAAACTCAGGTCACTAAAGATTAATTTACCCAAAAATTAACATAAGCTAACTGACCATATACCACTAATTACAAGAAAAGCATGAGAAATTAGATAGACATCACCATATAAGCCTTTAAAATTAATGAAGTTATGGAGACAAAGGACAACAGTACTACCTTTTATCATTTAATTTTCTTTAATATTCAGATCCATATTTGTAGATTTCATTTCTAACGTACAAAGAGGATACTAAATAGAATCTTATTAATATAAGCCAACCCCAAGAAAAAATGAGGCTGTCCAATTTTACCCATTTTTTCCAAAAATGTCCCTATTCCAATTTACTAATTACTAAAATAACTTAATGCAATTTAAATAAATAAATAAATATTCTTTTTTTTTCACATATAAAATCATCTCTCTAACATATCAAATCATCTCTCTAACAAATCATCATAACAATAAAACATTATATTTTTACGATATTCAACCGATTATTTTTGTAAACTTTTTGAAAATGTTAAATTTATTTGTGCCGGATCATATTTATGCAACTACGTGTCACACACGCAACGCGTGGGCTACGATTACTAGTATATATATATCTATACTATTAGTTTATGTGAAGACCCCCTATGAAGGCTTGAAAAACTTATTTGCAAAAAAACCTTCCTAATTAATTTATTTACCAAAATACCTTTAATTCAAAAGTTTAAAAAACTGTTCTCAACCTTTGGTTATTACTAATAACCGTTCCCTCTTTTTTCCTAATATTTTTATTATATCTCTTTTCCCATTATCTTCATTATATATTTCTATTTTATTCCTGTAACCTCCGTGTCTCCTTTCTCTCTCTCCATCCAAGGTACAAATCTAACAATTTTGATTTCAGTTCGTTCATTTATTGTTATTTTTTTACATTGTGTAAATATATTATTTGATTGTGAATTTACAATGTCACAAATGTTGATTTTGAAAAAAAATTGTCACTAAATCACGTGTTACACCACGCATCACGTGGACACGCCCGCTAGTGTATATATATATATATATATATATAGAAGCATCATAAAATGATCAAACAGTAAACTTTTGAAACAATATGGTGTTCTATGACATTGCTAAATCTATTATTTGCGATTGAGGAAAGTGATGTTTCTATCTCTTGATAAAATCGAATGCAGCCAGGCAGACATTTTGTACAAATTTCATATATAACTGTAAATATGCAACAAGAACAATTGGTTGGGATACTTAACTTTAAAAGTTCCTTGGGGAGCAAAATCATAAGACTCGTAATTGTTGGTACATTTGGAACATCACCTAAATTAAAAAACTAATAACTATTCAATATTTTCGTTTTCGTAAGTGAATTTGTCTCCTCCCTGATTCTGATTTACGATTCCTTGGTTATCAGCTTTGTTGTAAATAAATGGTTTCTCTCAGCATCAAAAGGAAAGAAGAGAAAAAGAGACTCGGATTTTCAAATTGACCAACTGAAGTTACTAAACATTATGGCCAGGAAAAAAACAAAAATCGAAAAAATTACTTTATAACACAAATGGACCCAACAAAGAACGAAACAAACAAAGCGTGCAAACAGACAATCCTGTGTACCGATTATCAAAGGATATGTTTATCTTGCTATGGTATTTCAGATCTATCAACCTAAAAAGAAAACAGAATCCAAGTCAGCCAAGGCTGGTAGCCGAAGACGACTAAGTTAGTCGACTAAGGATTATACACTTTATTCCTTGCCATATACTTATTGTGTACTAATTAATCAAACATTGCTAAAAAGTTACTCCCAAATAATAAAGATCATCAAGTATGCAAAAAATTAAACAAACAAAGTCCACCTACCGACGTTGCAATCTCCGCACACTCCAAACTTATGACAAAGTTTTCGAGCTGCAATATAGCCCTCAGAGCCTCCTGTTTTGGTTTCTCATTTTCACTCTCATTAACATGTTTTTGCTGGTCCTGTTGTCTTTGTTTTTGGAGTAGGTGATCCAAAACAAACTTTTTCAACTCCGATATAGCTGTTATAGCCGCCTGTTTCGCTATATCACTCTCATTCCCATGTTTTTGCAGATCCATTTTCTCAACTATCTACCAACAGCCACTGATCAACATTTGAAACAAGTAAGTAGAGTTTAAATAATATTTGATTGGTTATATCAACAGTCACTAAACTTTTGGAAAATAGAGAGATACATTGATCATTATCGGTTTATCTTTGAAAAGCGCGAGAGAGATACATTAGTCATAATTCATATACCTAAGGTGCATTGTATTTTCACTATTTTTTACATTACTCAGTTGAGATTTTCTAAAACGGTTTGTAAATAGTGCAACCATCAAAAAAATTCCTCAGGCATTTTAGTAATTTATCAGAAATATCCCAAGAGTATAAATTGGTAACACCAAAAGTATACTTATTTACACAGAAGATCAAAACACGACAAATTACGCTTTAAAATAAGACATCGATTACGCTAAATTGTATCTCTTTCGGGTATTTGAGAACAGATTTATTGACCACAAAAAATAAACGAATGGAAATATGACAAAGGTTAATGATGCTATGAGGTTCTATGTTATTCAAAAAAAATTTAGAACATTGGTCGTCATTCACTTCATAAACAAATCAGGAAGTACAAAAATGGATACCAAGATCATGGTAGTGAACACTCTAGTGAAATTCTCATATGTATACAGTTTTATACTTTCAAAATACATTGATCACTGCTGCGTTAATTATTACTAATTAATAAGTTGCTTAAAGCTTCATACTACTAATAAGGGAATTGTTTCAAGAAAATGTAGACTATATGATTTTTGATGAACTTTCTAAACAAAAAATATTGCCTATTTAATGTAAGACAGTTACAACTATAGGACTTATCAGTGTAAAAATCAGGTTTGTGTACAATCCACAAATAATTAATAGAGCCAACTGGCTACAAATTTCCTAGGTTGAATTGAGTATATATATAGTAGGTATAAACATTTACTAATTTTTTGTTAATTCCATGTAACTGTTGGCTTCCCAATTCAAAACACAAACTGAACCATTGGGAAAATAAACCATAGTTCACAAATATCACAAATGAATAAAACTTTCTTACTGAAAACAAAGTTGACAATTAATCGAATTTTTTGTTCTTAATTGTATGAATAAATTTGGTAAGTTTAGTAATTCTTGGCGGGATAGATATTTAGTTAGCGTTTGGAGATTAAGCTCCAAAGTTGTTGGAAGCTAATCGGATAATCATTTGTACCTTGTACGTTATACTTTGCTCTTGTATGTGTTTCCGGCCACTTGCCGGGTATTAATCAATCGGTTCGTTTAATCTTTCAAAAAAAAAAGACTTGCCAATAGAAACAGATCTCACGAAACAATGAAGCAATCCAAAGGAAAGAATATACAGCATGAAAAAGTTATACGAAAGAGCCATTGGAATTTGGAAGGAATAAACTAGAAGGGAAAATGTGTTGTTTTACTAGTGTTTTTGTTGGAAATGACGAATGGGGAAGGCCGGAAGGGTAATGAAAGGAGTATTTTTGGTCGTCAAGATATGTCGGCGTAGTACTAATTTCACTTTGAACAGTTAAAGTTTTAGTACTGGAGTACAGTAAATTAGTACTATTCATCTCAGTTAAAAAATGACATAATACGAATACACTTACGGATGATAGAAACATAATTAGTTATAGTATCTGTCTCCGCTTTCATATTTGGTCTTAAAATTTATCAATACGAGGTTCACGGGGTTTCAATGTCTTGTGAGGAAAGGAATTGGTAACTTTTATACAATAAGAACCAAGTAAATTCTGATATTGACAGGCTTGTTTGGTTGCAATGTCTTGAAAAACAAGTAGATTTTGTTACCTTCAGAAAAATGCTCAAATCCTATCATGAAATTCATAGAACCACATGAACATGCCACTTATTTTTATTAAAACGTTATTAATTTGCCTCAAAAAATGTATATTCAAGTAGGGCTTCATTAAAAAATAACAAGAGATGATATCATCATCTGGTAAAGTGCGATTATCGGAAATATATTGTACCTTTTTGAAAGATGAACTACAACCCGAATTAACTAAGAAACGAAGAATCAATCCTATTCAAATGTACAACCATGAAAACTTCATTACACATGTGAACATTAATGAGTTAAATTAAGTTCAAATTTCATGAAATGTTGCAAGTTACAAGTCCTAAGTATACAACAAGAAGAACACCGATGCTATAAACTTGATAAGAGTATAAAAACGAGGATTCGGTAAAAAAGTGCTTGATCGTTAACATCCATGGCGGATGCAAAATTAATATTCGGTTCTTCGTCAAGTAGGAATCCATGTTTAATATGAGTTTTTATTGGCTAAACATGTTTATTTCTTAGTGCATCGAGTACTTACTCTATCCTGTATGGAAAAAAATGAGACGTTTAAGTGAACTAAGTAGTCTATATATTTTACACAATATTCTATCGAGTCCTAGTTTTCGGCTAATTATAACACTAAGTGGCCTCGAACTTTATTTTCCGGAGTGTGTGAATACTGACTCATTGCCTACTGATGATTACCGTGACTCTAGTAGCGTGCGAAGGATTACATGGGAAGAATTAATGAGAAATTTCCGTTAGTTATTCGATCCGTGTGCTAATATTTTTAATAAAACGACTAATTGGTCTTGAATTTCGAACTAGTTCCATCCGAATTATACAATTTGTTACGTTGCTCAAGTTCGCTTCATTAATTAGGATGATGATAGTTAAGAGAAATAATTATTTGCATAAAGAAGTATAAGAGATGTGTGCATATTATTAACATTTACCATAAATTATCAAACAATAACAAAAATGGAATCAAACTATATATCATAATTAATAATTTAAGTACTAAACTTAATTATATTTTCACAAACACAACTTTCCGACCAAATCGATCTCAAAATCGTGTCACGTGTCATCAAATGACCAAATTAAAGGTTATTTTACATTTTTCCGCTCATTTTTTCACTCCAAAACATAAAGGGTAAAACACATAGAACTAAATTTACCTTTAATTCGAAGCGAAAAAATGTAGGCAAAACAGTAAAATAACCTTTAATTTGGTTGCATGATGACACGCGAGACGTTTTGAGATCGGTTTACCGGAAGAGTCTGATTGTGAAAAAAATACGAATTTTAGTAATTAAATTATTGATGATGGTAGTTTAGTATATTTATTGATGATGATAGTTTAGTATCTTCTTTGTTAACCTATTTTTTCACATAAATTTACATGATGAGAAAGTAAATACGATGTTAACTAATGTTCCTCACTTCTAAGTACTCCATCCGTCCCAATATGAGTTATCTTCTTCGAAAACTGTGCTATTTAAGGATTTAAAACAATTTCACTTAAAATTCAACAAAAAATCATCAAAAAATCAAAATTTTCAAACAAAAACTATTTCTTACTTATGCTTTAATATGATTTAACAACCAAAAATAGTTATTTCAAAAAATAAAAAATAAAAAATATACTAAAAAATAAAAATATACACTTATTTTGAGACGTGCCAAAATAGAATAGACGACGCCAGTTAGTGACGGAGGGAGTACAATTTATTTTTGGCAGGGAGTATATAGTTTCTATACTTGCCATAAATATTTCAAATTTATTACTTTTTAGTCCATAAAATTGAAATAGTGACGTTCTTAAGACATTTTTTCAAATATAAAGTAGTAGTAAAGTCTGACAATTAACAAAAACATACACTACATCTATTATATTAACAAAAACATACCATAATAATTTAAATTATCAAAAACATACATATATATACTTATTATTTATCTATTTCTAATCGGACCATAATCTAACATCTCTCTCTAACCGCAACTCTCTCTCTAATCTCTCTAATCGCACTTCTCTCTCTAACACACGATAATCGCACCTTTTTCTAACACGTGTTAATCACCATTTTTCTCTAAAAATGACTAAAAACTCACAAAATATTAATATGCTAATTATAAAACGTTATACCCTAATTTTAAAATTTCATACCCTAAATGTTCTGGATCACAATCAAATATCTAAAAAAGAGTTAATACCCTAATTTTAAAACTTCATACCCTAATTTCAAAATTTCATATCTAAATTTTAAAACTTCATACCCTAATTTTAAAACTTCGTACCCTAATTTCAAAACTTCATACTTTACGGATTTCTCTCAATAATATACATATGGATTCTCCTTTTTCAACTTTAAACCCACAAGTTTTACAATAGTTTCAAATCTCGATAAATAGAAAACAATTTCACCAATTTCATATATTTTTCATATATTACGGGGTATCAACAGTGTAATATTTATGTATTACGTATGTATATATCTGTATTTATATGTATATGGATGGTGTTTTTTCGTGGTGGAGGAGGAAAGATATATAGTGGGATATGAAATAAATATAAGAAAAATGGAGGAAATAAGGAGTAAGATCTGAGAAAAATTGGTGAGAGAGAAGAATGGAGGAGAGAGAGGGAGAAAGAACAGAATAAATAGTATTAAATTTGTTTGTTATGTTTTTGATAATGAAAATTTTGTAAGTGTTGTGTGACATATTAGCTAGATATATAGATATGGAGATACAAGTATAGACAGATAAAAGAGTCGTCTTTTATTTATTGATAAGTGTAGGGAAGTTACATCAACAGACCTCCTAACCCTCTTTATATAATAGAAGATAGGGTTACATATACTAGGAAAGCCCAAGATAGGCCCAATAGAGTAAGGCCCAAGATGGCCAATAATATCCTACAACACTCCCCCTTTGGACGTCTTGATTTCTTCGTCTTCATGCTGTCGATCTGAATCGAGTTCATTCGCAATGCTAAACACGTAAAAACCTTAGGGACGGAAAACCCAGTGTGGGACAAAACCGGTACCTAGGAGAAACTATGTAGTCGAATGATATAGGCCGAAATTCTATGTAATTAACTAACCACAAAACAGTGTGCCTCATCAAAACCTAGCCGGAGCAAACCCAATGGGAAAATATCTGATCGAAGGAAAAAGAGTGCAACAGTGGTAGTAGTAGGGGATCAACCATAAAACAGGTGTCTCATCAAAACCTTGTTAGAGTAAACCCAGTGGGAAAAACCTCTAGTCGAAGGACAAAAGAGTACACAGTGGTAAGAAGTATATAACAGTATACTCCCCCTAATTTCGGCAATCTTACGTGAGGTATGATGGGAAAGTGTCTCGCTAAAAACCTTGCTAAGGAAAACCCAGTGGGAAAAAACCTTGGTTTAAGGACAAAAAGAGTACACGAGCATGCGACTGGATGCTACCCCTCACTTGCACATGACAGGGTGCGAGGATTTCAACTAAGTAGTAATTAGTGCAATAAGCATTCACCTGGATGCTCTCCCTCACTTGCACACGACTGGGAGCAATGATTTCATATTCGAATAAAGAGTACGAGCATTCGACTGGATGCCTCATTTACTTGCACACGACTGTATGCAAGAAAATATAACATGGAATAAACCGAGAAATCGACAGGATGCTCTTAAACTTCATATGTGAAGATTTATTTCGGCAAGAAATGCTAAATAGCATAATCTAGTCATGTCTCTCTTGATCGATAACAACAAGTTGTCCTCAAATAACACAAGTGTTTTATCTGGATCGTGAGACAGAGCATATGCAATTCAAATATGGCTAATACGAGCTCGAAGCCATATACACTCTCTAGTCGTCTCATAGAGCATGAGTAGATCAGAGTGATTCGTTTGGAGTCATTCCAAGACCTCCAAGATATTGCATTATTCCTAATGGTAAAGACGGACCATGTTAGGAATATCCCTTATGCGGGTCTGATAAGTAACCGGCATCGGTATAACCGAAAAAGGGTTGCGTTAATTCGAGTATCGAAAAGGGTAGGTACACTCGATGACGCAAATGGGATAAGACATGCCCTCATCCACAGTTACCTTAAGGTAATGGGAAAATGTCTTTTATGCCATTTAGATGGCAGTGTGTTAGCGCGATGCTGTGTCGAGCTATACCATTCACAGCAGACGAGATGTTCGCCCTAGCACATTAGACCAAGTATAATAATGCGCTTATTGTACTTAGATATGAACATCATGGTTCAATATATCTTCATCATCACATCAGGGACGGACTGTGTCTATATCAATGTCTAGTGATCGAACGATCATGGGAGAATCTGACGACTTAGCGTCATGATGACTACAACGTCATAACACCTTCTGGGTGTAGTCTGAATCATGGACTTAGATTCAATATTTACGGGACTCGATCATGAGGCCGAGTCACTACCGTTTCTTCCCAAGATCATTCATCTCGAAGGCAAATCCAAAAGTGGATCGCATAATAAAACACGCAAGGGCATAATACTTGTTCAAGTATCCCAAGCTGATCAAGTACTCACTTAGGCGGTATACCACATCCGCACGGATTATATTAATCCATATAGTAAACGTCTCAGTCAATTGAGATCGTGTTCCGTGGTCAGGAACTATTTGATTTAAGCACATGAAGTCACATAGAGACCTTCATCTATATCTCTTTTTGTCTAAATCCTCATAGAGATAAAAACCGTGACCACATTCATGGCTACATACTCAGTTTTTCGAAAACTACTAAACTGGTAAAGTAGGTGACTGTTATAATGTCCATTACAAAGAAATCAACCATCTCGTAATCAATTCCAAGGTGTGAGAGAAGCCTTGCGCTACTAGGAGAGCATTCTACAATCTCATTATTCTCATCACTCTTCCTTACGAATAACCAAATAAACGAACTCGTTTAACATTGGTGGTGTTGGAGCTACAGGTCCGAACACACTTTCGCTAATGAGTCTACATGGATTTCAAGTTTCTATTAGGCCAGTCTATTCTACGTTGACTTCAGGAAACTGTACATGGTTCCCTATCATAATTTGTTCATATTATCAGTCATCGCCGAATATATGAACAAGTAATCAATGACAGCCTCGTTTCGCTTCAATATCGTCTAAGATATCATGATCGACAGATATTTTGAGATTGTTAGGATGAGGAGGAAATCACACATCTCCTTGATCCTTTATAATCTCGTACGACAAACGAGTTTCAGTTCACCACCTCTGACGGCCGATGGCAGCGTCCTTTACTTGGCGGGTTCGGCCAAGGAAACATGTTACGACTGAAACACGGTGTCCGACAAGGATGTCTATCCTTGCAAGCATTTTGCAGCAGGTATAAATGATCTCGTGACATCTCATAAAGTCTTTAAATGCGTTTGGCATTTAGTTAGACTTGAGGGAGTCTATGCACTTACTTATCACTAAGTGTAATTTTGGGGATCAACCTAAAATTGAGTGGGTTATGCCACGTTACTTCACGTCATTCCTTATCAACGGTAACGTGCAAATCTCCCCCTGACGATGGGGAGAACAGTCTTAGCGATGTCACTTTCACATATCATGCGGTAAAGAGATCGCTTGCCAAGGTTACTCTATTAAATGATAGACAAACAAACATTTGTTCACCATAGACGTCATCACATCTCAAATGTGGCGGCGGAATAAAATCAACGCTTTAGCATTCATCTTGAGGGTAACAACAAACTCGTGTTTTACTCATCAAATATAGCATCCAAAAAGAATTTTGGGCATCACATTTCACACATCAGGGTGACTAACATGTGGTGACGGAATAACATCAACGTCTAAACAGTCATTTCGCAAGTATGTTTTGCGATTTTTCTCATCATAGATGGCATCCAACATGTGTTGGGAGTTCTGGATTATTTATCATATAAAACGCCTGGTTTATATGTTTATGGTTTGCACAAGCACAAACGTTTTTTCGAAACGACAGGTTCGATTTTGCTTCTCATATAAATCGGTTTTTATTGATCGAACGACGGGTCGATACTGAAACACCAATTCGGCGAAACATACATCACTATATAAACACACTCGGGAAAATTATTATTTAGTCAACCCCTTTCGGTAGCTCTACTTGAAAAACGACCAGGAAAGACGGTGAGGATGGAGGGCACGAATGCCACTTAAAACCCGATCTCATTAGGATATCGACTTCCGCCTATATCTTTCATTGACATCGTATCCAAATAAGTGAGCCTATTTAGGGAAGGTTCATAATTTTTCCAACTTAAATGTGAATATATATGATTTCGCAAGTCTACCATTCATGGCAATAAATAACAGATATATCTATTCTAGATAATCACATATATATACAAGGCAGTATAAAATATATTCATGATATATATCTAATCATGCAGTAGATTTGGTGATAAACTAAATCAATTCAGAATTATCAATCACACAAATTATATCATACCAAATCAAATCAAATCAATTAGATCAGATCAAACAATTAACTGTCATATGTGATATTTATATCTATGGTAATATCAATAGATATGTTGATTATACTAACAATATATCAATCAAGTATCTACGGTTTATTGCCATATAAGTAATTCTATACATGGTAGTTTTAACATGCAAGCAAGCAATATATTTTTAATTACCAATTAATTCTATACATGATCATTTTTAACATGCAAAGTGATTAAATATACATGTAAACATATCAATTTATTCAATTAACATGCAATTTTTATTCACTTGGCTTTTTAATAAATATATATATGCATGTGGGTGGATATTTAGACCGAATATTGACTTTTATAACACATATATACTGTTTTTATACATGTAATATACTACAGGGACTATCCGTGTAATTTCAGCAAACTATATATCTATTTACAGCATTATTACAGCTTCAGTCCATAATTTCAGACAAGTTTTAGTTTAGTCCTTTAGTAATTAACATGCACAGTCAATAGTTTCAGCGAATTACAAAACAGTCATACTGTTTTCACTATTTTTACAGATTTAATCCCACAGATTAATACATGTTTTACAATTACATGATTTCCGATTTACAACCCGATTATATGTCTTTTACTTATTTTGTTTGTATAAAAATACAATTTTACAGTACACGATACATATTACATATCAATAGGTTTTTATAGACAAGTTGATCATGTTAGATAGTAAAAAAAAAAAATCTATCATGCATAGGTTTTTTTTTTCAACAAATACTTTGGGTTACTGTGTATGATATTATCAACAAATATGATTTTATAATCAACAATATACGTGTTACGATCAAGTAACAAACTCTAATACACATGGATCATATACTACGGAATATTTATCATGCTTTGTTTATCCATAAAATAATACGTGCAATCACATATATGGAATAAATTAAGTTTTGAATTTGGTACCTTATGCACGGTATGATGGTGAAGGTCGATATAGCAAAACGCTAAAAAACCAGGATAAACCTCAAGTTTTATAAATACCCAATATCTGTGCGTTTATCAAAAATCTCCAATATCCGCGAGCACATATATTAGTCTCTGCGAGCAAAATGCTAATAACGTGTTGTGTAACATATTAGCTAGATATATAGATATGAAGAGGTAAGTATAAAGATATAAAAAGTGTATTTTATTTGGAGAAAGGTTACATTTAGTTTAAAGACACGTTAATTTATCCTATAAACTACTACTAAAGTCTCTCTCTCTCTCCCTCTCTTCCATGATCAAAAGTCAACTAAAACCCATGTCTTCATTTTTAAATGGTAATATTTTATTTTTATTCTCTTTTTCTTTTTAATTAACTTGATATATTCATAATCAATTAATCACCAAACATTTATAGAGTTATTATTATATCTAATGTTGTTCAGTGTCACATTTAGCATATGTGCAATTTTCCCATTATTTGTAGTCTATTTTTTATAAGTTTATTAAGATTTGTGCCTATATAAACAAATTTTCCAGAATATTGTGCTATTATGTGTAATTCGGCTTCAAAGTTTGTTACGGTGATGTTTTACGTGATGTTATTGTTTGTGGTGTTATTTTGTTTCTGTTTGTTTAGTTTCGATAGCGGGTTTTCTGAAGTTGGGATTAGTTTCAGCTCTACACATAAACGCCTGAGATCAGATTTCGTTTCGTATGCTCATGTCTTGATTCGTCCTCGCATTTTGCTGCTTGGCGGGTGATATTTCTTTCTATCTCATTTTCATGACCTTGTTTGTGGTCGAGTTTGTTCACTTTTGGTGTCACATATTGGTTATATAATGATATAGACCTGTAGTCTATAACTTTTAAGGCGTTACTTTTGATTCTAAATTTAGGTGAATTTTATAGGAAGGTATATATATGGATTAAAATGGTATAGAACAAGTGGATATTCTGCATTCATGTTTCATTGATAACAAAAAGAAAATCATTTGCTATAACTTGGCTAGAAACTATATCACAAGTGACAAGTAGGTAGTATGATCCACTCTCCGGTTTTCAGCTTACGAGTTATTCTGGCCGCATTGCATTCAGATATTTTTTCGCATTCGATATAGAAGTTCAAGTTGGATTGCAAAATTCTTCTTCCTAAATATCAATAACTAAATGTTTGTTTAAAAGTAAAGTTCTGCAAATAAAGAAACTTAACCGGTGATTATTGACAACGGTATGATTTTAGGGCAAGTTATAATAGTGCTCATCTTTGCAGCTGATACGAAGACTTGTAAGTTATTTCTGATTGCGATCACGGAATTACTCTGGATATGTTTTCAGTTCAGAACTCTACAAGAAATTGTTCTTCCTCCTTCCGATTTTTTGGATAAGAAATCTAATTGACATGGAATAATGAAGTTGCCATAAGCTCTAATGTTTCCAGAACCTAGACCAGTGACATGAGGATGTTTTTTTTTATGAGAACATTGCCAAATAAATCCTTTCTTTCATATACACAGAGTTCCATATTATTTTCCTTTTCCCTAAGTTGTTGCAAATGTACTTATAATTAATACCGCATGTCAGAAAGTAATAATGAAGTTAATACTTCATGGAAACAAAACCATTTTCATCTTTTTGTGATGGAAATTAAAAATTTGTTTCAAATTTACAGTGAATTAAGCAAAGTTTATGTAAACGACACTAGAAGGATGGGTGGTGGAAATTACTCCAAAAATTACAATTGGGGGCCTTTGGTAGAGGAGTTTACATTCCCTGCAAATTCAGCTTCTTTCAATAGCTGTCATGCTTCTACAATAGTTGAGGTGAAATAACTCTTGAAATAATCATTTCGGTTTGGAAATTTAGTATGATTACAAATAAGTTATTAATAGTTGATTTTGGGGGGTCTGAAGGTTGATAAAGATCATTTCGTGGTTGCTTATTTTGGAGGTTCTTACGAGGGTGCAAATGACGTGAAAATTTGGTCACAGATATTCAAGGTAAGTGTATCTCATGGATAACCCATTTGGTTCCTACATAAACATAGATATATGGCTGGGTATGGGAGTATAGTTTTTTGTAACTTTATGCTTTGAAAACAAGTACCCAAATGTTAAAATGCAGGTTGTCATACAAAACAAATTAGTTGCAAAGACAACAAAACTGGAGATTAAAAGGTATTGAAGAAAATTGAAAGAGAAAATAGCACAAAACTGAAGAGTTAAGTCAAACCGGGTTGATTGTTTCTGTATTTTCTGCTTTAGTTCTCTTTACAACTCAAACCAGAACTATAAACCAACTGGGGTTATTGGTTCTTGGAAAATAAAGACCAGAAATTTCTCATCACTTTCTTCCAATCTTAAATTGTTATGCATCTTTTTACTAGTATCCAAATAGAATTTAAAGTACAGTTTAGCTTGTATAGTTCTGGCGTCAGCTCACAAAAGACAAACATTTATGCAGAATGGTTATTGGCACGATCCAGTTATTGTTGATGAAGAAACCAATGTGCCAATGTGGAATCCCGTTTTATTTAACCTCTCGTCAAATGAGTTGCTTGTGTTTTATAAAATTGGTCAAGAAGTCCAAAAGTAAGTTAACCCTCTTACCTGCTTGTTTTCTTGTACTTAGGTTGCAAGAAATTTTAGGTTTTTTCTCTACTTCTCAAGTGAGTGAGACAGATACTACTAAAACTTCTTTTTTTCTTGGTTATCTGAATGACACCAATGTAGGCCATGGTTTTTGTTAGTATTCTGATTATATTACCTTCTTGTTCTTCATACTATATTAAATTAAACTAATTAAGACCACAGATGGAGTGGAAGCATGAAGCGGTCCTATGATAACGGCATAACTTGGTCGGACAGGGAACAACTCCCTCCTGGTATTTTAGGCCCCATTAAGAATAAGGTTTAAATAGATTGAAAAATACTTATCATATTCATAGCATGATATTGGAACCATCTAATGTAAAGCCTTTTGTGCTGCAGCCTATCTTGCTAGCAAATGGCAACTTGCTATGTGGATCTTCTGTAGAAAGTTGGAATTCTTGGGGAGCATGGATAGAGGTTGTGAAATGAATATTTTTTTATAATATAGGGTGAATTACACTCTCTCCCTTTCATATTAAAACTTTCAAGGATTTCACTGCCCCTTCTAAATCTTAACTTCCGTCCTAAACTTTACTTTCATGTCCGCCTCGCACATCTCTCCCTTCAAACTTTGTGCGATTTTTTTTATTTACATTGCACTCCTTCCAAAAATTAAAACTGTGAGGCTAAAATGGTGGAAGGAAAGATGAGGCCAAATTTTGAAGAAAATATATTAATACTACTTTAAAATGATAAAGTGAAAATAACGCTATATTTTTTATATTTAGATTAAATATGCAAATATTAAAAATTCATTCGATCTTTTATTCATATTTTATCATTATTCATGTGAAGCAGATGACTGCAGATGCTGGTAAGACGTGGAAGAAGTATGGGCCGATATATATAGAGGGAGAACCCCTTAGTGTGATCCAACCAGTTCCATATGAGACTGCAAATGGAACATTGCGTGTTTTAATGAGATCTTTTCAAGGTATCGATCGAGTTTGTATCTCAGAATCGCTTGATGGTGGGATGAGCTGGAGTTACGCTAAAACTACGGAATTACCTAACCCAAATTCAGGTAGAGTTGAATAATTAACTATATGCTTTCAAAAGTGGAGGTCAATAATTCTGGTTCGCCTATCTCTATTTTTATCTATAAAAGATGAAAGATCTCATTCAAGTTTTTTAGCTAATATGACCGTGTCCTTGATTCCGCACTTCATTATAATTTTACAAGTTATTTCTCTGATTTACTATATAACCCCGTTTATCTATCATTTTTCAGCCCAGTCTCTAACAAAAGTAATAAGTTTGTAATTTGACTGTGAAAAATGTATGAAGTTTTAGAACTGAGAAGGGGTAGCTACTTCTTTCATTTTATTTTCCCTTTTCCTTTATGATGATTTCTTTTGACTGCTTATTGATGATGATTCAAGTTTATTACATGATCATGCCTTTTCTAATATTTGACAAATGTTTATATATACTAAACTTCTGCATAGTAAGCTTGTGCTATGCAGGGTTCGAGTCTTGTTAATGGGGGTAGGTGTGAAATCCTTTGATCCTCTTTAATAAGATTTTAAAACAGAAGCTTGTGCTATAGAAAGGTAGCAGTAGCTTAGTAGAAAATGGTAAGGTAGCAGTAGTTTATTTAGATGATGGACATGGCTTTTACTGCAGAGTATTTTTCTTAAGAGGGATGTTGAATTTTCTGCGTTCAAAGTCTTTTTGTTTTTCAAATTTATTCATCCGTTTTTTTTTTTTAAATAGGTTCTCATGCAATATAGGGCCTTATTTGGTTCCAGCTTTTAGGCTCAGATTTTAACCATTATGCTTAAAACTTAAAAGTAACATTGGATTTGGTTAACCAGTTTAAAGCAGAACCCGCTACTGGTCTTGTTTGACTGGTGCACTAAGATTACTGAATATTTTCTTAGTATTTGTTTTTGTTACAATTCTGTATTCTTGACGAGTTTAGTTACTTTATAGGGATTGACGGGACAAAATTAAACGATGGTCGACTTGTACTCGCTTATAACACTGTTTCTCGAGGAGTTCTCAAAGTTGCTGTTTCAATAAATGATGGAGACTCATGGGATGAGGTTTTGACATTAGAGGATACAACGGGAATGGAATTTTCTTATCCGGCTCTTATTCAATCTACTGATGGACTAATTCACATCACTTACACATATAACAGAACACAAATTAAGGTAGCTAAAGAATCTTTTGTTTTTGTTTTTATCATCATCGGCACTAACCACTTCTATACTAGCTTTCATTGATCAACTTAATGTTGATCGATTTAAAATCAATCATATATGAAGAAAAACTCTTGTTTTTCAACTATCAATATCTTTTTAGACACTGAAATGAAATCACATGTTTATTAGTTGAGGAAGTCTAGATCAAGTGTCACGGATGCCTAAACAATTCCCTTTTTTGGGATTACCAACAATGTTTACTTGCACCTCGATTCATATTCATATTGTTGCTGTTTTCCTTTGTAGCACGTTGTTCTTCAACCCAATTGATCAAATGGTGGATTGCCAAAGGATAATTTAAACCGTAAAAGGTACTATCTTTACTCTTATTAAACTTAGGCCCCTTATGAAATGCAAATCTATTTCACTTGTTCACCATTGTTTTTCGTCACTGTTGTTGTTTGAGGCTTGGAATTAGATTTGTTATGAATTGGTAGTATAAATGCCATCGCCGCAGTTTAGTTCAGACTGTGGCTTATTAATGTACCTTTAACGTAAGCACTTAAGCGTTACATCATTGAGGGTAGGAGTACACACTTTGATCTTCTCCGTAAAAAGAAAAAAAAATGTTTACATTGTAAAAGAAAATTAAACACATAATGTAATCCTCAAGAGGCCAGACCTACACTTGAGCATTTGAACTTAACTGCCATGTCATTCTTTGTAATGTACGGTTGAGTGTCGTATTCGGTACGATAAACTTTTTAGACATTTCATTGCCATATTATGAAGCTACTATACATTCAGATGAACATGCTATTTTACGAGAGTCGTGAAGGTTAAAATGATAACAAATATGTAAGGATAATGGGCAACATATAGATATGTAGAAAGATTATTGATAATTGAAGATATTATCTCTTTGGTGGTGAAATGGGAATATGATGTTTAGGGAAAGTTGAAGCTTTAATTCAGATTTTTTATGAATAAAAAGATTCAAATATGCAATAACATTTGCCTCCTTTCACAAACAATTCTGTTGGTGTTTTTTCCAGATCTCCTGAAGTCGGAGCTAATTGCTATGGAACAATGTTGATAGGGCGCAAGAGAGGTGTTATGTTCAAAGTCAAAGAAATTATGTTAATCATTTTTTTCCTCTCTTCGTTTCCTCGTGTCTATTTTTCATTGTAACAGAAACTCGAGCCACTTTCATTGTATAAGTAACTCATTTACCATAAGACATATATTTGTTTTTAAGTAACTGTATATAAAATTATTCATAAGATTGTTATTCATAAAATTATTCATAAGCACAATTTCGGTCTTGATCTACACTCTCATATCTCCCCTCTTCAGTTGTTCTTCTTTTTACCCTTGTTCATCATCTGCGATATTACTCTCAATTCTCACCCTTGCTCAACATTTTTTCTGACCCCAAAATTTTTGTATCCTCCCAACCCTTCTTAGAACAGAGCAGAAGTGTGATTTTAATTGTTTGCTCAGAAACATAGAACTGTGCTATAAGAACCAAAATAATAAATGTTTATAAAGAGAATCTTGTGTTGAGGAAATATATCTACATACACAATTTACGTTCACAGCAATCTTTCGAAAAGTAGTCCCCGTAACCACCAGTGTTGTCATTTGCTTGTCTGGTCTAGAAAACATTTAATGCTGTAAGGTATCTCGTAATTGCAATTTATACATTTGACTGTTGTACTACATTCGTAATTATCAGCACGAAGGCTTGTTCAGTTCCGGTGTAGCCTTTAAACAGATAAGATTACTAATCAAAACAAAAATAATGAAATGAATTCATCACTTCATCCGATATACAACTAGCTTTTCAACTTTGCCAAAAAAACCAAAAACTTCTAAAATGCACAAGTATATAGATTCCAGCTGATAAACAAAAAACAAAGAGTTTGAACTTAGATGTTAGGGCAAGCCAAAGCAGCTTAGCTAAAGGCATCAACTATAGATTTCGAAACTTTTTCAAGCCAGAAACTGAAAAATAGTGTTCATCATGCCAACCGGAACAATTGTATTGCCACAAATAAACAAGCGTAAATTCAAATTCCAAGAGTATCTTTATGTCCTAACAAAATCTTCTGATAATAATTGAACCAAAAAGATATCGAATTTATCATGCCAACCAACCAACATCCAATTCAATAACATTAAAAAGGTATCCAACAGATTCCAAACATAACAAAAAAAACCAAAAATTTCTGAATTTCAACTCATCACAAGTTCCATACAACTATGACCAAGTCTATATTCGAATCTGACGAAGAAAACATTTAATAAGAAACGAGGAGACGAAACAGCTTAGAAGCCGAGCTTGGTGCGGCGCCAGTGCCTACGCTTCGCATTGTACCTGGTTTAAACAATCATATGAAAGTATATATTAGCCATGAAAGGTAAGGACTAACTAACGCGTTTTAACACTAATGTTAGATGAGATGTTGATTTGTACACAAACATACAACCATTAGCAATCAATAAAAGAACATTATATTTCACAGCAATTGAGTGCATTAAATATACCAAATAAATTAAGGAAAAAAAGATACGACTTAAGATTTGTACCTGATTTATACAATAATATCCAAGTATAAATATCCATATACCGAAGGACTAAATAAGGTGTTTTAATCTAACACATCATGAGGTTCTGATTTTGTATACAAACATACAAATATTAGCAACTCACCAACGTTACGTTTCTTGCACTAAATTAATATGTTAATTAACAATTTGTTTGTAGATCAAAATTTACACAAGTTAAACAATAAAGTTATAGTTAAGTCAACTAATTAACAAACAAGGTAGGTTGGTGTAAAAATATACTAAACAATCAAAATTCCGAATATAAAGAGCCATATACATGTATATATAGTGTATAGACTTACTTACACTAACCGATCAGTAACTGTTGTTTCTGCACACTACCCTATTACCCTATATGCAAATTATCATTTTGTCTCAGTTAAAATTAACAGAATCTTACAAAAGAGCAAAACAATAGATCAATGTACTAATTAACAAACATGGTAGGCCGGTCTATTATAATAATCAGTAAAAATATCAACAAAGGGAGCCACTAAACCTGATCGCTATTTATTATTTTCTTTTCTGTTTCGTAAATTTTAACACTACCTAGAAAAGCACTATGGTGTAATTAAAGAGCCACGTTCGCGCTCCTCTATCTAATAACCTGTTATTCAATTATCAATTCTTCACACTAAATTTATATGCTAATAACCGATTTGTCTGTAGATCATAAGTTACAGAAGTTAACAATAAAACTATAGTTTAATCAGACAAGAGAGTAATTACTTTAAACGTTTATCTACTTACTATAAGAAACATGGTAGGCTGGTGTAGAAACATTTTAACAGTAAGACCAAATATATACATACATACACACACAAACATATATAGATATATGTATGTAAGTAAAATACCTGATGGTGTTGTTGGTCCTCATACGGATCCAATTAGGGATAGGGCGATTCTGCCTCATCTTCTTTCCAAGCTTCTTCTTTATCATAAAACTCTTGTGCGAAGGCTATTCAAACAACAGCAATAATAAACCAATTATATATATATATATATATTAAAGACGAAATTTTACTGCCTCTGTGTGTTACTGTGTTTTAAACATTTATTACTTTTTTATATATTTTTTGAATAAAATGAAAATAGCCAGTAGTTAGGTCTGAGTTAAATACGTGTTTGGCATTGGTTATTTTTGGGGGTAAATAAGCTGTTTTTTAACAAAAGGGATGGGAAAAAAGCTTGCTTAGAATAAGTGCACTGTACTTGGATTTTTAGTTATACCTTACTATTGTTGATAAGTCACTTTTTCACTTACTTTTAACTTATAAGTGACTTGAAACATACAAAATGATTTGATTGGAAAATCTATGCCTTGGGTAATTCTTATTTGAAAAAACTATTAAGAAAAGTTCCTAGCTTTTTCTGCTTTTTCGCTTTTTTGACCCAATAGCTAGTTTTTAAAAAGGCTTAAAGAACTGACATACCAAAACAATTATCATGTGCGTCTATTTGGCCACAGTTTATTTAATCAAATATCAGATTTAAAAAAACTGTTTTAAAAATCCACTGAAAATGTACTTAGATTTTAAAATCTGGTCTTTTTTAGCCTAAAAATCAGATTTTTAGAAGCTAAATGATCTGACAGTCCAAACATCCACAGATGTTTAAAATCAAAAATCCAAAACTCAACTAAAAAAATTTGTTGCCAAATAGACCCTCAAAAAAAAATCAAGTTCCTAGCTTTTCTGCTTTTTTGACCCAATAGCTATTAGAAAAACTGACATTACCAAAACATATCATAAATTTGAATTTTTTTTCTCAATAGCTTTTTTCACATAAAGATTACCAAAGGCATAAATTTTAATACTTTTATCGTTTTTTCACTTGCTTTTTAACTTACAAGCTCTTGTTTTTTTTTGACCCAATAGCTATTAAAAAAACTGAAATACCAAAACAATTATCATAAACAATTATCACAAATAAACCACACACATATATATACACATTACATATATTCATTGTATATATAAGTATACATAAGTGCACTGTACTTGATTTTTTAGTTATACGTGACTTACTACTTATAACGTACAAGTGACTTGTAAGCATACAAAGGCCATGTTTGTTTGCAGGATAGTATAAACGGGTATAGTTTATAACTAGGTACTATTAGTGGGATAGATAATAATACCACCATAATACCACCGCATAGGTGGTATTAGTTATACCCACTTATTCACATAAATTCTAATATAGTCCATGTTTAGCATCAACTTTTTTTGTTAGTTTTTTGAGCTTTTTTATTTTAAAAAGCCACGTGCATTTGGTATCACTGCTTTTTTTAGCTTTTAAAAATCTAGATTTTGGAGGAATATAACTAGATAAGCTAAAAGCAAAAAAGCCACACATTTTGTAGATTTGGGTAGCTTTCTCACCACCATTTTAAGAATTTAAATGAATATTGATCTTATCTCAACTAAAATTTTCTTCGTATACTTAACGTGTTATTTGCTCGTTTAAATTTGATATTTTGAAAACTTATAAAAAAAAATGCCTTATAAAATTATTTTGATTGAAAAGGAAAAAGGTTATTAGCTAATGACAGAATTCAATGTGGAAAGTTAGCTTTTCTAAGTTTTTCCCAAACACTCGTGTATATTTTGGAAAGCAAGCTTTTTTCCTGCTGCTTTTTGAAAGCAGATTTTTGACTGAAAAAGCTGAATACTAAACGGACCCATAATTAGTACGATCCCGTATATAATACTAAATGCAATTTGTGTAAACAAACAAGTTATAACGTGGGTCCCACGGTACTAATAATCATATACCACCTCTTATACCGCAAACAAACATGTCCAAAATGATTTGATGGAAAAATTTATATCTTTGGTAGTTTTTATGTGAAAACGCAATCAAGAAAAAACTAAAGCTCGTAGCTTTTCCGCTTTTTTGACCCAATAGCTAATTTTTTTTAAAAAAGCTAAAAAACTGACAAACCAAAACAATAATCATGTGGGTCTGTTTGGGCAACATTTAATTTGATCAAAAATCATATTTAAAAATTCTGCTTTAAAAATCCAACCGAAATCCAGATTTTTTATTTCTGGATTTTAAATCTTTTTTAAGGCTAAATATTTGCTTGTTCAAACACCAACAGATTTTTAAAATCGAAAATTCAAAAATCAGTTAAAATAATATTTTACCAAATGAACCCTAAATGCGTGTTTGGCATCTTTTTTAGGGTAAATAAGCTGTTTCTTTTAACAAAAGGGGTGGGAAAAAAACTTGATTAGAATAAGGGTAAATAATCACTTATTTTTTTTGAAAAAAAACTATTAAAAAAATATGTGAATATCTATATTCTTGTGAAAAGGCTAATCAACAACAAATAAACCACACATATACATATTTATTATATATATATATATATATTTATATAGAGAGATAAATAGAGTTTTAGAGAGAGAGAGTTACCATTTTCGCGGCTGAGAAAAAAAAGAGCGATAAATTAGAAACCCTAAAAAATTAACGAGGTTTATATAGTGTAGATATATTTTGTTATTTTTATGATTTGGTCTCTTTAGTTTCATTTTAGGCACATTAACCCTCGATTTACTATTTTGCTCTAATTTAAGTACGGAAGATGTTACGTAGGGCTGGGTTCGGTTCGATTTTTGACAAAACCGAAACTGAAACCGAGCAGATTTTTTTCGGTTTCGGTCTTTTTATTTTTGGTACTGAACCGAACCATTTAGTTTCGGTCCGGTTTCGGTTATTTTTGGGTTTTTTTTTGTTTTTTTTTGGGTTTTTCGGGTTTTTTCGGTTTTTTTCGGTTTGCTTTTATTGTAAACCGAAACCGACCCGAAAAAGTTTCGGTTTTTCGGTTTCGGTCTTTTTCAGTTCGGTTCGGTTTTTTTGTATTTTCGCCCAGCCCTAACGTTATGTATCAAATTGTCTCGTTTTCGTCCTTTTGTTTTATAGTCGACGGGAGGTTTGGTACACACGTAGCCGACAGTTTCCTACTGCATTCTAGCATAAGACAGTGAAGTTGACAGATTTATATATATGTAACTGACTGACATTCGTACGTTTTTTTATTTATTTATTTTGTTGACTTTTCTGTAACATTACATTTATTAGTTATAATAGAAAATAATCAAGTCTTATCTTCAACTTTGAAATGAAAATCATATGACGGAGATATGATTCGGAAAACGTGATGTTTGAATTTCAACAAAATATATGGTGTGCTAAAACACTATTTTTATAAATTTATATTTGAGTGGTTGAGATTTTTATAATATTGAGGTGATTCTACTCCGTGTGAGCTACTTCCTAACTCATCTCATGTATGTGCCCATCCATAATGTAATACAAAAGACCTTTTTTGTAGTATTATTGAATTTATTCAAAATTTTCTAAAAAAGTAACTGTTCTATGAACAATAACATACTGGGATTTTATCGTTTTACCTAAGCCGTAGGGCGGTAAGAAAAATCCGTGTAACTAAGACCGGTCATGTGATTTGGTTTGTACTGTTTTGATTCGACTTTAGACAACTTGGTTTTGGACTCGCAAGTTTTAACCCAAAACATTGGAGAATCAATCCAAGCCATAAAATCAAAACCGAACCAGGGAATTCAAAACATTAATAGAATGACCAAAGTTACTTGTAATCGCATGAGTTTTTCAATAACATGAGAGGGGTTGATGCCATCGATTGTCTCCACCGGAAGTTCCGGAACACATTCTTCCTTTCTTGCTTATAATAGTTTCCTACTTACCGACTTACCGACTTACCGTTGGATAATTTGTCTCGAGAAATTATGTGGTCTTTCTTGGAGGACTCTTCCATATAATTTGACGTTTTTTGTTTTGTTTAACATTCGAGATCAATAGATCATCAATGATAGAATATGCAATTATGCATGTACAGGATACTCGGACTACAGGATTTCTCAATTGTAACACATGTTTCACTAATCGAATGCTGGTTGCCAGAACTTTGAAAGAGAATGCAGTTTGCTTCGAATATCTTTTTGCTTAAAACTGTTCAAATGTCTTTATATTGTTAACCTCTACCTTACATGCACATATACTGATGAGATATATTAAGGAAAACGACAGTTACCTTAAAACTTCCTTGAAAAAACGTAATCGCCAATCACTAGCCAGCGCCAAAAAAAACGAATACGGAACTAAAGAACTAGTAAAACGCCCCAACTGGTCATGCAGCAAAAGAAAGCACAAGATCTAGATTTGTTAACCAGTGCCGATAATAATATACTAAGATGGATCTAAAGAATCCATCAAACGCCCAAACTGGTTATGCAACATAAAAAGCAACCCGATACGCTTTGTACTTTTATATCATATTCCAAACATGGAAGGTGTACTTTCAATATAATTCTCAATAACTTTCCATAAATGGGATTTTAATCTGCCCTTTTCTTCCCAAGTATTCACAATCTAGTTTACAATTTGACAGTAGCCTAGATTAGATGTATGCGTTTTTGTAAGATAGAGAGATCGATAAAAAAAATTCAGTAAATTACTCAATTTAACCCGCCTCGGTCCAACTAGACCCAGGAACCTTGTGAAATTCATTCTCTTGCTTATAAAATTCTTTTTTCAAACTCTTTGCATCTTCCCATCTCCCAGCAGAGGCATATATATTCGCGAGTAAGGAACGGTACCCTGTTGTATCAGGCTCTAACTCAAAGCAATGTTTGGCAGCGATTTCGCCTAACTCAACGTTATTATGTATATTACACGAAAGAAGCAATGCTCCCCAAACACCCGCGTGAGGTGTCATAGGCATACTTTTTATCAACTCGTATGCCTCATTTAATTTTCCAGCTCGGCCTAAAAGATCGACCATAATACTAAAATGGTCTGCTGACGGTTCTAGACCATGATTTTGCATAGAAACAAAACATTTATATCCTTCTTCTACTAAACCAACATGGTTATAGGCGGTTAGTATCCCGGTAAAAGTAACTAAATTTGGATATATTTGGGAATTCACCATCTCTTCGAATAACCTAATCGCTTCTTTTGCCATACCGTTTATCCCACATCCCAATATCATCGCGGTATAAGAAACCAAATCCTTCTTTTGTAAACCACGGAACAGATCATATGCCTTGTTAATGTTTCCACATTTCGCATACAAGTCGATCAAAGCAGTAGCTAAATGATCATCCATCCTTATTCTGTATTTACTCATCAGCGACTCAATTCGTGACCCAAATCTCAAGTCACCCAATTTAGAACAAGCTGAAATAGCACTAGCGAAGGTCATTTTATCCGGCGGAATATTCGAACCGAGCATCTCATTAAAAAGCTCAAGGGCCTCATTCGCTCGACCATTTTGCGAATAGCAAGAAATCATGGCATTATACAAGAGTTGATCTTTTTCACCCGCTCGAAAAAAGATGTCCTTAGCTACCGCCACGTCACCACATCTCGAGTAGCCCGAAATCATAGAAATAAAAGAAACGCTATTTCTCCTAGGCATTGAGTCGAAAATCCTCCTAGCTAATCCGATTTCGCCACAATCCAAATACCCACTAATCATACCATTCCAAGAAGCTATATTTTTCTCTGGCATTTCACAAAACAACGCGTACGCTTGTTCCATATCACCCACTCTCCCATACCCCGATATAAGCGAATTCCAAGTAATAATATCCCTATTCGGCATCTCATCGAAAACCTTACGCGCCAAAACCACATCTCCAATTTTTAAATACCCACCAAGTATCGAATTCCATGACACAACATTTCTCTCACCCATTTCATCGAATACCTTACGTGCAAAATCCATCCTCCCCATTTTCGAATAAAAATCAACAACACAAGTTTGCGCGCAAATATCACGACAAAACCCGTGTTTAAAAACTTGCCCATGAATCAAAATCCCACCGATATAATACCCAATTTTAGCACATGATTTAATAGCCGAAGAAAGAGCGAAAATGGTCGGAAAAATTCCCATTTTGTTCATTTCTATGTACAATGAAAAAGCTTCTTTGAATTTATTTTGCTTTGAAAATAACCTAATGGTGTTAGACCATGAATAGGCATTTGGGTATTTCATATTTTTAAGAATTAGCTTAATATAATCATTATAATGAGTGTTGAAATTATTTTGAGAAGTGAGGATTTGGTTAATTAGTGAGGGTTCAAAAAAGTGGATTAAGTTAGTTGTTAGTAACAAACAATGAATTTGGTTTGTTTGTTTGGTTGTTAGGGATTTTGTTAAAATGGTTTCTAGTTTTATAATCAACATTTGAGAAATGTGAAGAAGATTTTGAATTTTGCTTTGATTTAATTGATGATCGATGGCTTTGATTATGGCAACTCTCGCGTTATCAATGTATTCAAAATTGTTCAAATAAATTTTTTCAAAACTAAATTGTATAAATTTAATGTTTTAACTATAATTTGGTTTGATTCATTTCGATAATTTTGATACAAATTATTAATTGGTTAAAATTACACATAGTTTCGTAATAGACAATTAATTCAGAACGGAGATACTAAGAAAGGTGAGTTGCATTTGTACTTTTGTACTACTAAAACTGCAAATATATGGCAACTGTTTGGCCGTAGTTTTATACACGGGTTTAAAAAAAAAAACTTGATAAAATCTAGGCTAAAGTGTATGTTTGTTACGGAGCAGTAATTTTTTTCTATGACTTTTTTTAGTTTTTACTTTCTAAAAAAAACAATGGATGTATGGTTTGTTAGCAATATAACTTTTGGGTCCGAAAACCTCAAAAGGTAGGAACTTACGATTTCTTTAGCGTTTTCACAAAATGATTATATATATAGGAGTATAAATTTTCTATTTAAATATGCGTGTGTATTTACAAGCCACTTTTAAGTTCAAATAAGTAAAAACTGACTTATCTATACAAAAATAAGCCAGAAATCACTTATAAGCAAAAGATAAGATGATGTCAAACACCACATTGTAGTATATTATGTGAATCAAAACCTTATTTCATGTTGTTCTTTTAAGCATCTTTTTAATGAAAAAATCCGATGCCACACACGCCCTAAAAGCTCAAGTAAAAACGTATACACGTTTTCGCCTTTTGAATTATTTATTTATCTAAGAAGCGGACTCCATTCACTTCTTCTAGCTAATCATCCAAATAAGCTACATTTTCGCAAGGCTTCATGAATGCGTCTGCTTGTTTTTTTTACTCATCAAATCATTTGTTACTCTTTGTACAAAAAGGACGTGACTGAATGAGAACGGAATTTTACTAGCAAATTAGCTTTCAAAACTTGTGGTACTCGCTCTCACTTAAGGCATCGTACCTTCCCAAAATGATAGCGAATTTGATACGCTATAATTTTTAAACAAGACCTTTCAATTAACTGAACATTTTGCCTCCTATAGTCCTATACTCGCTTACATTTTGAATCCTCGCCCCACTATTGTTCAGTTTTTTTTCCTGGTAAGTCGTCATTGTTCAGTTTGTCTCTACAAATATCTTCCATATGACCATTGTTGCAACATTTTCCATCACAATATTTTTGCTATAAAAGTACAAGCAAAGATCTTCCAGGGAAAATAATTGATAAAGAAAAAGGCTTGAAGGTACAAGAATGATTAATCAGGTATACAAGTACAAGTAATATGATTGGAAAACTGGCATATATATATATATGTATTGATCTTCAATGTCAATTAACTATTTTAATAGATCACCCAGCTCAATACACCCGTTCTGTATAACAAAAATCCCAAAATTGTTGAAAAAAATATCAACTCTACATCAAAAAAAAGAAAAAGAAAAAAAAGAAGGTAACCTTATCTGCTGCTCATAGGTTCTAACTGAACTTCCATTCTCCCAGAAATAATCGGCTCTTTTTCCGAAAAGGCACGACTAGGACTCAAAAGGTCTGTATCCTCCTCCTCACCGTTCCCCAACACCCAATTACTCGTCCCCGACGTTCTATTTCTGGTTCTTTGTCGTTCGCGATATTCCAAATATATAACAATTACAGCACCAATTAAAAACCAAAAAATCAAAGCCAGGTTAAGCCCATGAACATTTTCCCCACCATATCTATCACCTAAATGTTTCATTCCACTAAATTGAGCTGCTATCCCAACAAAAATAGCACTTCTACCGACAATCACGTGTAAATATTCCCAAACTACTCTTTTCGGGTTCACCACCTCTCCACTGGAAGGCTTATTAGGCCGAAAATATGCGTTTATAGGTTGTAAACACGCGAGAGTTATAGCAGCCATACCAAACTTAACATGTAACGAAGCAAAATAAAGCCCTTGTAGCTCCGCCACAGCGAATAAAAACCCTAGCAAAATGATAGTTAATCCGGAATATTGCAGATAAACATGGAGCTTGTACCATCCGTCGCCTTTTACGTGCTTTAAATAACGAGCGGATAATATTCCACCTGGCAGTAAAATACCCCAAGCAAGGAACATCATAAACCCGTGTACCGCCAACACGGGCCGTAAATCCTCGTCAGCCTCGGCCGAACCACGCATAAGAAGTACACGTATGGGTCTAGAACTAGTTACGCTATGCATATTGATACCGCTTAAATGATCATCCGACCATCGACCACCCATTGCCCATATAATTTTCAAAGGCGTAGAAGGGTCAATTATGTTTCTACACTCCGGTTTCCCTTTTTCGATACATGGCGGGATCAAAGCACGAGTAAACTCGAACATAATTATTCCGTTTTCTGATTTACATCTCACATAAGTTAAATTCTCGTTCGTCGGATGAATTCTTGAGGCATCCTGTCCGTCGATCCAATAAGTGTTCACTTTTCCTCTCCCTTCGTCGTCAACCCAAGCCACATAAGCGAAACTGTTCACCATTTCGCTACCGAACCCTATGGCTAAATAACCACTTTTTTTCTCGCCACGCACTGCAAAAGATATTGAATTTTCGGCTAATGTCCAAAAAAGGGTAACTTGTTGATCATCTAGAAATACACTGTTGTTATACATATCTGATAGCCCCCCATCGACCACTTGAACTTTCCAACCCATTTTTTGGGTAAAAAACGAGTGGTAATACACTTGATCAGGGGTATTTCGGTCTGGTGCCCAATTTAGCTCCATCGGACTCGCTTGAACTCCTTCGTAATCCGCCCCACCCGCATACACAATTTCGGTTGTATTTCTCAACGTCACGTTTCCACCAAGCGGGTCGGATGTAATGTAAAACGCCACGTCGTGACCCGCTTGAATGGAAAATTTAACCGGAACTCCTCTTTCGACTTTTAAAACCGGAGCCTCTTTTTTATTAATGTAAATAACTTTCGATGGGTTTGGCGGATTAGGGTAATGTAATGCGGGACCTGATGTAACTACAATCGGTGTTTTCCCATCCGCCGTTATAACATCTTGATCCTCCTTATCTTCTGCATCCAATGGTCCTAAACAATCGTCGTAACGATCGGATACATTTAATATCAAATGCCCGAAAGTACTACCATGGTTTTGCGGTAGGTAATACGGATTAATAGTATCAGGAGGCTTAATCAAACCCATCGACCAAATCACCGTCATATTCTCAATATGATCAACTGCCACGTCATACTTTTTATCTCCTGTAGCTAACGGCCTTTGGTACCTAACAAATGAAACCCCGTCCTTCCTATGCCCGTATATTAATTTCGTATTATTAACGAAATCCGCACTTTCTGCATCAAAAGACGCATCAGGGCAAACCCCTTGTCCTTTCCCATCCTCGTCTTTTACACATTCGCTAAGTTTCGTTATGTAAAAATCGTCCGCAAACGGCAGTCCGTCATCCTTAAACCCCGTAACCGCCACATCAGCACCGAGCATGAGGCTAGAACGCACAGACCCTGGGTCAGCCCAACCAAACGCCATATAGTTTTGAATCCCAGTAATCGCCTCTAATCCTATGTCTACCGAATCATTCTCCACGTTCAAAGTCCACCTAACCCTAAAATTATCCGCTAATGTTTTACAATTATCAAACATAGTAGGCTCATTCAAAACCGTTAAATTAGCCGAATCTGTCGAATTAGACGAATTATTCAACAAAATGTGTCCAAAATCGGAGGCCGTTGGCACATCCCAAATAGCCAAAACACGAAAACTATCCCAAGTAACGTTTTTGGCTATATCGACTATAAAGGTCTCGTTTTTATAAGTTCGATTCAATTTCATATCCGATAACGAAAAACCGTTTGTCAAATTAACCAAATCGTCGCCAAGAGCAGCCCACCAGCGTACATCAGCTCCCGCGAGCATATCAAACCTGTGTAAGTGGAAAGAGCAATGACCAAAAAATTGGCATTTAAATAGCTTCAGCAGTAAAAAAAAAACTTGCCTGCTTTTACGCTTTTCTGAATAATTAAAGTCCATACATTAACCTACCAAGGAAATTTCAGTCATACGAGATTTTTTTGGTTAAAAATTCCCTAAAGAAATGACAAAAAAATTAGGAAAAAGTTTTTCTTGCCTTTTTCTGTTATTTTGCCTTTTTAACCTAAAAAACTTGCTTATAAGTTTAAAATTCTGTCTATCACCACTCCATCAATGGAAATAAAAAATCTTGACCTATAATTACATTTTTTCCCTTTTTCATTTACTATAAAAAGATATGATGAAGTCTAAGCTAAAAAACCTGTCTACCCAATCACCACTTGCTTGTTTTAAGCCAAAAAGGTATGGAAAAACTGATTCCAACTTCCAAGCGACCCTAAAATGGGAAAACAAAACAAGCTGCCTTATTATTACATCATATTATTCCTTTAACCAGCAAAAAGATGTTTCCTGTGAATGAACCTTTTTTGTTAACCGCTAAAAATTATGTCTACCCAAACACCACTTGCTTCTTTTAAGCAAAAACCTACAGATGAAACTAATTCCTAATGGCCCTAAAGAGGAAAAACAAAATAAGGTGCCTTAAAAATTACAAATATTTTTTACTCACTAGGAAAAAGCCTTTTGCTTTTCTTGTTATTTCAGATTTTTAACCTAAAAAGCTAGCTTATAACCTGAAATATCTCTCTACCCAAACACCACTATGGAAAAACCGATGTCAAATGAGCCCTAGAATAACAATATCAGCTACCTTTACAATTATATAATTTTTACACACTAGAAAAAAGCCTTCTGCTTTTCATGTAATTTCATTTTTTTTTTCTAACCGAAAAAGCTTGCTTATAAGCTGAAATATCGCTCTACCCAAACACCACAACGGAAAAAGCCGATGCCAAATGGGCTGTAAAATGTAAATAACAAAGTCAGCTGCCTTTACAACAACATAGCTCTTCTCTTCACTAGATCATTTTGCTCCCGTTGTCAGTTTAGCTTTTCTCTAACCGAAAAAGCTTACTTATTAGCAAAAAATTCTCTCTACCCAAACACCACTACAGAAAAAAACGATACCAAATGGGACCTAAAATGGAATAACGAAATCAGCTGCCTTTACAATTACATATATTTTCTCTATTTCACTATAAAAATAATCACTCATTCCAATTTACTAACACAACTACCTGCAATTTTGAATTACAAGAAACTCGTACCCTAAGTGCCGAAGTGAATTTTTTCAAAAGTTAGCAACATAGGCTAAACGTTAAATTATAATATTAGAATTTTTTTTCTTAATCCACCATAAAACTAAGCCCACGGGGTCCAATTTAATTAACGAAACTACGAGCAACTCTAAATTGCAAAAAACTCGTATACAAAGTGCCAAAATGAAAACACGAAAGTTAGTAACTCTATTATTAAAATTTTACATTCAGGATATAAATAATCCCCAAGTTCCAATTTCCTTAACGAATTAACGAAACTACGTAAAATTCTGCAAAAATATTGTACCCAAAATGCCGAAATAAAAACTTTCGAAAGACAGCAACTATATTATAATTTTTTTTATTCACCCTACAATTCTGACTTGCAAAAAAACTCGTACCTAAAATGCCGAAATGAAAAAAATTCAAAAGTCACTAATATAATCTAAATGTTAAAACTAACTTACTATTAAATTATTTGTATCCACTATAAAAAAAAAACCGAACCCACTAACGTGGAAAGATCACCCGTCGATCGGCCCTAACGATCGCACCACTTAACCAAACTAAACTATATAATTAAATAATTTTTTATTCACCATTTAACCAAACTAAAACCCTACCTAAAGTGCCCAAATGAAGACTAAATATTAAACTAAATTACTATCAAATTATTTCAAAAACTAAAAAAAACAAAAACAAAAAAACCGAACCTGCTGACGCGGAAAGAACATCCATCGATCGGCGTAACGACGCCTCGGAGCTGGTGTTGTAACATCTTAATATCCGGGTTTATCGATGACGTGGCGTTTGGTTTGTCACATTTTTTACCCGGATCCGACTTTAATTGCGTTAAGGTTAGAAAAAGTATTAATAATATTAAAAGTTTCTTCATTAGATCGGATCAGTGATCTCACCAAATGGGTTTTGCTTTTAATTGTTTAATTATATATATATATATATGTGTGTGTGTGGGTTTATATATGTGTGTGTTTTTAGAGAGAGAGAGAGGGTTATGGGTGAGATTTGTTAAATTTATGGTTTATGGGTTTAATTTAGAAAGATAATGATAGTTTAGGTACTTTATAGGTGCTGATATAGTTTGAGTAGTGATTAAGATACTTGCTACACTAAAACTACTTATTCGTTTTATATTTTTGGGTTCGTTTTTTTCGGTTTCGGTCTTTTTATTTTTTGAACCGAACCGAATCGGGTTTTTTCAGGGGGTTTCGGGTTTTTTTGGTTTTTTTCGGTCTTTTTCGGTTCGGTTTTATTGAAAACCGAAATCGACCCGATTTTTTTTCGGTTTTGGTATTTTTCGGTTCGGTTTTTCCCGTTTTTCGTCCGACCCTACTTATTAGGTTGGAGTAAATGTAACAAGAGTGGTGTACATGTACGTGTTTTAAAAAAAAGTGAAATCTTAGCTAAAACGTTTTTTTTTACGGTCATGCTAAAAACGTAAAAATAGTGTATATATATATATACACTCTTCGTTTCCAATTAATTGTATTTTACGAAATTACGTATAATTTTGACCGACTTATAGCATGTATCAAAATTGTCGAAATTAATTTTTTTAAAACTAAATCATATAATTTAATGTTTGAACTATATGATTAACTTTTGAAAATTTTTATTCCGACATTTTTGATATAAGCTATTGGCCATTCAAAGTTATACGTAGTTTCGTGATGGACAATTAATTGGAAATGGAGGGAGTATATATATGTGTGTATAAATAGTGTATATATATGTGTGTGTTTATGTATAGGTGTATGTGTGTGTATAAATAGTGTATATATATGTGTGTGTTTATGTATATGTGTATATGTGTGTATGTGTGTGTGTATAAGATAGAGTGTGTTATGGGTTAACTTTATGGTTTATGAGTTTAATTTAGATATATTATGATATTTAGGTAGTTTGTAGGTGCTAATAATGTTTGAGTAGGGATTAAGATACTATTATTTTTTTTGTTTTGGTTTCTAAGTTGAGTAAATGTACTTGGTTTTTAAGTTAGAGTAAATGTAATAGAAGTACATGTCACTATTTTAAAAAAGCGAAATATTAGCTATAACGTTTTTTCAGCAGTTATGTTAAAAGCATAAAAATAGTATATATATACATGTATTTGTATATATAGAGAGAGAAATGTAGTGGGTTGGAGGTGCGATTTGTTAGATTATGGTGTATGAGTTTGATTTAGATAGACTACAATGTTTTAGCTAGTTTTTAGGTGCTAATATTTTTTAATTAGTGTACTTTTCTTGTTTTGGTTTTCACGTATATAGTAAGTTTTTTTGGTTTTTAAGTTAGTAAATGTTTTTTATACTCATTACTAACTAGAATTTGTCTTCAAATATAATAATGTCTACTTCGTAGTTGGAAATAGAAACATAAAAAGAAACGTGAAAAACAAAACACTAAAACAATTGGAAACGTGAAATGGAAAGGGAGAAGCGGGATACGTATGTAAGTATCTTACTATTATTAAAGTAAAGTACTCTTTATCAACCCTTCAAACACTTATTTTCAAAATAAATCATGTGAAAAAAAGACAATTACAAGGCTTGGAGTAACTTACACATCTACCATCAAAAATAAATAAATTAAAATACCGTTTTAATTTAAAAAAATAACTGTAACAAAAAAACAGTCAGAAGAGATTACATGTATTTTTCCTCTCACCTTTGTATAAGTATCGTGTGACGATCCAGACTTTCAGGAAGAAATTTATGTGGTACGGTGTTGTGTGTCAGTCCCACATCGCCCAGATATGAGAGTACTCGTGCGGTATATGAGCAGACCGGTTAAAGAAAGTAAATTCGATCATGGGTAAAAAAAAATTGATGCATCTCTCCTACTTTGGTATGATATTAAGTCTTACATTTTTTTTTCTTCAGTTTTTTTAGTTATTGTGTAAAAAAAATGAATTCACGCGTTACCGCATACATCGAGTTTGCTCACGCCTGCTAGTGTATGTATATGTATATGGAGAGAAATAATGGGTTGCGGTAGCACTTTGTTAACTTTATGGTTTATGAGTTTAATTTAGGACAAATTATTTAGTACTCTTGGAGGACGGAGATGTGTTCCTCTACACCACTCTATATATCACACGTGTACAGTTGATCAATTCTTTAAATAAGAACAACTTTCTCTTTCTTCACATGAATCAAAATGCATAAAATAAGCATAAAAAGTAACGCTCCATTAAAAAAACATATAGATGGAGAAAAATTGAACATTTATTTACATAATGGACATACATTATTTTTACCTTTCATTTTGTCACACATTTATTAAATATTAGACAATAATTAATTTTTATTGAAAAAAGAAAAGGTAATATCATTTTCCAAAATTTAATTATTCTTTTTTTCTTTTAAATAAATAATCAAATTAGCCAAGCTTAAATAAAGAAAAATAAGACACATCATATATAACAAAATTAATTGTGACATAAAACAAGTTAGATTAAAAAAAGGTAAAAAGTAAAAGTTATGAACAAAGAATCTGTAAAAAGTTGATATCGTGCGTTTTTTGCAAAGGTACAAATATTTTATATGAGTTGAGTATTTTTTACCTTTTTAATGAGAATTTGCAAGTACTTAGATTGCAGCTTATTAAATTTAGGACTTTGATTACTATTTTTTAACTATGATGATTTTAAGTACTGTATTATTTTATTTAAATTAGTTAAGGTTAGGAAAATGAAAACAAATTTTTAATGATAATTTTTATCTAACCGAGTTAAGCAAAATAACACCGATAAAATGGTAAAATAGGATTTGAAACGAGTATTTTAACATAGAGTTTTCAGATTTATATTATTTCTATCTCCATCGTTGAAACGGTTGTTAAAAAAACTGTTGGCATCGTTTTTCTAATTTGGGGCCTAATTTTTTTTTCCGGTTCCGAGCATAAAAAATCTGAGGGCCAAACTACGTATGGATTGTATTTTTTTTTTAAAACAAACATGTGATGTATCTAGCATATTATATAAAATTAACTAAAATTAGTTTGAACTATACTTTATATAGTAGGGTGGTCCCACTCATAATAATCAATAAATTACAATATTAGGTAGCTTAAGGTATTCTTAACTGTTTTCTTTAACTATTTTATTTATTTATAGACTTATACACCATATAAGCCTATATTTGAAGATGTTGCACAACAATACAATAGAACCTTTTAATATAACCTAATAAATTAAGGTTTAATACTTTTACTGATTAGTTTATTTACTCCCAAAATTTAGATTTTGTTCAAAACACCACTTTTTCTTTTCGCACCCATTCTTTACTGTGATATTGCTTGTTCATTGAGTGGTGGATCTTGACGGAGGCAGTCACCATAGTTCACCGTTGTCGTGAATCCGACTCTAGGACAATAAAAACTAAGGACATGGATAAAAGACAATAATGGATAAATGAGAATAATGGAAGAGACGATTGGGTGATATTTAACCGTCGTGGTGGTTACGGCCAGATGAGAAAGAGAACGAAGGAGGTGATAAATCGGATGAAAGTGATTGGCGGAGGAGATGAAGTGATCAAGAGCTGAGAGATGAGCCTAATTCACCATTTGGGGGTGTAAAAACCTAGAGAGGGAATAGAAAAGGGGAAAGTGAAAGAAAAATGTGATGAGGCTGGTTTTGCTATGAGATGGGCCCCACTTAATTTCTCTCTATATGTAGAGTGATTTTCTATATTTTATAGAGCTGGATAAGTTAAATGGCAACTGTTGGGTAACGATTTTGACACTTTTGTATAAAGTTATACATATAGAGGCTGTTAGTGAATGCTATTGAGAATGCTCTTATAGGTGCTAATATGTTGTACTTTTTTGTTTTGGTTTTTAAGTTGAGTAAATGTACTTTATATTTTTTAAGTTAGTAAATGTTTTATGTACTCCTTACAAACTATAGTTCAACCTTCAAATATTAAGTACAACGTTTACTTGGTGATTGTAGTAAAGGGATAAAGGTAAACATAAAAATAAACGTGAAACATGAAAAAAAAAACAAGTAGGTTGCTAATTTATTGTTTTTTGGGATTGATTTAGATAGATTACAATATAAGGTGGTTTATAGGTGCTAATATGTTTCAGTGGGGATTAAGATACTAAGTCTAGTACTTTAGTAAATATTGTACTTTTTTGACCGAGCTTTAAATCGAGTTTTGAACCGAACTTTTTGCTAAATGCGCTTTTTAAAACAATATTATATAGTAAGTTCTTTTGGTTTTTAAGTTTGTAAATGTTTCATATACTCCTTACTAACTATATTTTCATCTAAAATGTTAAAATGTCTAAACTTCAAATGCCGTGAAAGGAAACAAAAATAGGAAGAGAGATGTGAAAAAAAGAAAACTCAAATAAGTAGAAATGTTAATTGATAAGTGACAAGCAGATACGAACACGTGATTATTGAAAGATAAACGAGTTTTTCGGTAACTATATTCCGCTTATATCTACGGTTTGCATGTGAAAACTGACCCCTATACTTCTGATATATTATTTACAGAGTGTACTATGTTTATGGAAGAAAAGTAGTGATTAAGTTTAAAACTTTTGCAGGAAACGAGTGGTTCGTGGAATGTCGGACTATAATCAATATGATTAATTTTCTATTTCAATTGTTATAATATTTTTTATTAGTTTAGAAGCAAGCATTATGTTAACAAATGGTTTAAATAATTTAATCAAGTTGTAAATTATTTAGGTTGATAAGCTTTTTTTTTAATTCGTTTTTATCTTCGTGCGTCGTTTGTTTGTTGTTCTTTATTACCTTTTCTTTCCCTTTGTTATTATATAATACTACCTTTATCATTACAATGAAAATAATACGTTCTTCTAATATCTTAAAAGACGAGTCTAAAAAAAAAACGAAGAGATCTAGACGGTAGTCATAAACTAAACGCCTAATGAATTTAAAAATTAAACGATAATTAACCAGTTCATAATCAAAATCGAACTATTTTGATTAGAACCGTTTATTTTTTTTCATAATAAAAAATAAAATAAAGTCAAGCGAGCAATAAATTTCGTTAGGGCCGGGTGAAAATCCGGAAAAACCAAACCGAAAAAGACCGAAACCGAAACTTTTTCAGGTCGGTTTCGTTTTACAATAAAACCGTACCGAAAAAACCCGAAAAACCAAAAATAAAACTGAAAAATAACCGAAAAACCGAAACCGGACCGAAACAAACCGGTTCGGTTCAGTTAAAAAAATAAATAGACCGAAAACGAAAAAAGAAAATCGAAAAATATGATCGGTTTCGGTTTTACCAACACCGAACCGAAAACAACAAAACCAACCACTCATATTCCAGATTACACGTCATACTGCATACTCGTCTTAACGACACACACACTCTCTCCTCTCTCTCTCCATATATATATATATATGTATATGTATGTATAATAATAGTATATATATATAAATTTATATCTTGTTATTTCTATATATGAACTACTAACCCCTTTAATCAGAAATTCCATCTCTCTCTCTCTTTTATCAGGTCAATCTTTCTCTGTGTTTTTTTCTCATGAGCTTTTTGGTTTATTTTTTTATGGGAAAAAATAGGTTCAGTGTACTGTAGTGTCCCTGGTTAACGGTCTAGTTAGTTAATGAACTACCAATTTTAACAATTAAGGTACCGAACTACGAAATTTAGTCAAATTAAGCATGGGACCAACGGTGTAAATCGACGAGATATCTCACATTTTGGGATCTATTTTTAACGTATGTTGATAGAGTTGCACTCATCATCACGTGGTTAGGCAAGAGAATGCGAATGCAATTTCATCATTTTGTTTAACGGTAACGGTAGATCACCAATTGTGACAAATTTCGTAGTTTGATACTTCAATTGTTAAAATTGGCAGTAAAGTACGTAAATCGTTAAATAATGGTAGTATAGTACGTAAATCGTTAAACAGTACATGTATTTTTTTCCATTCTTTTACTATCAGAATAACGCATAAAGTGCTTAAATTTTATCTTGATATATAACTATTAAATATATATAATTTCAAAGTTTGTTTGTTATGTTAGTTGAAGCAACTCGTGAATAACACATGTTAGATACTTTTTTATATGTTTTGTGATTCTGGATAAGTTATTATATATTTATAATATACACATATATCCGTATTGGGGAAGGATATATCGACACATAAAAAATAAAAACACACACTTATGTTTACATTTTAATCCTAACCATCTATTTAGGGTTTTTTCAATGTCCAAGATTACCTAAAACAAAGAAACCATCACAACCCTTGTAAACATATGTAATGAATGGTTAGGATTAAAATGTAAACATAGTTTTTTTTTTGTGTGTCGATATATCCTTTCCCGTGTGTATTTATAATAGAGTTGATACATTTATAACTCACCAGCCTAAAAAACAGTGGCGGAACTAGCGATGTTTTTTTTTTTGTTTACCTTCTAATTATGGGGGTGGTGAGAGGCTAAAATAAAAATAAAATAAAATATTCAAGATACATGGTCAAAGATCGGTTTTTTGTGAAGGGGGTGTTGTAGTCCTTTTTAGTTTTTACATGGTAAAATAAAATATGCAATTATGTTGATTCGGTATTGGTGATCCCAATTATTCAATATATGTACAAGAATGGGTAATTTATTGGAATCTCATAAGTGAGTTATCAGGCACCGAAAAGGTATTGGTGGTGTCTAGAAAAAGTACAATAAATGTATATGTATTCAAAACCTCAAGCATGAAAGACTTGATTACCGCCGATTTTGAGTCCGAAGAGAGTGAATATAGAGGGAGATTGATGCAGAGGAGAGTGACTTTGGAGATGAATAAATAGTTACTCCCTCCGTTCCCATTTAATTGTCCAGTACGAAACTACGTGCAATTTTGACCGGATTATAACTTGTATCAAAATTGTCGAAATGAATTTTTTTAAAATCTAATCATAAAATTTAACATTTGAACTATATGATCAAATTTTGAAATTTTTTATTCCGACAATTTTGATACAAGTTCTTGGCCGGTCAAAATTGCACCGACAAATTTGATACAAGTTCTTGGCCGGTCAAAATTGCACGTAGTTTCGTAGTGGACAATTAAATAGGAACAAAGGGAGTACTAATTACTATATTAGCTATTAGATCCAAGAAATGCATGTTGTTTGTTTAATTGCGTATGGCGCTTTGTTTTTTTGCTCATTTCCGATTTATAAGTTTTAACTATGCTATTTGCTAAGAATCGAACTCAAGCTTGAGTCTTATCGAATGTTCCTGGACGGTTTGTATCTTATTCGACTTATTGTTTTGGAAATGCTTTTGGTTGCAATTGTATCAGATCCTAGTTTTTTTGTTTTGTTTGCTAAACTAGTGATTCCAATTATTTTATTTCACTTAATTTGACTGATTACAAACTTGTAAGTTTTAAGTGGACTAACATGTTTCTTGAAGAGGAGCTGAGGACAATTTATTTAAAGATAGTTGTTTCTTACATAAATTTTAAAAGTAAATCAGAAACGAGTAATTGGATGAGTCGCTGATTAATCGGTAGGAAAAACGAGTTAATGTCTGCCAAACTAAGTGGCAATAATTATTTTCTGTAACCTTGATTAAAAGAAGTGGCGGGCATTGAACTTTTATAAGTAACTTTTAAGTGTATCTGAGAAATCGTCTGTTGGACAAGCTTTACAGAGGAGCCAAAATCAGATTAGATATGGAATAGTCCATTTTTTGAAAACCACAAGAATAATGCTCTAAAAACAATAGCTCATAACCTCATATTTGTTGTCAATCCACGCCTGATTTGTATAATTGAATGCCTTGCTTTTACCGGGGTTAAGCTGTAGTGGTGATTTTGCCCAAGACAAAAAAAAAACGTCGATATTGGAATTGGTTACATAGCTTGTAATCGTTTCTTTAGATCTTTCACTTTCCACCCGCAGGTCAGTGGAAGTTACAGGTATTGTCTCTTTTGATACATTAGTCCATGAGTAGACTTTGGGACTTCTCTTTAATCAAAATTTGAGGAAGAATTATCGATGCATAGTCTACGACACCAAATTGATTTTATAAACCTCCCAATATACTCCCAACTATGCCTTTTCACGCCATTAAACCTTTTACATCTTTGGATTCACTTGTTAGTAAAGTTGTATAATTCCAATAGAGGATAAGAAGTAGTTTGGTCGAAATTAGCAACACGGGAGACATGGATATCATACAGCTATAAGTATAGAGCTATAAGTGACGTTACTCCACTATTATGAGGTAGTGGAGACATAAAAAGAAAAATATATAAAATGATGTCGCAGGAAGCTCCTTGTTGGAAATCCCATGAATTTTTTTAACTGATTTGTAATTGTAAGATTCTTTCTTGAACTGAGGAAGGTGTATCTTTGAAATTCATGTCCCCGTAGAAGCAAATAGAAAACATGTTTTCTTCATGCAACTTCTGCAGACTGAACATATTTTTATAATAAAGTCTGCAGTCTCAAAAGAAGGCAGAAGAAAAACAGAATGGATCGTATGCTGTTGATGTTATTTTTCTGTGGCTGTTATATTATTTTACTTTCATTTGTTTACTTCTTTATTGGGTGACAAATATGCCTACTTAGTAAAACTGTGTAAAAGGACCTTCATGAAGAGCTTTTTGTAAAGAGTGTCTGGGCTAGAAGTGATAATACACTTCTGACTGGCACCGTTTTTTTATATAATAATATTGTGCAAGCCGTACAGCACTAACCTGCTGGCTTAATGTTACTGTGCAAACTCTTTTACAATTAGATATGGTGTGGAAGAATAGAAATAAAGTGAATGATGTTGCATGCTAATTTGTTTACTTTATGGCTCATTTTTGATCTTCCGATGTACGATTTTTGTGTGTGTCCTTTTTCCATCGCCTAGTTAGGCTACTTCTCTTTGCTCTCCTTTTTTTCCCTACTTAATATTTTTCCATGAAAGATGTCCTTTCACTCCCTCCAAAGTAAAGAGGTATCATGTGCAAATACGGTGTCATATTTTGCCAGGATGACTTATGCTTATGAGCTCCATTGCTAGATGACTAATAAGCACGGTGTCATAATTTGATTGGTTCTTACGCAGATTTCTTATTTGGTTCTTTTACTAACCATCTAAAACTTTTTTACATTATTTGTTCCTATAATCAGAGATGATCATTCTACTGCTAAATCAACCACTAGGTGTCAGTTTTGGTTGTAACTCTTAACTAGGAACCTATTATTTTGGGTAAGGATTCATGCGACAGGAACTGATATGAACTTGTTTCTTTTCCAGATTGGTAGTTGATTTCTTTTACTCTGCATCACAACTTTATGACTTCGTCGGCTCATGGTGTCTCTGGTAAGTAAGTCGGTTCTAGGTTGGGTCATTGTTGTGTTTTTGGCTTTGATTTTGTATGATCTTTCACCATTTCATGGATTACAATCTCTATTTTTTTCCTTCGTAGTGGTTTTAAGTATTTTCAAATCTCAGAGAACCAGAATAAGAACAAATGTGTTAAGAAATAACGAAAGCATTTCCATTGAAAGCCAATAAGTATCAACAAAATCAGTAAGAAGTAAGGACTAAGAAGTAAGCTTACTGATAAAGAGGTTGGAATTGTTTTTCCTGCAAAGTAGATTTTTTCTTTCTGAGCTTTTATTTAAATATTGTGACGGTCATACAAAGTTTGTAAGTAAAGACTTGACGGTTTGATTTTTGTAGTATCTGATACTCGGCATCCCGAGCTGTAGGGATGTGGATCTTAGGAATTTTTTACTACTTTATTGGTTTCCTATTATCTTTCCGTCTTTTGGCCGAAATTGGAAAAGAGAAAGGATAGGAAAAACATATTTTATTTGAATAGGAGTAGGATACTTCTGGGATTGCACCTTTTAATCTTAGGTTTTTTCTTAGCTCTACTTAAATTGGTGGTTTAGCGTAAAATCCATTTTTTTTTTTTATTTTTTTCAGTTTTAGAGTTTTGATGTCTGGATGATTCCTTGTTTGCAACCAATTTCCCTCTTTCAAGATTTTTATCAAGTTCTTCTAAGTGTATCTTAAGGTATGATGTATGCTTTTGTTTAGAAAATAGCGAGTGTAACGAGCACCAAGATTACTCTAAAGATCAAGTCCAATCTTCATCTACGGCGATTGGAATATCTCATAGTGGCATAGCATCTGCAAATGTTCAGCATGTATCTGCTCCGCAACTCGTCCCAGGAAATGCGAAGGTATTTTTAAGTGTTTTTTGTTGTTGTTGTTGTTGATGATGTTGTCGGTTTGCTGATTTGCTTTAGTTGTCGGTTTGCTGATTTATCACAAAATCTTAAATTTCTCAAATCATATTAAAGTACTCTCATGTTCTGATGTTGGGAGTGTGTAAATCTTTGTCTGGTATGTGTATGCAGGGCATGGGGCGGGGGTGTTGGTGTGGTGAGATGAAATCTGTTCTTTGTAATATGTATAACTAGGTAGTTCTGTTACAAAGGCAACTGTTACTGTTTTCTTATTCACAAGCTGGTCCTGTATTGTCTTTAACTAAGACAATGTAGAAGCCATTATTGAAGTAGCTTGTATAGTTAAAAATAGATTGTGATCATAATAAGCATGAAATACTTGTATAATCGATTGAATTATTCCATATTCCAGGGGCAAACAGGATATCCATATCCAGATCCTTATTACAGAAGCATATTTGCCCCTTATGAAACACAACCATATCCTCAGCAGCCTTATCCCACGCCACCCATGGTACTTCCCTTTGTCTTTTTTTTTTTTTACATTGTGTATTGAGTGCAATATTTTAAGACGGCAAAGTCCCTGTTAAAAGCATTTTCTTAATAAGCTTATATGTGAAAAGATGTAAGTTTACTGTTAAGAACTTAAGATAAATAATTTGCTCATAAGTCCAACGATAAGCTATAACACCATGGATAATAATCAATATATAACTATTAAGAAAAGCTAACAAGATATAAAACACACAACACAATAGGTTTATTCACATACAAACATGTGAAAAGGGATTTTTGTGTTGTTAATAGGTTCAAAAATCAAGATCCTGATGCTTTTAAAACAAACTCCACAACTCACGCGTTGTGCACGATAAAATGCATTTATGTACCTTTTTTAATGGTTTTCTCGCTTCTCGCTGAAACTCCATTTTAACTAAAAATGTGTTTTGAACTGCTTAAGGCGTGTTTTTTAATATATTCACCTTGTCTCTCTATATTGTTTTCTGCTGACTTGGCTGTGAATATTGTATCAGGCCCAGTTTCAGTTGATGGGAATACAGCAAGCTGGTGTTCCTTTGCCTTCAGATGCAGTTGAGGAACCTGTTTTTGTAAATGCAAAACAGTATCATGGAATTTTACGGCGTCGTCAATCTCGTGCTAAAGCTGAATCAGAAAATAAGATGCTCAAGTCTAGGAAGGTATCTACATATTTTATATTTTATAAGCTATCTTCTATAGCCTCTTTCTGTTCATAAAACTTCTGCCTGCGAAGAACTCGTGTTTCATTACTATATTTAATTGTTTATCTGCTTAAATCAATATATTATGGAGTTAATTGCTTAGAACCCCCTGCATTGCAATATTGGGGGTCTAGTAATGTAGGAACAAAGTCGTATTATTCAGTTTATGGTGGAACATCATATTGATGCGTTTAATCTTTGGTTGGACCTGGATGGCCTAGAACTCTATTATATTATGTGCTCAGCCTTGATGCATTGTGACATTTACAGCCATGGAGATAATGGTCAATTCGATGCACTTATCAATGAGTTGCATCTTTTTATTTCTTCATGTAAAGGGCAGTTGTCGCTCTTTACTGATAAAAGAATGTGCATGATTTTGCGTGGGTAAATTTACACAAATCTTACTAGTTTGTCATAATAGCCAGTAGCCTCAATTAAGTTCGGCACGTGGTGATAATGTTTTTAGGGTAGAATATCACCGGAGCAAATTCATTAAGCAATACTTCTAAGTGTTTGCTTCAAGTCGGAATAACGGTTAAATCTTTATTGAATGCTTGTGCAGCCATATTTGCATGAATCTCGGCATTTACACGCACTAAGGCGGGCTAGAGGGTGTGGGGGCCGTTTCCAAAAGAAAAGTGATGATGATGAACAACAGAAAGAGCCAGCTTCTAACCATAAATCACCAGCAAATATCAATCTCAATAGTGACAGAAATGATCACCCTTCATCCGAAAATACATCATCTTCATCATACTAAAAGAATACCAACATGTTTTTATGTCAGGTTTGTAATCATAAATGTATAGTTACTAGTTTGTATAGTTTTTTTCCTTATAAGGTGAGCTTTATAGAAGTTAAAAATGAAACCTTAGATTATAGCATTATGGTTTTTTTTTTTGCCAGTGTTGATATGTTGTTTGTTATCAGCTTGTTGAGATATAAGAGCCTTTTGTTTTCTTGATAATTGTTGCTAGGATTATGAGTTTTTCTCCATTGTTGTGCATATAACTTAATCATTCTGCTTTAGTGAAATAATGTTTAAGACTTCATTTCCTTTTTCTCAGTTGTCTTTCCGCTTTGTATAAAACGATTACAGAAATTACACCTCGCTTGATCAGAAAGAATGAGAGGCATGAGGACGATGCCATGATCGTGGTCAAAGTTTTCACGAGACACGAGTCCAACATGTTAAACATATAGTGGTCACACACAGAACATATGTATGTATGTATGTATATATATAAATATGATATATACGTATGTATAATTGGGATGGACAGAAATACCACAATAACGAGAATAATACCACAAGAAACACCATTGTGTACGTGCGTGAAACTTTAAGTTTCAATTGTGACAAAAAAATTAGTTATACGGAGAATTAACTTAATTCACACGGACCTCAATTGTGTCCACAAAAGTGTTGGTATTAATTAGTAAAACCAAATATTCTGCCACTATATTATAAAAAATATTAATTAATGATCTAAAATAACTTTTATCACTTAAAAGTGACAGATTTAGTGATCACATCAAATAAGTTGGTCATTGTATACCCTAATTGTTGTGGTGAGTGATCGCTAAGATGTTTCACTGCTAGATGGATAGATAGATGTATAAAACCTGAATGATGCTTACAGTTGAGATTTTATGGAATTAATAGTCTCTAAAATTGTACTTATATATTATCTTTAGCTTACTAATTTCACTAAATAAATGTGGCTTATATATATAAAAAAATGTAATTAATTATTTGAAGTGATAAAGTATTGTCATGACCATGTAGATAAACAAAATGGTGATTTAAGCAAGATTTCTTTTCCTTTTTTGGGTAATATAGACCCACCAGTCCACCGTTTAATCACTTACCGGATCTAGAGTTAAGAATGGTACGTGGGCAGGGCGAAGCCAGGAACGGTTTATGCGGGGTGTCAAAGTTTACATTAACTACTAAATTAAATGAAGGGCGAAGCCATAAACGGTTTATGCGGGGTGTCAAAATTTAAATTAACTACTAAATTAAATGAAATAAGAAAACAAGGTATGTATCATCGTTTTTAACGTATATATTTTAGTGAAAATACATGATTAGAAATTAAAAAATTCACAATTTTTGCTATTATGGAAGTGCCATCACACCCGATGATGTGCACTTAGCTTCCTCTATACGTAGACAAGCATAGTTTTCAGAATTCAAGCAAATACAGCAACAACATATATATGCTTAATGTTGTCACAAATATGATATATATGCTGGAATCACCAAAAACGTTTCTGTTGTCAGCCGTTTTGTTCTTTTATGTTCAAAATGTTTAAGAAAAAAAATAGTAAAATTTATGATTCTGGATAGACCTATATATATACTAGTAATCGTGCCCCACGCGTTGCGTGTGCGGCGCATAACGCAATAAAAATGTAAAAAACATGTATAGTTATGATAAAATTAAATATGTGCATAAAAAAAAATAGTTTAAGATTTAAAAAAATAGTTTGTTAAAAGAGGGATAAATATATATGGTTTTATTAGTTTTTACTTTTTATATTTTTATGGGAGTATGATATTATTGTAATTAATATAAAGGTGTAGGGGTATTTTTGAAAAAAAAAATGGTTAAATTGGACAGACTCATTTGACTTGGTTTGACTTATTGTAATAGAATGATGCGTACGTCTCGTGACCGTGTCGTCATTAATTTGTCGATATTTAACATATAACCACAAAACATCGGTCACATTTTCTGCTTATGAAGATCGTAGATTCGATGATCTGATACTATTTTAATTTTTAAGTAATATCGATGACACCTGGTTTCCGCTTCGATGAACATAATAAATCTAAAATCCGTAAGATATTGTACATACTTTGAAACAAATATGACCCGTGTTACCTTCACATTAAAAACTTCTTTAAACTAGAACTAGATTATTATCCGTAAGAGATAATAATGATAGGCTAGTTTTGGCTTTTTCATGCTGTACTGGAAAAAATACTAATACTTATGCTGAACTTATGGCCCTTAAAAATGGTCTGTTTATTTGCTACACTTTTGGGATGACTGACATGCTTGTAGAAACAGATTCTGAGATGATTGTAAAATGGTGGAATAGTAAATCCTCTCCTGGCATTAAATTTTCAAATTTATAGGAAGATATTACTATTTTAATAGACTATGTTTGTTTAACCATTAAACATGTTTTTAGAGAACAGAATCAAGTTGCTGATGGTCTGGCAAAAATGGGTTCAAATGGTAAGGATTTTATGACTTTCAGGGCTATGGAATTACCCAAGAATGTCTATGCTGCATATTATTTGGATAAAAAAGGCACCCCTTGTCTGCGGGATAGTTATTTTAAGATGTAGAAGGGTATGACTTGGTCTATCCCAATCTTTAAAACCCATGATGATTTATTTCTGAGGTTTCTTGTGTTCTAAAAAGGCAACTTTTCAAGGATGACTTGGTCTGAGAAAATGTTGTGCTTTGTTTTCTGCTAATTAGCTTTATTTTAGATTCAGGTCTGAGAAAATGTTATGCTTGGTGATCTGCTGAGCAAAATGTACAAGGTGTTTGGATTCTGAGTATTTGGACTGATTTCTGAGTCTTATTGCTTTCTGAGTTCTTGGTCTGAAAATTGTGGTGTTTTATTATGATATCTAGCTTATTATCATTTAATAGATGATATGCTAACATAGCAAGCTGTCTAGACCAGTACAGTTTATTTTTGAATTACTAATAGCTCTTTTTGGGACTTTTTGCTGTTTCAAATAGCCAGATTCTATTGTCCTAGGGCTGAGGAATTGATTATAAATCTTATGTTTTTTATCACATTGATCGTAGTTATAAGGGGCGAGATAAGGATATGGGTTATAAGGAGAAAAGCTGAGATTGTAATCAACTCCCTTTGGTTTTAGGCTTTAGGATTTGGCTTTTTTGTTTTACGGCCTTTTACTCCCAAAAATGATGCTATATAGGTCCTTGTAATTTTCTATGTAATTCGTAATGTTTTGTCATCAGTAGACTACTATGGGGGTTTGTCCCATGGTAAAATATTTTGTTTTGTTATTAATAAAGTTCTTGTTTGGTTGAAAAAATAAATAAATTAGACGATAAGAACTATGGTTTAAAGTACTTTGATTTGGTTATAAATACTTTCATTCTTTTTTGAGTACAAATACCTTCCTTCAAATTTTCATATTTTATAAACACAAGGAGCAAATATGGATTTGAAATCTCCTACCGTTTGGCTTGTAGCTATTTTATTTTCCATCGTAATTGCTGCTACATCTTGTAAGCAATATGTCTTCAACTTTTGTTAGGGTGAAAAGACAAAACAGGATTAAAAAACTTTCCTTAATTAAGAATTTTGTATACTGAAACAATAGTAGAATGCATTTTCAAATGATGCGTATAGTATTTTTTTAAAATTAATATACATTTTTTTATACTTGAAGTATCCATTTTCACATGCATTTTGTTTGTTTTTGGTTTCATAATCGTCTGTAGTTTTTCTTTCATTATTATTGTACATTTATATTTCCGGTAAATTATTGAGTATGTAAATTATTTTCCTGAAACAATAGTTTACTTACACAAAAGTTCTCTCTCCATCAATAATTAAGGATAGAAAGTGTATGCACGAAATAAAAGAGAAATATATTAATTATTTACATTGCAAAACCGTTATACTTATTAATATGGTTTATACTTTTTTTTTATCACAATTACAGCGTCAGGAGTTTGCACTTTTCTAGGCAACCCTACTCTTTGTTCTTCAGAAGCGGAATGTCTTGCAGATTGTAAAAAAACGGACACGACAAGTCACTTTGTTTCATTCCTCAGGAAATCGGTAAAGCCACTGCGTGTTGGTGTTGCGATTTTTAGCTCGTTTGAAAGACTGCTTTGGAAGTGAAATCTCTACATGCTATTTGAATAATAAGTGTCGATTGTATCTGAATCTGGGTCCTGAAACGAAACACAAACTAATTATGTGGTCTTGTGAAATATATTAATCGGTGGTGATTTAATTACTGGAAGGGTACGAATGGTTTAGTATTCGACAATCTTTGTAAAGTCGAGTGTGTAGTGCTAGAGGTTTTAATGAAGTCTTCTACTTGTCACTAGAGTTGAGATATGGAGACCGGAACCGAACCGAATAATGCTCTCCTCATATTCATGTTCATTAACTGGAAAGAAAAACCATGCTCCTTTATGAACACGAGAAAACGAGAACTACTATACTCTTGTATTTTGTCTAAGACCAAATCCGTCATCTTTTCAAACTTAGGGTTATTCGCTATTGAAACTACAAGAAACCATTCTAGTCATGTTAAAAGGTCCTGGCCCTTCATGAAATCAACCTTCAACTATTCGAACACTTGATAGTTAAGAAATCACATCAAATTAATAATGCCAAAAAAGTAAAATTTGAACTTTATTCCAGATGCAAGACGCGCAGATAAGGATACAATCAACACTTCATATGAAATGAAAAATAAAAGTAACAAGGGCCCGATTAGGAATTCACTTCCAAATAATGTTGCAGTGATAATGGGTATTCTGTAATACAGTAATAGTAATCCCGGCATCCCGGTACAACTATCAGTATCAGTAACTCCGCGGTACCAAAATCCACATAGGTAATCTGTTGTAAGAAAAGGTAAGAAGAAGAACAAAATCAGCGCCATCTTGCGAGGTTTAATATTTTTAACACAAGATCTCCGATCCATGGTGGTATATATATATACTAGTAATCGTTACCCACGCGTTGCGTGTGCGACGCGTGGTATATATATATATGATCCGGGTAAATATATTTTAAAAAAAATATATTGATTGAATGAATATATTAAATTAGAAATGTTGAGTAATATAATATTTTTGTTATATAAAATACACGTAAAACGATTTTGTTTGGTATAAGATTATAATTGTTATGAAAAGATAATAATTTTTGTGTTTTTTTTTATATTTTGAATTGAATAAATATAAATGAGTAATTAGTAAAAAAGAGTGGGTCATTTTTTTAAAAAATGACAAAAATTTGACAGACTCACATTTTCTTTGATTGACTTATATATATAATATGATATATATATATGGAAGATGTTATATGAACATCAAGTTAGACATCAACTTGGACACTTTTTCGTAAAAACGCTCCAAATCAAGATTTGGTTAATGCAAATCTCCATGGTTTCACGACGGGAACACAAATATGCGTCTTGTTTTTTTTTTTTCGAAAGGTATAATGACATGTTTTGAATTTTTAAATTTTACCATAATTTCGAAAACATGTCATTATACATCTCGGAAAAAAAAAAACAAGACGCATATTTGTGTTTCCGTTGTGAAACCATGAAGATTTGTATTAACCAAATCTTGATTTGGAGCGTTTTTACGAAAAAGTGTCCATTTGGGTGTTTTTCATGGTGTCCATATATCCTGCCCATATATATATATATATATATATATATATATATATATATATATATATATATCTTGGTTCTAGTGCCTACATATATTTTATACTTTTATGATTTTTATGTATCATTTATATATCTATGTCAAACTATATAATTTGTGATAGAAAATAAATTCCCCCAATCTGTTCTTTTGTTTCTCCTTTAAAGTTGAACTACACCATCCTCAACTTAATTTGTTTGTTCAGATGGAATGATTTCACATAGGAAATTAACTAAAGTTAAACAATATGATATTTTCATGACATATCTAAATAATTTGATAGAGGAGAGAACTAGAGAAGAAGCTAGCTAAATATAGAACAAAGTAGTTTTTAGTTATTATAGGATGTAGCAACCATGACCGAGAAGAATATAGCTAATTAGACCAATTAAGTTCTCTCCTTATCATCTTTTATCCGAGTTCCGACTAAATATTCTTATATCAGAAGAGTTAGAACAGGATAATATCGAAAGAAGATGCATGACAACAAATTGTCTCTTGATTCTCCCTTCATACATTATATTTAATCCATATTGTAACTAAGAATTGTTCCCCTTTCGGCAATGCGACAGAAAATAGTTGATTACTAGAGAGTAGATTACAGAAAAAGTTGCAAATTTTGGCATAAATAGTTTACAGCTGTTCTTATGAAAAGGATTGACAACGGCTATGCAGTAAGTAATCCAGTATTTCCAGTCACAAGTTGAAGATTCTATGGAATATAACGACGAAATCTGGTTTCAGATTTGATGAACAGTTAAATATGAACATAATCAATCCAATATCCGTAGTAAGATAGTGTGTACATACTTTTTAGTGCCATCTCCAGCATAATTGGGGTCGAAATCAGGAAAATAAACGAGGCATTTTTTCATCATAAGTTCGTGTAAGAAAATTGAATGACATTGTTGTTAAAAATAAGAACCTACCCGGATAATATGATAAATAATTCTTGAATTTTGATATATGAAAATTGACAAATCATTCAAAATATAGTTGCATAATTTGGTTTTGATTTAGAAATTAATGCATATAAATCATTTCTACAAAGACCACAAAACCCTACTAGAAAGGAGAAAAAACAAAAGAATGGGTACGTATAACAGATATCATATACCAAACTTATTAGTTAATTGAATTTTTTTTGGTAAATTGTATGAATAAGTATGGAAAATTTAGAAATACTTATAATCGGGATAGGTTTTTAATTAGTATTTGGAGGTTAAGCCCCAAACATTTCCTTTTTACGTTTTTGTATTCACTTATGCCTTCGGGTGGCCTCCAAAAGTGCAGGCCAATAACGGCATCTTAATTTTGGCACTCCAGCAGCCTTTGAAACAAATATGAGTATATTTCTGACCCGTGTTACCGGCTTCTAAATGAAAACTAGCTAGAATAAGAATCATTAGGTGGTTAATTATCAATTAGGACTATGATTTAAAGCACTTCGATTTGGTTATAAATAGCTTCATTCAGTTTTACAATATTTTTAACATAAGGAGCAGATATGAGTTTGAAAGCTTCTAACGTTTTGGTTGTTGCTCTTTTATTTTCCATCATAGTTGCTGCTACATTATCTAGTAAGCAATGTCTTCAACTTTTGTTAGGGTACTGGAAAGAGAACATCGATACAATAATTAACTTTATTTTGCGCAAAATTTTCGTAAAAACAAACATGAATCCTTAAGAATTCGTATATTGAAACAATAGAATGCATTTGCAGATGAAATAACAATAATAAAAAGCATTTTCAGATGATACATATAGAATTTTTTTTTAAACACACAAATTTATATATATAGTTAGAAAATCCATTTTCACATGCGTTTTGTTCCTTTTATCATATTTCTTAGTGGTTAATTTGGTTTCTTGATCGTTTTTAGTTTTTCATTCATTATTATATTACATTTACATTTCCTGTAAATTATATACCTTTTCGTTTCTTTTCAAAATGCAGTAAATTATTTTCCTTAAACAATAGTTCACTTTCTCGAGACTGAATGAAGAATCAATCCATTGAACACAAGACAGTTTTTTTTGGTTACAAACAAAGTTCTCTCCCTAACAAGGATAGGAAGTGTATATATCTTGTCCTAGAAAAAAAAAGGGGATAGAAAGTGTTAATTTGCACGAAATAAAAGAGAAATATACTGTATTATTTAATTAATACTGCTATGACATTTTATTGCAATAACTGTATCACTTATTTGTTTACACTTTCTCACAATTACAGCGTCAGAAGGATGCACTTTTATAGGAACCCCTATAAATACATGTTCTTCAGATGAGCAATGTCGTAACGATTGTCAAACCAAAGGACTCGGCAAGTCACTTTGTTACATTCCTGAGGAAACTGATAGAGTCAGTGCATGTTGGTGTTGCCCTCGTTAGCTCGCTTGAAAGGACTGCTTTGGAAGTGAAAGCTGTAAAATCCTGTATTTTATTTTGTTTAATTTATGATTATTTCTTTGAATTTGATAAGTTGCCCGGTCGTTTACTAATTAGTACTAATGAGCATGAGTTCCTATAATAATATTTCTATAAATAAAAGTATTGTAGTAATGACACATCTATTTGGAAATAGTTACAAATACCCGTGTGGTTTTATCATGTGTTTAAATGCCATATTTATTACCATGTAGTTAATTTTAAATGTATTATTAGTAATAATGTTGTAAGTTATGGAATTTTCTATGGCTATATAAGGTGTGATTTCATTGTTGTGAATTTATGTTTGTATTAATAAACTTTTGAAAGGATAGTACTATCATCAAGAGGTTTCCATGGTGAATAATTAGATGTGAAAAACTTTGTATAAATAGTTAATAGCATTTATGAATGACATACATCTAAATGGAGAGAAACGGTCCCAGTATCTTTTAGAAGGTGTTATTACTTGTGTCACATTGTTACATCTAAATGTAATAAGTCGGATTTTCGTAGGAAAATGCCGGTGTAAATAGAAAATATTGTCCCACATCGGCTAGATATGTGAGTACCTATATGATATAAGTTAAGGAAACTCTACTTACTATCACCAAGGCCTTTTAAATCCGTGCGGTCCGAGAAGCGATGACGAAATCGGGCCAAAACGGACAGTATTGGTGGTAGTAAGCAGATGGTGGCGGTCTGGTCGGAAGACCGGGTCGTTACAAAAGCTCTTATATGGAACTCGTGTATTTCTTTTATACATGTTATTTGAATAATAAGCGTCGATTGTATTTGTATTTGAAGGTCCTGAAATGAAACACAAACTACTAAATTTTCGATATATTCGGGCTTTTGCTTGTTTCTTCTGTTGTCTTGTAAAGCTCACTTGTCATCTTTACATATACTAATAACGTGCAGCAGAAATCTAAACTTTATTTCAGATGTTAGACACACGCATAGTTAAATATACAATCAACACTTCAAATAAAATGACAAGTAAAAGTAACAAGGGCTCGATTAGGAATTCCAAATTAGTCATGCCCGCAACAATAGCAAAGACCATCTTGACATTGTGAACCGGGTTCTCCGATTTTATGTTACAATGGTGATGACATTCTGTAATAGTAATCCCGGCAGTCCCGATACAACTACCATTGTCTCTCCGTGAATCCAAAATGTGCATGAACCATTCTTGTAAGGTTTAATATTAACAAAATCTCCCATTCCATGATGGTATTTGATTTATAATCCACTTTCTTTTAGTGCCTACATATATTTATCTGGCATTTATATATGTGTGTGTCAAACTATATAATTTGTAATGAAAATTAATTAATATCTTCTTAAAAGTTCAACTACTTACTTTGTTTAATTAGAATGCTTTCACATAGGAAAATAACTAAAGCTAAACGAAATGATATTTTTATCACATATCTAAATAGTTTGATAAAGAACTTGGGAAGAAGCTAAGTTGAACAAAATTCCTTTAATTACAAAATGATAGGAGCTTTCAGACCCAGATTTGTCTTGATATATTTAATTTGTTACAAACAAATCGTATTTATAACCCAATTTATAAGGTCTTCTAGTCATCTCTTATCCGACTAAATATTTTCGTATTAAAAGAGCTAAAACATATTAAAACAGAAAAAAGATGACAATATACTCTCTTGACTCTCCATTCACAAGTTATGTATAGAACTGAAGACCAAATTCTTAGGTAAATTAGTATTCTAATCAATGGTCACATGTATGGTTATGAAACAGAAAAAGTAAATAAGCCAGGTATAAATCAAATTGTGATGGGATAGAAAGTGTACAATTGATAGATGTTCTTTCATTTATAAATGAACCATTTACAGTTTGCCAATTTCTTCAAGTTTAAGCTCTTTATTAGCTTTTGGGAGGGTTAGCTTATAATTTTAGAGAGCCAAAAACAAATTAAACATGCTACTATAGGTCTCGATTCCACTCATTTGCAGCCCTAATTATTAATATTGATCCGTTGGAGAAGGTAAAGTCAGCTTAATTAAGCTTATCATCGATCATTATCCGATTATATTACTTTGTCTGTCAACTCTTAGATTACATGTGTTTCATAAGTACATAGGGAGCTTCCAAGGTCCGTATTGCAATTGTAACTAATAATTGTTCCCTTTTCGGCAATGGCACGAAGATTAATTGATTAATGAAAAGCAGATTCCAGAAAAAAGTCGCAAAATTGACATAAATAATTTGAAGTTGTTCTGAAAAAGGTTTGGAATGCGCAATGGCTGTACAATAAGTAATTAATCGAGTCACAAGTTGAAGTTTTTATTTTTCAGTCATAAACATAAAGTTTGTTATGAAATCATGGTTTATTAAAATTTGAATTTAGGTCCTGTTGATCATTTTGTTTAACAGACTAATAAATCTTTAAAGTAAGCCAAACTTATAAAGACACAATAAACACTTCATTATACATACGTATGTAATAATAGAACAACCGTTTCATAGTATGTACCAAAACTAGTTCGTTCTTTATCTTTTGGACTGTATTTTAATACTTTCATGTACCTAAACTTTGGTCGTTTTTGTAAGGTTACATAACATTCCGCCACCATTTTGAAAAATAATAATAACGACACTTCTAGTGGTCAACCCGTGTGTCAAAATAAATACCTATCATATAATTTAATTAATTAGATTTCGATTTGAAACAGACAGATCAATGTGAGAGAGAACAAGTACTATATTAGGAAGCTGTTAATTAATATACGTAGCATTAACCATACTTGGTTATGAACATGTGATAAAATCGTTTTTATTTTTGGAAAGTAAAAAATTATATTAAAAATTGAAATAACCTTTACTAGCACAGGGCACAAGCTAAGGGTGAAATAACCTTACAACATTTAAAATCGTTTTATTATCAGTAAAATGTAATCTAGCTGTACGATTTTAATTCATGTATGGATTCTATTAGTTTAAGAGAATATCAAAGAAATCAAATTACTTGACTACATACCTCATGTTATATATTAAACTTCACTCATATATGACTGCCATCTTTTTTGGTCAATCAAATGTTACATGAAATGAAACCAACTAAAGTTATTAAAGAAGATAAAATGAAAATAAAACATTGGTTTACTAAAACTTCAGTTCCAAATTAGTCTCGTAAAGTGGTTAATTACATACAACACTTGTATATATAACAAAAGTTTGGCCTTTGATGACAATGTCAGTGTTGAGAACAATGATCGGAATGCTAAAAAACTGATACTTATATTGCCAAAATAAAAGAGAGGGTTTCATTGTAAAAATAATTAGCAGTTCTTCAGAAAAAATGATTTGGAAAGGGAATCATACACACATGACACATATGTAGTGTTGTGATATATGTACTTTTATGATAAATATCTTATAATTGAAGTCTTCTAGGTTACTAAGAGCTCTTAAAAGGAGTCAAATTAAGAATTTATTGACGTTTAATTATCACTGTATGCGACATCAAAAGATATGACGACTAATTAATATTTCGAAATAGAAATATAAACTTGTCCGAACCTAAATAGTTTTTGTCTATTCCAGAATCTAGCTATGAAACTAAAATTGGATAGTTTTCTGCATAATTCGATTTGGCTAGAACGTGCAACTATAACTTGGACTTTGGAAGTTCGAGTGGAAAAGTAGGGAAAGTGATGGAACACATGATGGAGAAACGGGAATTATAGATGTTTTCTTAAGTTAGGTACGTTAAGAATTTATGATTACGAACAAATTGGAAAAACGGCAAATGTGTTGCGTTCTTTTTTTGCTTTTTTTTTTTTGGCCGGCGGCAAATCCATCTGAGTCTCATACTTTGGTTTCTTAGCAATTGAAACAACAAGAACCCATCCGATCTAGTTTTGTTTAAAGGTTAGGTTATGATCCTTTGTGAAATTAACCTTCAACTATATATTCGACCACTTGATAGTACGACATTACATCAAATAGCCACAAAATTAAAATTTAAACTTCATTTCAGATGCGAGACACGGGCAATCAACACTTCAAATTGACTGAACTTAAGACGGTTTCATATCAGGGAGTGAGGTTCTTCTTAAGCCGTTTCAAGAGCAATTCTAAGCCTTACCATGGTTGGAGTTTGTATTTTTGAACATATGATCAGATGTGAAGCTTTAGAAGTGATGTGTTGTATATTTGGCTAGCTTGATCTGAGTTTTTGGTTAGGAAATAATGTTTTTAAAAAAAAAAAAATTTCACTCATACCATGTGCTTTATATTTCACTGGCCTCTAGCCCCTAATTTTCATAGTAAAATGCCGTGTTATACAGCACAAAACTATTACACGTCACGTAGATACGTGAGTACCTATATACTATATAAGCTAGCAGTATACTTTTTCTTATTATCAAGGCCTTTTAAACCCGCCCGTACGGTCCAAAAAGCGAGAACGGAATTGGGCCAAAGCGGACATTATTGGTGGTAGAAAGCAGATGGTGGCGGTATTGTCGAAAGATCGGGTCGTTATAATTGATATCAGAGCCGCTATCTAGCCGATGTTGGGACTGGTACGAGTAAGTGAACCCCGGAAGGATAATGTGACCGACGAGAACGACGTGCCTGAAGGAAGAAGAGTGTAACAACCGGATTTTCGTAAAAAAATGCCTTGGTATAGAGAACGAAGCTATAAATCCGTGTGGCCCAAGAAGCGATGACGAAATTGGACAAAAACGAACAGTATTGGTGGTAGAAAGCAGATGGTAACGGTCTAGTCGAAAAACCGGGTCGTTACAGTTGTGACCCTTTTGGAAATGGATTTTCACAGTTTCAAATAATTTAGAAGAAACCTTTTTCTCAAATGTACATTGCAGCTTAGAGTTGGTAAATTTGATCTCTCTTTTTGTAATTGCATGTATTAAGGGAATTTTGAGCTAATTACTTTAGTTTGTAGGCGTTAATCCAAGGAGTGTTTTGCCTAATCTGCTGGTTGATTTTGATTTCTAAATCGTTTCATCGTAATTTTCTTCGGTTATAACCACCTCAGTAAGACATGCTTAATTACTGTAAAAAAAAGGTAGATTAGTCTCTCGACACAACTATTTGATCATTTTATGTTTTCTAACGACGTACTAAATGTCACTCACGTACATATAGATCCGTTCAACTTCACCGTGTTCGTTTCACTGTGTTCGTTTGATCAATAATATCTAGTTTGTTTGCCAAAACGAAATAGGCTTACAAGTATGAAACATGAGTAGTAATTAAACTACGTAACCTTTTTTCATCATTGCTATACAATTAATGATTTGCTTCAAGAATCAAATTACTTTTATAGTTTGCATACCATCAAACAAGGCTAATAACAAGCATCAAATACACTTACAGTTTACAAGTCAATTTTTAAATTTGTCCAAGAAAGTGGTCTTCAAGTTTTACAAAATAAAAACAACAAAACCATGAATCTTCTTTCTCCTAATTTAATTCTACTACCATATATACTCAATGCTCATATATATATTTTTTTCCATGTCCTCCTATACATGTAAATATTATATATAGTATATTTATCTACACTTTCCTTCTCATTCTTAAATTCTTTATTCTTATAACCTTCCTTATTCTTGTGGTCTCTATATACACAAACATACATATGTACATAATTACATAATCCATACAAATTATGTCTTCATATGACTCACATTCCATTGATTCCTTACCGGACGATATCGTCCTACAAATCCTTGACCGCATCGACGATGTCAAAACCCTAGCCCGGTGTGGTGCCTCCTCTCGCCGCCTCCGTTCCCTCTCCCGTCAAGTTCACAATATCATTGTCAACGTCGATTGTGTCGTAAGCGACCACCTCGCCAAGTCACCTCCCTTCAAGCCTCGTACCTCCGGTACCCTCTCCCGCCTCTTCCGAAACCGCATTGTCAAAACCCTAGGTCACTGCATAGTCCCAAAAAGGGATAAGCATACTGCTCGTGACAACGAGGCCACTCTACACCATCACTCTCCGTCTCGGGTCCTTAGAGATTTCATAGAGATGAAATCTCTCAAGATCGAGTTGCCAAGTCCCGAAATAAACCTAGATGACGACACATTGGTGAAATGGAGCGCAAGCTTCGGAACAACGCTCGATAATTGTGTCATTATCGCAGCTACCTTGAGAAGTAACTTCCATGCAATATGTGCATCGTCATCATCCATCGAGACAATAACAACGGATGACGACGATGTTATGCCAGAATCATTTTACGCGAGCGGAGATTTGAGATCACGTGTGGTGTGGACGATAGGCACATTAATATCTGCCTCGGCTAGACATTACCTCATTCAACCTATCATTGATGAGCACAAGACTCTCGAGAGGTTGGTTGTGAGCGACGTGGGTGGACAAGGTGTGCTGCGTATGGGAAGGGAGCAGATAAACGAGATGAGAACAACACATCCTCATGTTTCTTGCTCTGCAAGGAGGACAGTCGTGCCGGATTTGGAAATGAAGATGTGGTACGCTCGTCAAGTGGAACTGGCTCAGGGGACGGTTCTTGTAGGGGTGACATTGGTGGCGGTTCGGCCTAAAGAGAATATGGTGCCGAAGGAGAAGTTTTTGGATGAGGATTGGATCTCGAGTGCGTTTGATGAGCCACTTGCGAGTGTTGCCAAGGTTTTGGTGAACGGAAAGACTTATAGTGTTGATATGAACTCTTTCTAAGACCCTTGCATATAGTGGGAATAAGCGTCGTGTATTAAATTTGTACAGAATTATGGAATTGACATTATGCACATTTAATTTCATTTTTTTATTCAAGTCATCTGTACTTACGTATTTGTCACGGTCCGCTACCCTCTCCGTCATTTCGTTCACAAAAAGTTAAACACGTGACCGCATGTGACCACCTTCCGTTAACGGCAGGGGCGCACTTTAGTCATTTTCTCGCTCAGAATAAAAAAAATTAAAGAAATAATGTTTTTCTTTTATTAAAAAAAAACATTTACCAACATATACAAACATAAAAAACATCGTCTCTCTCATATAATACTATGCTATAATACCCTCACATAAAAAATATCGTCTCTCTCATATACAAACAGAGACGATATTTTTTATGCTTTTATATGTTGGTAAATATTTTGTTGTCCTTCTTTAGTAAGATTGCATGCCTTCTTTTAAGAGTTGAATAAAAACAACTTATAGAGGAGGTAGCAAAGCATAATAACAATAGCAGTAGGTTCTATATATTGTAGAATATGTGTCAATGGAAAATATTCCTTTCACAATTAGATGAAATTGCATTAGTGAGCAGCTGTATAACAATCTAAAACAACAGTGACCTGAGGCTCAACATTATAGTCTAAACCAGTGTTTTAAATAATTTTATCGCTATCGTAGCGTTTTTTCGAGAGAAACGCTAAAAACGCAAATAGCGTTGCTACATAACGCTTTGCGGTGTATTTTTTTGTGTGCCTAAATACATATAAATATAGCATTAAATTCAACACATCTAATAAAAATTAACTAAATATATATAAAAAATTGTAACTAATAATCACAAAATGATTATACTTGAGATGACAGAGTATTTACTTTGTTTGCAAGAGTTTTGGGGTTTGATTCTATTTAAGCTTCAATAATTTCATTAAAATTTTGACCAAAAATAAAAATAAAAAAACTTTTTTTTTTTGGACTGCACCCGCTATAGCGTAAATAGCATCCGCTATAGCGTAAATAGCGTTTCTATAGCGCGAATTTAGCGTTTTTTCATCCAAATAGCGTTTTTCTTTCAAAAACCACTATATCGCACAACGTTGCGCAACGTTACGAGGTTTTTAAAACAGTGGTCTAAACAAAACTTATTTAGTTCTGGCCTTTATAAAAAAAAACTATTGTGAGTCCTAAGACAAGTAACAACCTCAGTGGGTGTCAACCAACAAGAAGTGTTATAAAACTAAGAAGAAACCTAACGATCAATGACACAGTGATCTAATCCATTATCTTTTAACAAACAGTCGAAAAACAGAAAAAAGAAGAAGTAATTTTCATTACCTCATCATAAATATTAGCGACCTCCTTGTAATTTGTTTCAAATGACATCATACCAAAAACTTTGCGAGCTTTTTCAAAACTCTCTGATTTCTTATACATATATATCATCATATGATACATTTTCTGGTCAGGCTTCAAAGGCGAAGTCTCTTCGTTTAGTAGAGTTTCAAAAATTTCTTCAGCCTCATTAAATTTGTCTGCCTGCAAGACGCAATCAGCCATAAAGCTCAAAAACAGAGCTTGATATGTATGGGCTTACAAAAAGTGTATGTCAATGTATAAAAATTACGTTGTTTTTCTATTTAGCCTCCTAGATTACCGTTTTAGTCAATTTAGTACAAATTCGCCAGGTAAAATTTTGGACTGAAACCATTGGATTCAAGGGTATTTCGGTCATTTCGAATAATGTTTAGAGGTTCTAAATTCTTTTAATTAACGGATTCGTACTAAATTGGCTAAATACAGTAGTCTAAAGCACTCTATTGTAAAACAGTAGTATAAGGTATTAAGTTGAATTCGCGTGAGAAACAATTTTAAACGCTAAAAAGGGGTTCACACCATTACATAAGGTAAATACGTTGATTACCTCAACAAATGTTTTAAATATAATCTGATACGTTATAGCAGAAGGCTCAGGACCTGAAGATTGCATCCTTCGAAAAACAGCTTCTGCTTTTTTATATTGTTTTCCTCTTCCATATGCTTCCATGAGAGCAGTGTGAGATATCACATTTGGTAGATGACCTTTTTTTGTCATGTAGCTCAACACCCTTTCTGTTTTGCTAAACTCTCCTTGTTTTCTATAAGCGATTAGAAGCATAGAAAACAGTTCGTTAAAATGTATATCTATCAAAAGGTAAATCAGTATGACAATCAAAAATTGGTTCATTCATGTGCAACAAACAATACATGCACATGGTAAAAAGGTATTTACAAGTGACAAAATGGGAATTGAGATCAAGATATACAAAGAGAGGAGAACTAGACTCATCGATTTTTCTATTTTGTTTGTCCTTTGTAAGAACTAGACTCATAGATATAGTCATTAATTTTCTCTAAATTTTCTGATCAGCTTTAATTATTTGCTTCATCTTCAAATACTTCTACTTTGTTTGTCCTTTGTAAGAACTTTCGTGGAGCTAACATACTATCTGTAGTTTTCTATTGTATCTATTGTTGGCATCTGTGTAGTCTCCAAATAATTTAGATTTGCTGAAAATAGACACGCCATGTCCAGTATGTTAATAAAAATCCGCTCTTTCTCGTGACACAGTAAAAGAAAAAAAATCTGAAAATTACAAGTATATCCCTTTCACCAACTATTTGAGAAATTGCTCAGGATAATTGGAAATCAATGACTTTGACAAAAGATTTGCGGATGGGGTATCAAGGGCAACTAAGGACAGACTTGGATTTTTCCCATTTCGTTTTGGACCTCGAGTTTGTATTGGGAAAACCTTCGCAATGCTAGAAGCTATGATGGCGCTCGCTATGATCATAAAACAGTTCTCGTTAGAACTTTCCTCATCATATGCTCATGCACCGTTTAGCATTCTCACCGTACAACCTCAATATGGGGCTCGTTTGATATCTACTTAGACTTGTTTTCTTGCGCCTTGTGAGCTCGGGTTTTATATTCCTTAAAATGTGGTCTACAACTGGTTGATCAGCTTAAAAGCCGAAAATTTCTGTTTTTGGACTGAAAAAGCTAGAAGTTGTAAACTGGACGTACCTAGCTTTTCCTCATAGTAAAAAAAATTAAAATCTGCAACAAAATAACGCGTTAGCCTTTATCAATACTGCCAGAAAATAGATAATTTTGGTCTAAGATTGCTGTTTATGAACACTGAAGGGATTGTACTTCTATATGTTTACCGTGTATGTTGAGTTCTTGTTATACAAATCATATGCTCTTGTTTATGATTTGGCATCGTAGAAATCATGCATTACTGATTTACTGTGTAAAACACACTGAACCTCTAACATGGTGTAGCTATCCATTTATTTTCTTTTTTAAAATTTCACTTTACTAGTTCCATTTTGGTTGAATTTTTGGCTACTTTTGTTGTCAATATGATCAGGAAATTTGTAATCATCTATTTTTTTTTTACCTGTTAGCTTACTAGGAGATAACACCATGTTTCATTATAACACACATTGACCTGTAAATACAATTCCTTCTTTTTTTCTTTCTTGAAGTTGATCTGGCTCATGTTAGTTCTATCAGTAGTATATCATATTTGATGTGAAACTAAAGGGTTTATATTAATTTGCTCTTATTCAGGATACGTGGAAAATGGAGAGCGTGAATACTGTTGAGGAGCTTGAGGACGATTCTGATGTTCTTATTGAATGCAAAGATGTTTACAAGTCATTTGGGGAAAAACACATCTTGAAAGGTGTAAGCTTTACGGTAAACCTACACCTTTTTAATATAGGAATGTATTAGGGACTCAACATTTGTGATAGCAGATGTCAGCCCTTGGTAACCTCTAAGGGCTTAATTGGTTGCGGCTTTCAGTAAGTCAGATATCTGATTTCTGGAATTTCATCCGGGTTAAATCTTCTAGCTTTTTTGGCCAAAGAACTAGCGAACCTTAATTTTTATGCTGGTTGGACAAATTTAGTCCATTTTTTAAGCAAATGATCTAAAAGTTACGGTTAAGAGCTGCAGCAACCAAACAAGGTCTATGTCAAAGGCTGAGTTGAGTGAAAACTTTTGCATTTGACCTTAGTCATCAATTTAAGGTTATCAAGGGCTGAGATCTGTTGTGGTACATGTTTGTCTTCCTTAATCTATCTCAAATGTAAATACACACTTTCAAAGTAATTTTTCGTGTAGTGGGACAACATAGGAGAGAATTGGATTATACACATGACCGCATTGCAGGATAGAGATTGTACTGGTTTCTTAATAATTTTGGGTAATGTTTTCATGACGTTTAGGAAACATGTTGAACAATTAGGTCCCCTATGTGATATTTTAAGGCGAAGGATCGAGGGATACATCTTTTGATTCAAAGATCTCAGCCTGTTTTTTATCACCAGAAAAATTCTCCTATATTGTTAAATGATTAAAAAAAAACCTTGATAACCTCCAATCTAATGGCTTAGATGTGTTAGGATTTGGCATATGGTTTTGCTCATTGATTTAGCGAGTGGTCCGTTTAGTTTGGTCTTAGACCTTGATTTAAAGAGCGTTATTAAGGGCTGATATGTGTTGTGTCAAATGTTGTGTCCTTATCCACACCTCAAAAGTTAGTTTTCCTATAGTTGGGAAAACATACGAGACAAATGGATTTTCTATTAAGCCTCCTTTCAAATCAAATATTGTACTTTTTTTTTTGTGTTAAGAGTTTATTGAAATTTTTGAAATTTGTTTATGTTAAGAGTTTATTGAAATTTTTGTTTGTGTTAAGAGTTCATTGAAATTTGTTTGTGTTAAGAGTTTATTGAATTTTTTTAAAAATTTTCTTTAACTTAGATCTCTTGCGTAGATAAGAGATGGGGAGGCTGTTGTGTTATTGGCCCTTCTGGCACCGGGAAATCTACGATTCTTAAGATTATTGCTGGACTTCTTGCTCCTGATAAGGTGATTTTTATCATCCTTTTATTGCTGAAGATTTAGACTGTATTTTGACCATTTTATTTCCATCATCCTTTTGTGGAATTTTGTCCGAAAAAGATAGAAGCTTTAGTTTAGGCAAAACCAACTTTTTATCCGCAAAAGGATCAAATTACATGCTGAAAAGCTCAGCCAATCAATCTCTCTATATCTAAACATTATGAAATAACCGTAATTTTTCTATGCATCATCTTCTTCATTTTCTTATGCACTTGCATTCTTTGGTGAATAGGGAGAGGTCATAATTCGAGGAGCAAAGAGACAAGGTTTAATTAGCGATGATGAGATATCTGGTCTCCGAATCATCTTGGTACATAGCAATTGTATTCAATCTCCATTTAGCTGTGTTGTCTTTCTTGTGATGTTAATATCGAATTACTAGTTTCCGTAATTATTGTATATTTTCTGTTTTAACAGGTATTTCAGAGTGCAGCTCTTTTCGATTCGCTAACAGTTCGTGAAAATGTTGGCTTCCTTTTGTAAGACTCACCTGTCTTTGCCCTTGCACATTTAAGGGGTTGTCTGGTTGCAGCTTTTATGTAAATAAGCTTTTTTCTTTGAGGTTGGCACTAAAGCTGGGTATATCAAAGCTTAAAGTTTCTACCCTTTTAGGCTAAAGAATTATAAAAGTTTTGCCTTTTTATGCTTGTCAACCAATAGAATCCCACTAAGCTGCTTAAGTGAGAAACATGCAAATGATCTCCGCTATTGTAAGACTAACCGCTTATGGGAAGTTAGATATGCACTGATACTTTGTTGTCGTTCTTTCTTGAGCTTCTTCTAACTGTGACCCATTTTCTTCTCAAAACCTTAGCTTTAAACCTCTCTTGATTCCTTAACAGTTGTGGAAATGTCGGTTTCCTTTCATGGATATTTACAAGTGCACTCTTACAACTTGTTTCGATAGCGAACCTCTTTTGAGTTTTAACTGTGACCTCCTTTCTTATTTTTGATAGGTATGAAAATTCAAGTATGCCTGAATATCAAATTGCCGCCCTTGTGACTGATACTTTAGCTGCTGTTGGGTTGAAGGTAAACCTTTAAATGGATGATTTTGAATTTTTGCAATTTGTTTTATGATTATCAGTTTTGTAATATATATTTAGGGTATGTTAGAATTGAAAAAGTGCATAACCGTGTTAAGTTTATAATCAAAATCTATGCACATTGTGATGGCGTCATTTACAAATGGTTTCCCGTGCTTGTTTGGTTTGGTTTGGTTTCATCTTTTTTTAAGCAAATAAGCAGGAATTTGTGGGATTTGGATAAAATATGGTTTCTTCCAGCTTTCTGGGATTTATCAATGGCGGCGTCCTCGTCTTCGTGTCCTGTATTTTCAAAGTATATCGTGTGTCGGACTAGTACCGTGTCCGACACCCGTATCCATGCCTGTGCTTCGTAGTTTGGCAAGTAGTACCGTGTCCGACACCCGTCTTCGTGTCCTGTATAGAGAGAGAAAGACGCTGAAGACCTTTCTTCCGCGCGTTGATCCCTTCCCATCCTCCCTCTGTTTTTCTCCTCGTGTTGATCCTATCATCACCCTCTTCACCGCCCGTTAATCTGTCCCTCTCTGTCATCGCGTTGATCCGCCCAAGCGGATCAAAGTCCGTTATTGATGCTCTTAACGATCCAATTGTTTCCTTTTATACTCGATGCTGTTTTTGTTTCCTAACAGTACATTAGTTTTTGAGTAGGTGCTGCTGTATGACGAACCAACAGATGGGCTTGATCCAATAGCATCAACGGTAGTTGAAGATCTTATCCGTTCCGTTCATTCAAAAGGCGAAGACGCAGTTGGGAGGCCTGGTAAAATATCGTCATATGTTGTTGTAACTCACCAACATAGTACCATTGCAAGAGCTGTTGATAGGTATCATATTTAAAATATCAACTTGTTAGTATGTGTTCGTTTGGTGTAGCTTTTAAACAAAATTCCAGATATTTTTTCAAATATAAGTAAAACCTAGGTGGGTCAAATGCATGTTTACATGAAAGCAAAAAACTGAAAACGTAAAATGGCTGATATAGTTGCAGTATTGGAGGTTAACTTGTTCGTTTTCATGCTTATAAATAACTGATGAATTATATTTAATTATATGCCTGATTGTCATGGCTGATATTTGTAGGTTGTTATTTCTTTACGACGGAAAAGTCGTATGGCGCAGGGAATGACCAGTGAATTCATGTCATCAACAAATTCAATAGTACAACAGGTGATTCTTCTTCTTCTTTTTTTAAATGATGTGTCTTAAATTCTGCAGCATTGTTAATTTTTGAAATCACATATTTAGTCAACAAAGTTATATTTTTTCTGGAAAATACAATATTTTTTCTTATAATGTTTGATGTTTCCATATACTGTATTTTGATTTTTCATGATACTGAGTTTTGACAATTTTTATATAAATTTCTTGTCACCATCTTGTTCTGGAGCAAGTGAGGAAAATGTGAGTTACTTGGAATGATGTTATATTGATTCTTAGATCTAATAAAACTTATACAAATGAGCTCAATTCGTGTCGTACTTTCTACTAATTGCTGTGAACGAAGATTCTCTTTTCCATTTTTTTTTTTTTGTTTTAAAATTCTTGTGTTGTTTTTTTTATTTGAGCAGTTCGCCGCTGGAAGTTTGGATAGGCCAATTAAACGAAATTATTACACCGAAGACTCCCGAAAATTATCCTTTCTCGGAAGCAAGCTATAATTTTCAATTTGTCGAGAAAAGTAGATAAGCGATATCAGTCGAATAAGTTCATGGTGTTTGCTATGGTTTTAGGTATACTACAGTGATAGAAGGAAATTCACATTGTACTAACAAAATTAATCAATGTAGAACATATTTATTATTTATTTTATATCTTATGAAGGTTTTAAACTTCTGCAGTTGGTTAAGTTCTCAATCTGTGGTGTTTCAATCTTTTTTTTTGATTTACTATCTCCGATTCTGAACTGCTCGATCGATTATCACCATGCATATTCTGTAAATTCAAGCCGAGCCATTTTATAGTTTCAAATCAAGGTCAAGTCTCAGATGCTTGGAAATTAGACAGTACCGTCAAATATCGTAAAAAAAAAATGGTTCCTTTTTTTTTCATTTATCCAACAGCTTATGCTGCTATACATAAGATTTGACACAACATATACATATTGATGTATTGATTTCTGAAACAAAAGAACTAATTGAAACTACTTGGTGCAACATGAATGATGGGGGAAGTTGCCCTAATGGATAGCTTCTTTTCCTTACCTGACTAAATTGAAACTAATTGATAGTAAGTTGAACGAAGATCCGCCACTACGGCAGTTTGAACAGCAAACCACAGCGATACATGTTAAATGACCAGCAACTTAATCATTAAGTCCAATTTACTCATAAAGCATTTATCAATCAGCCTAAATTGTAGAAGCTATACCTTGAAGTATATATAATATACAAATAATGCCCAATAGATACCACTTTTGAAATTATATTCCTCGTAGGTATCTTCGTAATTTCACATTTTCTATAGGTACCACTTTCTAATTATTTAAATTATTTACCAAAACGCCATACACATATTTCATAAAAAATGGAAAAAAAACACATAAAATTATATAAAATGCAAAAAATCTGAAAATAAATGAAAAAAAATCATAAAAAATTATAAATTTTTTTTAAAAAATGTATTTTTATAAAAAAAATCACAAAAATCACAAAAAATAAAAAAAACAAAAAAAATCACAAAGAAAATAAAAAAATACAAAAAAATTATAAAAAATGAAAAAAATCACATAAAATTATAAAAAATGAAAAAATCACAAAATATTATAAAAAAATAAAAAAAATAAAAAAATTTATAAAAAATGAAAAAAATCACAAAAAATCACAAAAATTTAAAAAAATTACAAAAATTATAAAAAATCACAACAAATTATAAAAATATAAAAAAAAATCACAAAAATCACAAAAAAAACCACTTTTATTGAAATTTATGCACTTTCGACTGTACTAGATGTACTTTTAGCTGAACTATATGCACTTTCAGCTGAACTAGATGCACTTTTAGTTGAACCAGATGTAGGTTTTACAGAACGATATGCACTTTTATTGAACTAGATGCACTTTTATTGAACTAGATGCACTTTTGTCTGAACCATATGCACTTTCAGCTGAACCAGATACACTTTCAGCTGAACCATATGCACTTTCAGCTGAACCATATGCACTTTTAGGTGAACCAGATGCAGGTTTTACAGAACGATATGCACTTTTATTGAACTAGATGCACTTTTGTATGAACCATATGCACTTTTAGCTGAACCAGATACACTTTTAGCTGAACCATATGCACTTTCAGCTGAACCAGATACACTTTTAGCTGAACCATATGCACTTTTAGCTGAACCATATGCACTTTCAGTTGTACCAGATGCACTTTCAGTCGAATCAGATGCATTTTTAACAGAACTATATGCACTTTCGACTGTACTATATTCATTTTCGACTACACTATATGCACTTTTGACTTAACTATATGTACTTTCCACTAAATTAGATGCACTTTAAACTGAACCAGATGTACTTTCAGCTGAACCAGATGCACTTTTAGCTGAACTATATGCATACTTACTTTTATTGAACTATATTTACTTTCGACTGAATTGTATGCACTTTCAACGGAACTAGATGTACTTTCTGCTGAATTGAATGTAATTTCGACTCAATTTTATGCATTTTTGACTAACTATATACACTTTCGACTGAACTATATGCACTTTTATTGAACTATATACGATTTTGACTGAATTATATGTATTTTTGACTGAAATAGATGCACTTTCAGCTCATTTAGATTAAAAAAAGACACATTTATCATGGAAAAACCATTTTTTTGTATAAAAAAAAATCACTTTTCGGTATAAAAAGTGTTATCTTGACAAAAAAAAATTATATATTTTTTTGTAATTTTTTAAAAAGTTTATTTTTTTTTCATTTTTTTATAATTCTTTTTATTTTTGTGATTTTTGTGATTTTTTATAATTTTTAAATTTTTTATAATTTTTTGTGATTTTTGTTATTTTTATAATGTTTTGTGATTTTTTGTGATTTTTGTGATTTTTTTAATATAATTTTTTCATTTTTTTCGTTTTTTTATAATTTTTTATAATTTTATGTGATTTTTTATAAGTTTTTGTCATTTTTTATATTTTTTTTTGATTTTTCGGTATAAAAAGTGTTATATTGACAAAAAAAATTATATATTTTTTTTGTAATTTTTTAAAAAGTTTGTGATTTTTTTCATTTTTTGTGATTTTTTGTAATTTTTTATTTTTTTTATAATATTTATATTTTTTTGTGATTTTTGTATTTTTTAATAATTTTTTTGTGATTTTTGGTGATTTTTTTAATAATTTTTGGTGATTTTTTATGTTTTTTTTTGATTTTTTATAAAAAAATTTTGATTTTTTTTTGATTTTTTATGATTTTTTGTGATTTTTGTGATTTTTTTTTTATTTTGTTGTAATTTAAAACTATTTTTTTGGGTTTGTAGAAAGATAAAATATGTATATTATATTTTGGTTTGTATGACAATTAAGTAAATAAACTAAATAATTAAAAAGTGGTACCTATGAGTAATGTGAAATTATCAAGATACATAGGAGGAATATAATAAGATTGAAGGTGACAATAAGAATAATAAAAACTTGCAGACCAAAGTATTTTTTCTTAGTCAATAAACTTAGTATCAAAAAAGCTTTAAAAAGGAAAAAGATTGAAGGTGACACTAAGAATAATAAAAACTTGCAGAACAAATTATTTTTTCTTAATCAATAAACTTAGTATCAAAAAAGATTTAAAAAGGAAAAAGATTGAAGGTGACAATAAGAATAATAAAAACTTGCAGAACAAAGTATTTTTTCTTAGTCAATAAACTTAGTATCAAAAAAGCTTTAAAAATAAAAAAAATTGAAGGTGACACTAAGAATAATAAAAACTTGCAGAGGAAAATATTTTTTCTTTGATAATAAGCTTAGTATCAACTTGCAGACCATAGATAGCTTTCTACATGTTTTTATAAATAAAAACTTCTCATCACACTTTTTTATCACCATTAAAAATACTAGAAAATTTATACACAAGAAAAATGGCTGAGGGTGCAATTTCTTTTATACTGTCAACTATTGCACCAATCGTCCGGGATGAGTTCAATTTGTTGCAAGGAGTAAGGGACGAAATTAAATTCATCCACGATGAGTTTAAGTCCATGAGCGTGGTGCTGCAAGAGGCTGGTTCTCTGGAAGACACCGACCCGCTATTCGATGAGTGGGTTAAGCAAGTGCGAGACACTGCTTATGATGCCGGGGATGCTCTTGAACAGTTTGTTTTTCACCTTGAACATCGCCACGGTGGTGGATTTTCTGGGTTTCTTTCAAGATCCTGTAGCTTTATGAAGACTATCGTTGCCCGCCATCGAATTGGTTCCGAAATACAAAGAATCAAATTACAGGTGGAGGCAGTTTCTCAAAGGAAGCAGCGATATACACTCAATGATGTGCAAGCTTCTTCGAGCTCAAATACCAATCGCACAAAACACGACATCCGCCACGATGCTCGTCTACTTAGAGAGAATGAAATTGTGGGCATCACTGGGCCCAAAACCGAGTTGATCAATTGGTTAGTCGTTGAAAAATTTCACGAGAAAAGAGTGCTATCTGTATGCGGAATGGGTGGTTTGGGCAAAACCACACTTGTTAAGAAAATATATGATGATCCACAACTAGTAAAACATTTCCAATCCCATGTTTGGATCACTGTTTCTAAGTCATTCCAGGTTAATGAGCTTCTCAAAAAAACAATAAAAAAATTGTACAGTGAATTAGGAGAAAATGTTCCAATTGGAGTAGAAGAGGAGGACACAACTGAGTTGGTAAAGTGCATTAGTGATTTTCTACAACCAAAACGATACGTAATAGTTCTTGACGATATATGGGATGAGGATTCATGGAAGGCACTTAAGTATGCATTTCCCAGCAATGATTGCGGTAGTCGAGTGATTATTACAACCAGAAACAGACCCTTGTCTTCATTTGCTTGCAATGAGTCGAACGGGAAAATTCATGACCTTTTGCCCTTGCCTGACGATGAATCTCGGACCTTGTTTTGTCAAAAAGTGTTCCAAAGCGATTCATGTCCTCCAATTTTGGAAGAAACTACGAAAGCAATTCTAAAGAAATGTGAAGGACTGCCACTTGGTATTGTAGCCATTGGTGGTCTTTTATCTACCAAGGGCCAAACGACAGATGAGTGGGATAAGATCTCCCGTGGCCTTGGTGCCGAACTAAGAAAAGACGGAAAACTCGCAAACTTGGACACTGTTTTGAGTCTCAGTTACTTTGATCTACCTTGGCACCTAAAGCTTTGTTTTCTGTACCTAAGTGTTTTTCCTGAAGACTACTCGATCGATCATGGGTGTTTGATCCGCTTATGGATTGCAGAAGGATTTGTGCTACCAACTAATTCCGAGCTAACAAAAGAAGAGGTTGCTGGTAGCTATCTTACCGAACTAACGAATAGAAGCTTGATTCAGATTAAAACAGTAGGATTAAATGGCCGGGTAAAAAAATACCACATCCATGATATTTGGCGTGAACTTATTATCTCCAGGTCAAGCAAGCATGAACTTGTGAGTATCTACGGTGCTCAGCAAAATAATTCTACTCAGAGAGTGAGACGCTTGGCAATTCATAACAAAACGGAGAACTGGCAAGAATTTAAGTGTCGTGCAACTCACATTCGTTCCTTGCTCATGTTTGGTTCAGTAGATTTAGAATCCATGTCGTCCATAGTGGACTCTTTAGGAGATGGCGCAAAACTTCTCAAGGTACTAGACATGAGAAACCAAGGATTACAAACCTTCCCTCGGAAAATTGGACAACTCCTACACCTTAAATATCTGAGTTTAAGGGGAAATTACGAAATAAAAGAAATTCCCAAGTCTATCGGCAACCTGCAAATGTTGGAAACGTTAGACCTCAGGTATACTGGAGTAAGAAAGTTGCCAAATGAAATTCTAAAGCTCTGTCGGCTTCGACATCTTCTTGTGGGAGGCCGTTCTTATGGATTCGAAGCTTTAAAAGGAATGGAAAAGTTGTTATGCTTGCAAAAGCTATATACAATAGAGCTAAATCAAAGCAACAACGATGACATCCTAAGAAGCATATCAAAGCTAACACGACTAAGGAAGGTCGGTATAATTGGGCTAAAAAGTGGAGATGCAAAGGAGCTATGCTCAACACTTGAGAAGTTGACCGAGCTTCGTTCATTATATATTACTACTAAAACATCCATGGATCTAGAACCTCTTTCTTCACCTCCCAAATTTCTTCACACACTTGTTGTAAGAGGAAATATAAAGAAGTTGCCCGAATGGATAGCTTCTCTTCATTACTTGACTAAATTGGATCTAATGGATTGCCATTTGAAGGAAGATCCTCTACTGCAGCTTCAAGAGTTGCCCAATCTGACTTATCTCACACTTAATTTTGAAGCATATTCAGGGGAAGAATTGTGTTTCAAAGCAGGTACATTTAAACAACTTGTTGAGTTGGGAATTGTTTGCTTGACTGAGCTGAAGCATGTGAGTGTAATGGAAGGTGCCATGCCTCGCCTGAAACAGTTATTTATATACGGCTGTTATTTAATGGAGGAGCTTCCATCCGGCATTGAAACTCTCCCTTCCCTATCCCTTTTGGAATTCAGTGACATGTCTGAGTCATTTAATTCAAAATTGAAACAAGACCTGAAAAATGGAAACGCCTTTCAAATTGCACACATCCCTGTAGTATGGGTTCGTGGAGAAGTTTTCTATGGGAATATCGGGTCGGGTTGAAGCTAATCACGATAGTTTATTAATTTAATCTCAATTCCAACCAACTTAATGTAATATTACTTTGTAATAGAAACCCTATTAACTGTTTGTAATATATAAAAGTGTTTATTTATGTTTCGGTGACTCGTGTTTTGGGCACTTTTAAGAATAAATTATCTAATTTTTTATAATCCTGTTTCAGTGATATAAATTTATAATTTGCCTTATAATCCTATTTTTTTTGATGAAAACCGTTTTATTCTTTAAAAAGTTTAATAACGAACTTACATAACAGGAAAAAAAGAAACGATTTAGTTTATATTAATTAATTTGTAGCATGTTATTTGATAGTTTTATATCATTTTTAAATTTGAATTAACAAAAATTGTTTTTTTTTTAACAAATAATGCTCAATATGTACCACTTTTGAACTTATATTACTCATAGCTACCTCCATAAGTTCATATTCCCTATAGGTATCACTTTTTAATTATTTACTTTATTTACCAAAACGCCATATACATATTTCATAAAAAATGAAAAAAAAACACATAAAATTATATAAAATGCAAAAAATCTCAAAATAAATGAAAAAAAATCACAAAAAATGAAAAAAAAAATTGAAAAAAATTTATAAAAAATCACAAAATATTATAAAAAATGAAAAAAATCACATAAAATTATAAAATATGAAAAAAATCACATAAAATTATAAAATATGAAAAAAATCACAAAATATTATAAAAATATAAAAAAAATAAAAAATGAAAAAAATAACAAAAAATTATAAAAAAATGAAAAAAATCACTTTTATTGGACTTTATGCACTTTCGACTGAACCAGATGCACTTTTAGCTGGACTATATGCACTTTCAGCTGAACCAGATGCACTTTTAGTTAAACCAGATGCAGGTTTTACAGAACGATATGCACTTTTATTGAACTAGATGCACTTTTGTCTGAACCATATGCACTTTCAGCTGAACCAGATACACTTTTAGCTGAACCATATGCACTTTCAGTTGTACCAGATGCACTTTTAGTTGAATCAGATGCATTTTTAACAGAACTATATGCACTTTCGACTGTACTATATTCATTTTCGACTACACTATATGCACTTTTGACTTAACTATATGTACTTTCCACTAAATTAGATGCACTTTAAACTGAACCAGATGTACTTTCAGCTGAACCAGATGCACTTTTATCTGAACTATATGCATAATTACTTTTATTGAACTATATTTACTTTCGACTGAATTGTATGCACTTTCAACGGAACTAGATGTACTTTCTGCTGAATTGAATGTAATTTCGACTCAATTTTATGCATTTTTGACTAACTATATACACTTTCGACTGAACTATATGCACTTTTATTGAACTATATACGATTTTGACTGAATTATATGTATTTTTGACTGAAATAGATGCACTTTCAGCTCATTTAGATTAAAAAAAGACACATTTATCATGGAAAAACCATTTTTTTGTATATAAAAAAAATCACTTTTCGGTATAAAAAGTGTTATATTGACAAAAAAAATTTATATATTTTTTGTAATTTTTTAAAATGTTTATGATTTTTTCATTTTTTATAATTCTTTTTTTTGTGATTTTTGTGATTTTTTATAATTTTTATAATTTTTTGTGAATTTTGTTATTTTTTTATAATGTTTTGTGATTTTTGTGATTTTTTTTCATTTTTTTTCATTTTTTATATAATTTTTTTTTTTTATTTATTTTTTTTTCATTTTTTTCATTTTTTAATAATTTTTTATAATTTTTTTTTTATTTTTTTAAGTTTTTGTGATTTTTTATATTTTTTTTTTGATTTTTCGGTATAAAAAGTGTTATATTGACAAAAAAAATTATATATTTTTTTTGTAATTTTTTAAAAAGTTTGTGATTATTTTCATTTTTTGTGATTTTTTGTAATTTTTTAAATTTTTTATAATTTTTATAATTGTTTTGTGATTTTTGTATTTTTTAATAATTTTATTGATTTTTGGTGATTTTTTTTATAATTTTTGGTGATTTTTTATAATTGGTTTTTTATTTTTTTTATTTTTTATAATTTTTTATGATTTTTTGTGATTTTTTTCATTTTTTTTGGTTATTTTTTATATTTTTTGTGATTTTTGTGATTTTTATAATTTTTTTGTGTTTTTTTTTATTTTGTTATAATTTAAAACTATTTTTTTGGGTTTGTAGAAAGATAAAATATGTATATTATATTTTGGTTTGTATGAAAATTTAGTAAATAAACTAAATATTTAAAAAGTGTTACCTATGAGGAATGTGAATTTATCAATATATCTAGAATGAATATAAGTTGCTATGAGTTACTTATAAGGAATTACCTTTTTTTTTAATTTACATATGAAGACGTAATTTGCATTTGATAGTTTTATAAGAATATAGGGAAGAAGAATGAATCTTTAAAAGAATAAATTTACATTGGAATAAGCTAAAAGCGAAGTACTAAATTAGGTAAGATACCTTGTTAAGAAAATAATCGGAAAAGAGAGAAAAGGCTAATAAATAACGAGTGTAATTAGAGAACTAAGACAATAAGATCACCTTGAGTTTTTTAGCATCCATTCCAGATGTAACCTTGCAAAGAATGAAGTTGGAGAAGCTTGGATATGGTTCGAGAAATGGCAAGTCTTTTAGAAGTTTAAAGAGCCTATCTCGTTCATTCACCAAAGCCACTTTAACATTCTGCAAATATTGCATATATGACAACAAATTAACTTCAACCGCGATCAGAAGTTTTAATGCTAAAGCGTTGCAAGTAAACATGTCTGATCAAGGGGTGATCACCGGGTGGCACGACACCCCCAAAGTATAAAAAGAAAATATTATTTAATTATAATTTGTTTAAAATAGTGATTTGACACCTCTATAAAGTTAAAAAAAGGAGTAGTAGAAGGTGTTAAATTCAATACCTGTGAAGATACATTGTACTAACCATAAGAAAAACAACCCACCAAAACATAAAAGATGCCCTTATGGACAGTTGTTAATTTCTCTTCCTAATATTTATCACATTCAAACTCGTCATTAAAAATAAAAACTGTATCTCAATTAATCAGGCCTCCAAATATTCACCATTCTTAAGGGCCGAACATGCAGAAACTTCAGCGGCAACAGAAACATTATAAGGTTGTTTTGCCCTCCACAAATATTCAATGATACTCAATGGAAAAGCGCCATAGCCAACACGTAGCCCAGCTAAACCTCTACAAGTAGCGTGCCAATTCCAGATTAAAGAAAAACATTTATATCATGTCAATTAATTTTGGAAGTGCATAGCTGAACACATAATCAAGAAAAAAGCTCATTTGGTAGAATGTGATAGACAAAATTATGACATATAGACTGATGAGTCATCCCCCCCCCCAAAAAAAAAAAGTCGATCACGTAAAGAGAGACTAATAAGAAGTTTGGTTAAGACAAGTGGTCTAATGGTTGAAAACACAGTGGTATCATAACGATATTATTATAGGGTGAGCCTTGGCGCAATAGTAAAGTTGCTGCCAGGTGACATGGAGGTCACAGGTTCCAGTCGTGGAAGCAGCCTCTTACAGAAATGCAAGGGAAGGTTGTCTACATTAGCACCGGGTTTGCCCTTTATCTTAAAGATATTAACAGAAAAGAAAACTACGGATTATGAACTTACCAGCACTTTTGCTAAATGTCCGAAGGACAATTAAGTTTTCGTGCTTTTTCACCCACAGCATCTTTGATTCAAGTCCTGAGAATTCAATATAGGCTTCATCTAGAACTACCAGAATAGGCAAACCGAGGATCTTCATCGCTGATTATACTGTCGAAGAGATGATAAGGAATTTAGTCATCAAAGATGCTAAAAACAGTATACTTGTGACTGTTTTCATGTAAAATTTCAACTTAAGATCCATCCGAATTTGTATGGAATTTATTTACTGAGCAAATGAACTTAGATAAATTGTAAGCACCCTTCAATGGCATAGTTATATTTACGTTCCAAAGCACCCAAAAAAGAAGGGAAATCACCATTAACATATTTTGGACTTATTTTAAATAAAATGATAGTGGAATGTATCTCCATTTCATGGTATTGCATACTGTTCAGAAGGCATATCCATAATAATTTTATTATATTAAAGTGTATGTCAATCATAATTCAATTTATTTAAGTGTTCGCCTCCCATAAAAATCATTTTACTCAAGTGTTCACTAATAACAACTACCACTTATATTAAAGTGGAATGTGACCAGCTTCCGTTAACGGCAGGGGCGCACTTGAGTCATTTTCTCACTCAGAATAAAAAAATTAAAGAAAAATAACATTAATAATGTTTTTCCTTTATTAAAAAAAAACATTTACCAACATATACAAACATAAAAAACATCGTCTCTCTCATATAATACTCTGCTATAATACTTTCACATAAAAAATATCGTCTCTCTCATATAAAAACATTATTAAGGTTATTTTTATTTTTATTTTTTATTTTGAGTTATTTAAGAGAGAAAATGACTAAAGTGCCCCTGCCGTTAACGGAAGTTGGTCACGTGCAGTCCGTATTTAACTTTCTGTGAGCGAAATGACGGAGAAGGTAGCGGACCGTGACAAATGTGTAACTACAAGTGACTTAAGAAAAAAAAATGAAAGTACATATGAGTTAATGAAAACGGTTTGATAGTACAAGTGATTAAAACATAAAAAACCTTGTATATACATGATCTTGGGGTTTGATGTATATGCATTATATTCGACTCCGTTTTTTTAATTCTTAAATAGGTTGTTTTGATCTTAATTTTTCGTTTTGTCAGGTTCGAGGCCTTTAGGCGAGGCACTTTTAAACGTGTCGACGCAATTTTAGACATATATGTTTTCTGCCAATGCGTATGACAATTAAAAGACCATGATGGTATTTTTTTATATTCACATTTCACACAAATGGATATCCTTTTTTTAAAAGCAAAAGGAAAACCAATTGTTATTGAAACCGGAAACAAAATAAACTACAACGTTTGAACCATTCAAGCTACACAAAATGATATTATTTTTATTGTTTGTACAAGGTTTTGTTCTATGTGGATTAATAAGTTAACATTAGGTACTTAAATTCTTTAATTTCGGATTATTTATAACTGAGCAATAGAATGAACAGCTATTCTAATGAATCAAGACTAGATTGTTTTTTCTAATTATCAATTAGTAAATTATGATGTTACGGTGATATTGTTGTAAGCCTTTTTAAACTAGCAATAACATCTCTCAGGAGCATTGCTCCTTAATTAACGACACGTTTATCGCTCAATCGTGGATATATACAAGGCACGACATACGAGAAACATTTGAAGGATTTGAAACTGTAACCTTCTATCAACAAGTAGGATTCGGATCATCTGTCATCCCGGTGCACTAATATGAACACTAATATGTGTTGGGTTTTTAGTTGATACCGCACCCTAAATTATAGTACATCGGGTTTACGATAGTGTTACTATCCCATGAAGGACACGAAAGGTGTATGTATTCTATACGCTATCGTTTTACTAAGTTAAAAGCATTTTGCCAAACTTCTTTGGTAGTCCTCCTACTTTATGTTAAATCTATTAGTTTTCTCTTCTTTAATTAAAATCTTTTATGAAAGAAAAACCCTACTTTACATATATTTTATATACATTGGAACATATTGAAAAAGTTTCAGATATTTACTTTTTTGATTCCTTAAAATATGGACGAAGGTTTTGTGATGATTACACCGTAACACGATAAGTGAATTAGTAATATTAGTGAGTATCTTACCAAATTAATTGGATAAGATATAATGAATTGAAAAAAACGAGGTATTCAAAGATTACATTCAAGTTTTATATACCCTAGATCTATAAAGTTTCAGATCTCAAATGACGAGGACGAATTTGTAATTTTAATAGTTTGGTCAAATTACAAACAAGTCTATTAGTTTTAAAAGTTGTAACGTTAAGTCATTTGGTGTATTTCATGTTTAAAAACTCATAAAATTGACAAAAATGACATGTTAGACCCTTCTCATTAAGTTTTTGTTAAAAAAATAATATATTCCTTAGGATTGCTATAAAAATAACTCATATTGTTTTATAAAAAAATCAGACTTGTTTTTAAAAATTACTCAAACTATTTCATAAATTTATTCAGACTGTTTTAAAAATAAGCCAGACTGTTTTTTAAAAATTACTCTGATTGTTTTTAAAAAATAAGCATACTGTTTTTTTAAATTACTAAAACTATTTTGTTAAAATAACTCAGACTGTTTTAAAAAAAATACTCATACTGTTTTTGTAAATTACTCATACTATTTTTTAAAATGACTCACACTGTTTTTTAAATTAGCGAGATTGTTTGTTAAAATGTTTCGGACTATTTTTAAAATGATTCAGATTTTTTTTAAAAAATTACTCAAACTGTTTAATAAATTTACTCATACTGTTTTTCAAAAAGGCTCATACTGTTTTTTAAAAATTACTCAGATTGTTTAAAAAAAATACTTATACTGTTTTTTTAAATTATTCAGACTTTTTTTTTAAATTAGCGAGATTGTTTTTTAAAATGACTCAGACTGTTTTCAAGATGATTTAGATTGTTTTTTCAAAATAACTCAAACTGTTTAATAAATTTACTCAGACAATTTTTTTTAAATAACTCGGACTGTTTTTGAAAAATGACTCAGACTTTTTTTTATGACTCGGGCTGCTTTTAAATGACTTAGACTGTTTACGTTAAATTCATTTGTTCTGTCTTTCGTTGTTTAGACTATTTTAGAAATGGATTAAAAGTTTTTTTTAGCGTTTTCAAATTTTTGATGTTTTTTTATTTTTTGTTTTAAACAAGTTTTTTTTTTTAAAAAATTGCTACTTTTATAATCATTTTTATAGTGTCGAGTGGATGGTAAAATATTTTTTACGTTCAAAATTTAATAAGAGGTAAAAAGTAATACTATAATTAAATTGCAGAATTTAATATATCAAAATTTGTAATCACATAGCCCTTTATATTTGAATGAAAACTGAAGGAACTGAAATGAAAATAAATGAAACATCAGGGGAGGACTGATGTGTTGTCGCTCACTTTTATTTTTGGCAAAAATAAAAAATTGAAACAAAAGAAAAAGAAAAATATGAGATAAACCTCAGTGTATTAATAAGTAGTACTAAGTGTTATTGATCACATTTCAAGTCTCATATGTTATTACATGTTTAGGATCAAGATCCAAGTATAACTCTTGACTGAGTGATAACCACATATACATAGAACTTCCTATATTAAAGGACAGTATGAGAATAGTCCTCTTAGCTCTCTCCCATCCCATGTAAAAGAATCAAAATTCACAAAACATGTTAGAGTGAACTTAACTAACATGTTAGAGTGAACTTAACTAGTGGCACATACGAAGTATTAATTTTTCCAGAAATGGGAAAGTTTTTTCAAAAAATGGGAAAACAATTTTCTTCATCGATGGATCAAAACATGTACATAGATGAGCATGTTTACACGAGCTTGAAGGATATTATAGTAAATTCACCTCCGCCCTACATGACAGTTAACGATTCCAGTAGCTTCAACTCTTCAAGCATTTGTATAAGGAACGAGCTAGTGAAACACGCAGCGTCTGCATACGTACAGTCAGCAACGATCTTCGTGCCACGTCACCAAAATATGGTGGGACAATTATGGGATAATATAATTGGCAAGATCTCTCTTTGTTCTTACTTGCACGCATATGTAAAAAGACCTTTGTGCGCTTGTTTCGAGACAATCTTTCGGTATCTAGCTTACGTTTCTGAGAATTTTTCTTAATTTTCTGCCTTTTTTTCATCTGTTTTTTGGTCTCACAGCACGGATATTATTATGTGCAAATGTGATTTTTGGAGAGAAATTAACTTTTTGTTCCTGAATGTTAAATGTGAATATTATAATTATTGGAGATTCAATTTTGATCAGATTGTGTATTATTTTGATGAAACTAATTGGAAATATTGTTGCTTTCACGTGTTCATAATGAATAATTTGGAAAGCTTGGTGAATTGTATTGTGTGGATCCATTTTTGCTGCATTAGAATTTTCCAATGGATGTGCATTAAAACATTTGGTAGAAACCCGCACACTTCAATTCATCTTATATAAAATCTAACTCTCTCCCCCTTTAACCAAACCAATCAATCATTTTCTGGATTTGATCCGATTTATGGATTTAATTAAACTGGTTTGTAACCTTGGGAAAATCAATGGAAACCTCATAGGAAATTATACGCTTAACATTAGAGAATGAATGAACGTAAGATGAATGTAAATACAAAGATTGAAGGGTGTGAAGTACACGAGAGGAAAGGAGAGAGACGAGCAAAAAATCTGGTGACCAACTATTCTTTTATACAAGTTATTAGATTAGACTAACAGTTTAAAACTTTCTAATGCAAGCTGCAATATTAGAAAATTCTAATGTAGCAAAATCGGATCTGTATTGTGTATCCAACTTTACTTAAAACCAAAAAGAAAGTTGTGTATGTAACTCGAAATTGATATACTTCTAGAACCACCATTCTCGTAACATAATTTATATACTTCTATAGGCCTTGTCAAAGAAGAAAAAAAACTACAAAATTAACAAACAAACACTCATCATACATTTGCAAACAATACCGATTCTCTCATAAATAGTAATTAGCGAGTACAAATCTTCTACCACGCCTTCTCTACCCCCTTGTCTATTTAACTCAAAATATTCATATAAAAATTGTTTTTTTTTTACAATTACAATTACACGTATATCAATACATTTCAACAATTATTTTTAAGAGAATGGTCACACAATATTTATTTTGGAATAAATGTAGAACTTAGTGTAAAGTAAAACTAAATCCTTACAAAAATTGTATAGAGCAAGACTGTGTCCAAATTTATGATATTTGCATATTAATATATTATATAAGCTTATACATGTATGAAATAAGTTGTGAAAGTTTAAATTTGTGTACAAATAAACCATGCACGAAATAAGATAGAAAATAGGGGTATAAGATTTGGACTAGTAATAAGACTATACGGAGTAATAAATATTTTCGTGAAATGGTGGGCGCAAGATCTCGCTTTGTTCTCGCTTATATTTGTGGGAATTTTTACTATTCTTTATTTATTCTGATTTGGTATGTACATATATTATTATGTGCAAATGTGATTTTTGGATAGAAATTACCTTTTTGTTCGCATAATGTGAGAATGTTTAAATGTGAATATTAGAATTATGGGAGATTTAATTTTGATCATTTGTGTATAATTTACCTTTCCCTAAGGATTATGTATCCAACTTACTTAATCATAAAAATAAAGTTGTGTATGGAACTCGAAATTGATATATAACGCCATTTATCTAGGCCTTGCCAAAGAAGGAAAAAAAAACTACAAGATTAACAAACAAACACCCAGCATACGTTTGCAAATAATCGAGAATGATTCTCTCATAAAAAGTAATAAGCCTATGATAAATATTTTCAATGTCAAGAGATTTATTACCAAAAAGGTTAAAAGACAACTACGGACACGCTACTAAACCCTAGCTATCTCTCTCATCTGCTTACGACGCTTGATCTCATCAGCAACATATATAAGTTAGATCGTTGTTTTAAAAAAACACGCTTCGTTGTGAAAAAGCTCGATGTTGAATACGCTAATATTCGATAAAATAAAGGTGGTAAACAAGAGAAAAATAGATGGGAAAGAGAAAAAAAATAGGGTTTATACCCTTTCAACAATATCATTAATCAAAGCTGAATAGTAAATATAACGACAGAAAAGACCACAATGGTCACGAAAATAGCCGTGTACATCAATCGATTCAAAGCTGAAAATAATAATTAAAAGCCTTGCATTTTCGCTTTTTAGGCCGTTAAAAGTTAAAAACTTACGCTTTTAACATATCTCTTGCAAAACGCTTTATTTGATATTTGGCCTTTTAAAACGGTATTAGATACCACGTCACTATACAGAGAGAGAGGGAGGGAGGGGATGCTTTACATAAATTTGTTTAGGGGAGAGACAAGGGAAACAACCCCGAGATCATACGCGAATCCCAATGCTGCCGCTTTGCTGACGTCACTCTCTCATCGATCAAGTACTATACCTCACCGAACAATACAATGGCGCGCTCGTTAATTCGAGTGTGACAAACTCAGGCAAGATAGAAACAAAATCACTAAAGCTATCAAGGAGCTCAAGAAAGCTGATGAAGATGCTAGTGAGATGACCAAGATACTAGCTCAAGATCGGATTACCGATCAAGAGAATTACAAGAAACAAATACTAGCAGAGAAGGAAGCGGAAGTTTCAGAAGCTAAAACAGCACTTGAAGCAAAACTGGAAAAGATTGGGAACCTTGTATTCAACTCCAATTAGCAATGATGAGGAAAACAATGCAGTCATACGCTCACATGGTGAAAAACGTTCATAAACCTATCTAAAGAATCAAGTTGACCTGGTTAAGGCGTCAACAAAAATTTGTTGACCTGGTTGAGCTGCTCGGTATTGCAGAACAAAGAAAGGTAGTAATGTAGCTGAAGGTAGAGGTTACTAATTATCCCAAATGAGTGTTCGGTTGTCTGTCATATATCCATGTCGATATAAATGATCATACCAAGCTTGACTCGAAATCCAAAGTGTGTTACTTTGTGGGGTACGGTGGAGCTGAGTTTGGATATCGCTTTTGGGATGGTCAAACAAAGAGGATCATTCGCAGTAAGGATGTCATCTTCAACGAAAGCATTTTGTACAAAGATCGACAAAATATGGTGGTGGAAGAACACGCGCTCCCGTCCGAGGAGAGTGGTATAGTCGACATGAATGTGTTTCCAAGGTTGGAGTTGGAAAATGACACTGAAGATGAGCCAGTGGTGCTCGACAACCTACCAGCACATGCTGAAGAGGACGAGGAGCTGCCCCAAACTCCTCGACCTGAATTGGGCCGAGGTCATCGCGAGAGAAGACCTCCTGCCCGATACTCTCCTTCCCTGCATTACATATTACTCAATGATGCAGGCGAGCCCTAAAGTAGAGAGGAAGCTCTGGAGCTGAAAGACTCGAGCAAGTGGGAGCTCCCGATGAAGGATGAGATGAAGTCACTTGAGAAGAATGTGACTTGGCAGTTAGCCGAACTGACCAAGGGGAAAAGGGTACTGAGCAACAAATGGGTGTTCCGACTAAAGGAGGAACAAGATGGCTCGAAATGGTCTAAGGGACGATTAGTAGTCAAAGGGTTCCAGCAAAAGGCAGGAATTGACTACACCGAGATCTTTTCACCAGTCATAAACTTGACGACTATTCGGCTATTGTTGAGCATTGTTGTAAATGCGAATCTTCATCTTGAGCAGTTAGATGTGAAAACTGCATTTCTCCATGGAGATCTTGAAGAAGAAATTTACATGCTCCAACCTGAAGGGTTTTCCGAAAAGGGAAAAGAGAAGCTGGTCTGCAAACTGAGGAGGAGCTTGTACGGGCTAAAACAAGCACCACGACAGTGGTATAAGAAGTTTGATAGTTTCATGATGGATACCGGGTTCAAAATAAGTGATAGTGATCACTGCTGTTTCGTGAAGAGATTCGAGAACTCTTCGTACGTCATACTACTTTTGTACGTAGATGACATGTTGCTTGCCGGGTCGAGCCTTGTGGAGATTAACAAGGTGAAGCAACAGTTGGCCAAACAGTTTGAGATGAAAGATTTGGGAGCCGCAAATCAGATCCTCGGTATGAGGATTTCCCAAGGAAGGGATGGGTCTTTGTTTCTGTCACAAGCCGAATATGTGAAGAAAGTGTTGGCACGGTTTAACATGAGTGATGCCAAATAATGAGATATCTCTCGGGTACAGTGAATTTGGCATTATGTTTCCGAAAGACCTCGGAAGGCCTGCACGGCTATGTGGATGCTGACATGACCGGTGATCTGGACAGCCGAAAGAGCACAACGAGATGTGTTTGTACCTACGGTGGTACTGCTGTGAGTAGGACATCTAAGTTACAAAAGATTGTTGCATTGTCGACCACAGAGGCTGAGTACGTCGCGGTGACGGAAGCAAGCAAAGAGATGATTTGGTTGCTAGGTTTCTTAAAGGAGCTCGGTCAGAAAACCGACAAGGGAGTTCTGCAATGTGATAGTCAAAGTGCAGTTCAGCTAGCTAAGAATCATGTATTCCATTCACGCACCAAGCACATACAGATTCGTTACCATTTTATCCGGGACGTTCTAGAAGATGGAATCTTCGCGTTAGAAAAGATTGAGGGCGCTAAGAACCCCGCCGATATGCTAACGAAGACTGTTACAATCGACAAACTGAGGCTGTGTGCAACCTCAGTAGGACTCCGAGCTTGAGGCTCAGGGTCGCCGCTACATGAAAAATGAGCAACTCTGAAGAGTAATAATTATTATACAAGGATACCGATGAGAGCATTCTGCTTGGTGGAGCACAGTGAGTTCGGTGGTCGGGGATAATCAGAATTCTCTTGAAGCACTTGACATTTGACTCCAAGTGGGAGATTGTTGAGTTGTGGAGCCAAATGAGTTTTGGCCATGTTTTCTAATTATCCCACATCGCTTGTAATTGTAATAAAAACCACATGGCCGTTATCAAAGAGTGTGTGCTCGATTTTATTTTTCTGTCTTTCTCATTGTTCGCCTGATCGACCCAACACTTTCGCCATAATTGGGTAATACGCTTGAAATAACAAACTTAATATCCCACGAATCTCCATATCCATATTCTTTCATTGCCAAAAACTCTAGGTTGCGATTTCTATCCAGCCCAGTCCTACAAAGGCACCCATCACAAACTCCTAAATGAACCACATTATCTCCATAACTATCTCTAGGTTCTGGCATTGATATTCTAATAAACTCATCCCTGCCCGGGTCAAAGTAAACAATATAAGATCCTTCGCATGGCCAGTGTCTATATCCATTGAAAAACGGCCCCGGATAACCAACATTTGGAGCACCTAATATTTCTTTCCACATATTGTCCCCACAAGTGGCTACATAAATATATTGTTCATTTTGTAGAGAACAGTTATTCATATTCCTAACCAACACGATCGTGTACTTATTATCGGTATAATCATAGCATAAATCAGCCAGTAAATTGTGCATACCAGTCTTCTTGACAGACGTATGCCCTTTTCTAAAGAAGTTTGTCAAGAGGTTCCATACTACTAATTGACAGTCGATTTGCATAAGCAACAACCCGTTACAGGAAGAAAAGGCTCTTAGCGTTTTGCCCTCTAACAAGCTTTGTCTGATTGGGCTATAGACGTTTTCGACATGGATTTCATTGTCAAGTGAATGGAAAGAGGAGCCTTTGTTTTGCGAACAAGATATAATTAAAAGCTTAGGAATGCATGTATCGGGGACATTATACCTGATTAAACGCTGCCATTGTCTTGAAACACAGTTGAAACGAGCGAGAGACTTAACGGGTAATCTTGATTGTATGTCAATAACAAGTTCTTCGGGTATCTGAGGATAGGAGTCGTCACTCATGTCTATATTCAAATCCAAATCCACCGTGGAAAAAATGTCGGGGAATTGAAGTCTCGTTGAGAGTGAAGATCATATCCGCATTTTGAATCATAAAACTCTGATAAATTTAAGATTTACTTTTCTCCATGATCTTGTGACATCTCTAGCACTTTCTATTTCTCTCTAGCGCTCTCTATTTATTGCAAATAGATAATATGCGTTTCCTTCTGATATATAAATTAATATAATGGCTATGATTTTATGCGTGAAATGCATTAATTTTTAAACGCATGCACCTCAATAATTTCTTATTAGTTGTCACAAAAATGAAATCCTTAATAACCTTACAACAAACAGCTGGTCCTTGTTTTTTTTTTTTTTAACATGCAATTAAATTACTTAAAGAAACAAATGTATGGCCAATGGAACAAGTCTCCATAGTGACTATTCTGGTTTGAAAACCAGTAAGCAAATAAACTGAGAAACGTTACAAGAATCAAAACAAAACACTGCTTCACCATCTTGTTTGAACTTTGTGTCCTCTTTGTTTTCATCGCATGTCGATTTCCTTTGTGTATCCAATCCTCTTCATTAAAACTGTTGTCTGAGTGGGCTCTCTTGTCATCTGACGACGGATTATGATCCAAACATGAATCAATGTTATAGTTTCCCCTTAGCTCAGGGAGAGTGTGATTATAGTAAACATATTCATGAGCTTGGTTGCGAGCCTTTTCTTGAGCAATGAGTATTTTTTCTGCATTTTTCATTGTCTTGTCTCTCTTTTTCTGTTTCTTTTTTGTAGATTTTGATAGCTCGCCATCATTAGCTTTAACAGTTACAACCTCCAAAGGAGACGTATTCTTGTTTTCCAAGTTTGGCTCTTTGATGTTTGGAGTTTGTTGCTCCCTCTTATAACCCAATTCAGTGCTCGCCATCTCCTCCCAACCTTGCCTTGGTACTTCACTATCTTACTTAAAAGTTGATGCTTCACTCTCTTGCTTTTCAGAATCCGAGTTCTCATCTTGTGCTATTTTTATTTCATTCTCCATCAAGATACCTTCATTGTTGGTCTCCTCTACCACATTTGATTTTCTTCTAGAGCTCGAACTAATCACTGTATCCGATACCATGTTATACAAACTTTCCTCAATTTGGTCTCCTTTTTGGTCCAAATTTTGTACCTCGTTTGTGTTTATCCCTTTATCACTGCCTGAATTAATATTGGAAATCACAACATCTTCTATAAGAGTTGATGTATCACCTTCTCTTTCATTTTCCTTTACTAAAAATTGTTTTCTACCAATCACCTTAAAAACTTTATTAACATTTATACCCTCTTTTGGAGGAAAAGTTTTTGTAGCATCCTTTTTTACCACTTTTTCTTTAACCTTATTGACCCTTGTATCATCCGCTTTTGTCCCTATCACCCTCATTCATATTACAATTAGAATTTCTGTTCCATCCCCCTGCAAAAGTATTTTTTCACATACTGTTTTTTTCTATAACACTCAGAAGAATCGTGTCCATGTAGCCAACACTTATCACAATCGTTGGATAGTTTTTCATAATCTACTCGCTGCCAATAGCCCTCCTCATAAGAGCTACCAATCCAAATTTTATTACCTTTAATGTTCATGAGGTCCATTTCCACGCAAACTCTGACGTAGGCCGGCCTGGCATGAGTAAGTGTGGGAAGGTCAACCTCAAGAAATTTACCATGAGCCTGAGTAACAGCCCTTAGGTATGATAGAAAGCATAAGTTCATTGGTAAAAGAGGTAGACTTATCCATACATGTGCTATAGATGACTCCATGTGTTAGTCCTTGATCCGAGATTCTAGTGACGTATTGTTTGTCATCATATTGGAAAATATAGTTTTATATATTCATAATAAACTCTCAATATACAGACATCTATTGTGTAACGATTAAGTTCAAGTTGTGCATTCAGTTGGAACCTCAGTTACAACCGCAGTTGTAACTGACTATGCTGGACAGATTCTGTAATATTCGGTCAAATATATTCTAGAAGAATCAAAACGTGTTGAACAAGTTTAGATAATTTGAAGCCATCTCTGTATAATTTCGAATTAAACAAGATCTGATTTGTTAGAAGATAAAGACTAATTAATTAGAAAATATATATTTGAAGATCTCCAAGTCGGGCAAGGAAAGAAGATAAAGGAAATATTTTCCTTAAGGATCAAGTTAGGATCTTTAGTAAATGCTATATATAAAGCCTATTAGCCTTTAGTATTTTATGCGTTGAATACAATGTAGATATACTGATATTATAGATCAACAACACCCGTTGTACATGATAGAGAAACAAACTTAAAAAGATCATGGCGGGATGTCATTAGAAATTGATAGTTGTGAGTTAGAGATGGTAAAATAGGCATATACGTGAGTGAGTCATGTTATTGTAAGTCTCGAGTCTTATCATTGTTCCTTTCAATATCAATAAATACCGAGTGAGGGGTCCAGAGATGTAGACAAAGTTATCATATCGAACTCCGTTTAAAAACGTCTCGTGTTCAATGTTTTTTATTAACTTCATTATATTCGTCAGTTGCAACTGTGGTTACAACTGTAGTTGCAACTGAAAACGCGTAACTGCACTCGGAATTTCGGGAATATGTTTTTTCACCATGTTATAGGAAAAGTCAGGTGTCCATTTAAAAATTCTAAATAGGACACCCTCTATTTCATGATTCGTCATAATCCAAACTTTATTAAAATAAGTGTCATTCATAGTTTTTACAAACACATGTCTATAATCTATGAGTCCTACTATTGGTGTCTTCTCTAATCCTCAATTTTTGGTTATATGGTTCCTAATCACCTCTATTTTTGGTCTATCCTTGCTGAACTTCAAAATAAGTGCGTATTGTAAAGGTGCTTCAGTTTTTTGGAGCTATGTTTGAGAAAATATGACCGCCGGTAAAGAGTTTTTACTTAGAGTTTGCCGCAAACGCAAACTCTAAGTAAAATAATGTTCCCTAAGATTAGTATTAAGTGTGACATTATGGTTAACTTTAGGTTTTTTGAGGTCTTCTATATCAGTCTCACTTTTTATCATTTTGTTCTTCAACTCCTAAACCACACATTATGTCATTTTCAATCTTTGGAAAGAATATTTGTAATCCCAATTTCATATAAATTAATCCCATTTCTTCTTAATTTTTCTAACTGTTGGATGAATAATAAAAATAAAAATATTAATGTCATCAAATTAAGGTATGCTTTCGGTGATTGTAGGCTTCTTATTAAGACTTTCACATCAAATTTGCTATAACAACTATTTTAGTTAGTATAAAGGTTTAAACAACATAACACCGAACACTACAATAAAAAGTTCATTTAGCATAATATTTTTTTTCAGTTATGTTACTAAATTTAATAACAGTTTAGTAACAAATTATGTCATTTGTTGCTAAAATGTTGTTAAAATTTAGCCACAACCACTTTACTAAAAGAACTTAAAAAAGTTTATGATGTTAAAAGGAACTTTTTATCGTAGTGGAAACATAAAATATCAACGAAGATCACTCGAGAGTATTCATAGAATATTACCACCTACCATGATTATTTATTAATAAAATAACTTATTGTAGTTAAAAAGTAAAAGTCATTATTCCATTCAAATATAACCATCCTATATTAACTACTAACTAGAAATACTGGCTAGAAGCTTGTACACATTATAAAAATGTCATTGTTTCCCCATATGTTTAATTTAAACCTTTTTAAACAAGGTGTTATTTTGAAATTATGTACACAGTCGGGAAAATCCGGGACCTCCGGCCGAAATAAAAATGTGATCCTATATGTGTGCCCGATGGTCCGAAAGTGATATCATAACATCGGGTTTTTTTTTATTCTAAATTTTCATTGTCTCTCTCGAAATTACTTACGAAACTTGATCTCTTAAATCCTTCACATGACAAACCCCCACTTCCCATTTGTGGTGCTCGTGTGGCGGTTGTTTTGTTCAAGATTTACAATCTCACCAACGAATGCTACCTCATCGACACCACCATCCAAGCTCGTAAATAGCGGCTTCGGGAAATAGCCTAGTATTAAGTTGCAAATAATTTTTTGTGCACCGAAAACTTGCATATAACCAATGCACCGAATGACGTGTCATTATTTTATTGGGAGGCTAGCAAGTCCATTTCTAATTTGATAAAATTTCGGGGACTAAGTTGCCAACTGAAAATCACTCAGCATATGTTTGCAAACAATCAACCGCTTATATTTTTAAAAAACAAATTTTTACAGTAATTTTTTTATATATATTATGAAATAGCAATTTAGCCCCCCTATTATTATTTTTTAAATCTAGATCATGGATCGATCCGCCATGTAAAAAATTGTTTTTTTTTTAAATATGCACTACAAGAAAATAACAGGATAACAACAACCCGTCTGTTATTATACGACTTGTTGCAGAAAATTCAGCAACAGTATAACAACATTTATCAACACTTAACAACAATTTTTGTTGCTATACTGTTGCTAAATATCAGCAACAAACAGTATAGTATCAGACAAATTGTAACTGAACTGTTGCTATATAGATTTTTTCTTGTAGTGATGGGGGGTTGTGGACTCTAATAATCCAATCTAGCTTTAAACTTTAATAAATCTTTTCCATGTCAATATAATATTTTAATATATTTAGAATATTAAATTGAGATGGGAGAACAACTAAATCATAGCTACGATATCGGAACACAGGTATAGGGCTTTGTTAGGACCAGATTTCTGGTCTAAATTCTATTTGTTGTCTAATGGTTTTTACTAAATAAATCCTATCTGTTTGTTAAGAACTAAGACAGAATTGACAGGTTTCAAGTACCAGTTGCAACCTCAGTTACAACCTACTAAGACAGTAGTGTTAGGTTTCAAGTACCAGTTGCAACCTCAGTTACAACCTACTAAGACAGTAGTGTTAGGTTTCAAGTTCCAGTTGCAACCTCAGTTACAACCTGCTTAGACAGCGTTGATGGTTTCAAGTACCAGTTGCAACCTCAGTTGCAACCACAGTTCAACCTGCTGTTAAAGCAGAATTCTGTCAAGTTCTGTAATTCTGCATTACTACTATTTAATTGTTAATCACTTGTTTTAAAGTATGCAGGATATATTCTCATAAGGTCTTAAACGTTTTATATGTGTTTATTGAGAATATCAAAGTGTTAAGGAAAGATGTCTTATTAAAGATATAAAGAGATTAGTTTATAAGGTTGTTTCCTTTTGAATATGATCTCTTCTCTTATGATAATCCTTATCACTTGTTTCAATCTTTGTTCCCTATCAAATCAGTATGATACGTTTAAGATTGAATAAAATTAGGAGTTAATGTCTTACATGAATATCTAAAAGATATTATCTTGCCAAGATATGATCTTTTTATATGTTTCCTTGTTATAGGAAAATACTAACTCCTACAATCAAGCTTGTTATTTAACAGGTATCAACCAATCATGATTGAAGTCTATTCACGCTGAAGAATCACGTATTACATGGAAAGACTAAAGCCAATCATTAAAGTCAAAAGCAATCACAAAAGACCTTCAAAGATAGAAGATTGTTTTTGCTTATATATAGTTGATAACTAAGCTTGTAAATGTGTGTGTTCTAAATTATAAAGAACTTATTTTCTAGAGAGAATACACGTGAGCTTTAAAAAGAAAACAATGGTGGGATGCCATTGATTTATAAGTGATAGTTATAGAGTAGGAGCAATATAGTGATAGGCAGAAAAACCTAGAGGGAGTCTAAGTTTTTCATTAAGACTTGAGTCATATATTGTAAGCTTTTTATAATATCATAATCTGGGTAAGTGCCCCGGAGACGTAGCCTAGTTAGGTGAACTCCGTTGTTAAATGTGCGTGTGAATTATTTTCAAGTACATTTAATTTTAAAAACAGTTCTGTCCATTAATACACTTGGTTCCAACTACAGTTCCAACATTACTTGGAACCTTATACACTTGGTCCCAACTGCAGTTCCAACCCCACTTGAAACCTTACTGCAAAACTGCATCTAGAACAGCGGATAGGAATTTCAATTGGTATCAGAGCTTCACACTAGATCTTACTTAGTGTGGATCCTGTGTTCTAGTAACAATGGACTTAATGAGGGAAGGAAACGCCTTCAACAAACCTCCATTGCTTGAAGGAGGAGTAAACTATGGAGTATGGAAAATCAGAATGAGGTCTTTCATCAAACAGCAGAATGAACATGCATGGAAGACTGTTATGTATGGATGGGAGGCTCCAACTACCATGGATAATGAAGGAGAACTGATTCTCTTACCTGAAGACAGATGGTCTGCTGAAGAAGACAGAAAATCAAGTGCCAACTCAACAGCCATAAACTTGATTTTTGCTGGTGTAACTCTCAGCGTATTCAGGTATATCTCTCATTGTGAAACAGCTAAAGAAGCATGGGATATTTTGCAAGTTACTTTTGAAGGAACCACTAAAGTAAAAGCTTTCAAACTTCAACAGTTAACTACCCAATTTGAGAACTTAAGAATGGAGGAAGATGAAAACATTGAACAATTTAATGGTAGAATCTGCCACATTGCTCATCAAGCTGGAACCTTAGGTGAAAAATACAGTGATGCTAAACTTGTTAAGAAAACTCTTAGGCCACTCCCAGAAAGGTTTGAAATTAAGGTCACAGCTATTGAAGAATCAACTGACTTAGATAATCTTAAACTTGAAGAACTCATAGGAAATCTAAGTACTCATGAACTGAAATTCTTCAAACATAAAAGACCAGAAAAGGGAATAGCATTTCAAGCTAAAAAATCTGAATCTATTGCCTGTGATAAAATGAGTGAAATTCCTATCCGCTGTTCTAGATGCAGTTTTGCAGTAAGGTTCCAAGTGAGGTTGGAACTGCAGTTGGAACCAAGTGTATTAATGGACCGAACTGTTTTAAAATTAAATGTACTTGAAAATAATTCACACGCACATTTAACAACGGAGTTCACCTAACCAGGCTACGTCTCCGGGGCACTTACCCAGATTATGATATTATAAAAAGCTTACAATATATGACTCAAGTCTTAATGAAAAACTTAGACTCCCTCTAGGTTTTTCTGCCTATCACTATATTGCTCCTACTCTATAACTATCACTTATAAATCAATGGCATCCCACCATTGTTTTCTTTTTAAAGCTCACGTGTATTCTCTCTAGAAAATAAGTTCTTTATAATTTAGAACACACACTTTTTACAAGCTAGGTTATCAACTATTTATAAGTAAAAACAATCTTCTTGCTTCAAGATCTTTTATGATTGCTTTTGACTTCTTTTGATTGGCTTCAATCTCTCCATATTGCACGTCTGCCTTTTGTAGGATTGACATCAATCTTCATAAGTTAATACCTGTTTAATAACAAGCTTGAAAGTAGGAGTTAGTCTTTTCCTATAACTAGGAAACATATAAAGATAATATCTTTTAGAGATAATATCTTTCCATATATATATGAAACACCTAACTCCATATTACATTCAATCTTTAAACGAATTATACTGAATATAGATAAGGAACAAAAGATTGAAACAAGTGATAAAGATTTGCATAAGAATAGAGATATAGATTTAAAAGGAAACATATCTTTATAAACTAATCTCCTTATATCTTTTAGGAAACATCTTTCCTTACCACTTTGATATTCTCAATTTACGCATATTAAACCTTTAAGATCATATGAGAATATATCCTGCATACTGTAGAACAAATAATAATCAATAAAGAACAGTTATGCAGATTTACAGAACAAGACAGAATTCTGCAGAACAGCAGGTTGGAACTGTGGTTGCAACTGAGGTTGCAACTGGTACTTGAAACCACCAACGCTGTCTCAGCAGGTTGGAGAAACCTATCAACATAGGTTGTAACTGAGGTTGTAACATTGCTTGTAACCTAACAACAGTTGTCTCAGTAGGTTGTAACTGAGGTTGCAACATTGCTTGAAACCTAACAACTCTGTCTTAGTTCTTAATAACAGTTAGGATTTATCTAGTAAAAACCAATAGACAATAAACAATATTTAGACCAGAAATCTGGTCCTAACAATCTCCCCCTTTGTCATTGGTTTTGACAAATCAATTAAGTTTATAAATCATCCCAACCACCTGCAAATTCAATATCAGCACAGTCTTAAATTGTATATCTCATAACAATACTTAAGAGTCATCTGTTTAAGCTCCCCCTGTATGTTAGAATTGCAGGCACTAAATAAGCACAGAATGTATCCATTCATAAATTCAACTTTAAAGACAGCAATATTAAGTCTTGAAATTAAAGCATTAAACTGAACAATAAACTCATCTCCCCCTATTTGTCATAAGCCAGACAAACTAGTCACGAGGTATGTCTAAAGACATGGTTTCAACTACGGTTGGAACAGCACTTAGAACTTCGCTGTGTGGGTTTCCAGAAAGCTTAGGGTTTCTTTGATAAGTAGAAAGAAAGAGAGAATAAATCTGATAATTGTGATTGATTTGAAATAGTAAAAAGATTTTGTATAAATGATAGTAAAGACCATATCTTTTTGTAATTGGAAAGAGATACATGCAAATCAATTATGAAACAGATTTAGCCAAAAAATAGGAAGTTTCTTATCAACAAGGCTTTTGAAAAATTAATAACTCTTAAATAACGAATAAAACAGTTGGCATTGAAGATAAATCAAGCAGTTAACACAGATAAACATTCCTTTGTAAACAGACTTATCCAAATTTGAAAATACAAGAGTTGAAGCTTTGAAGGAAATTTGAATTGATTCAAGATAAAGATAGCAATTAGAAAGATATTTAAGCTTTTGAAAAACAAAAATCTAGCAATTTACCTAAGAAAATATGTTTATCATTGAATAGCCTTAATAAAGATTAGATTTTAGGAGCTTATATTGAGCAAATCCGTTTTTATCTCTACACAAAAACTTGTTTGATGACCTCAGCAAGGAAAGAGTATAAGTGATGTCAAAAATAACAAGACTTTGTCTTGGCTTTTTCATTCTAGAGTGTTCGGACAATCACTGAATTTTTCAGTATTATGCGTATGAGGTTTCAACTGATGTTGCAACTGAGCTTGCAACCAGTATTATTAGCATGTGGTTTCAACTGGGGTTGCAACTGAACTTGCAACCACTGTGTAAAAAGTGCACTTTGTGCTTGCAACTCTATTACCAGAGAGGTTTTAAGACAAATTACCTCACATCTGTTTTTGAGACACCAAAAAGCGGCTTTTTCAAAACAAAAACATCATAGCTCAAAATAAGACTTTAACCTTAGAAATAAAAATTATTAAAGGTACTCAACACAGACATATTTAGCAAAAGTATTCAATTAGATTGATAATGACATACCCCTATGTCACTTCTTAATGATTCAAACTTGTTTGTATCAAGGGGCTTTGTGAAAATATCTGCTAATTGTCTTTCAGTTGAAACATGTTCTAAAATTAAGCTCTTTTCTTCAACTAGTTCTCTAATAAAATGATGCCTTAGATCAATATGTTTAGTTCTGGAATGTTGAACTGGATTTTTAGCTAAATCTATAGCACTTTTGTTATCACAAAACAAAGTTAATATTTCTTGTTTAACATTATAATCAGTTAACATCTGTTTCATCCAAATAAGTTGAGTGCATCCACTTCCAGCTGCAACATATTCTGCCTCAGCAGTAGATAAAGATATGCAATTTTGCTTTTTACTGAACCAAGAAACAAGGTTGTTTCCAAAATAAAAACAACCACCAGAAGTACTCTTTCTATCATCTATGTTTCCTGCCCAATCTGCATCACAGTAGCCACTTAGAAAATGGTTTGTATCTTTAGAATACCATAGGCCTAGGTGAAGTGTTCCTTTTACATACCTTAGAATTCTTTTGACAGCTAGAAGATGAGGTTCTAAAGGATTTTCCTGATATCTGGCACAAACTCCTACACTTAGGCAAAGGTCTGGTCTACTAGCAGTTAAATACAGCAAACTTCCAATCATGGATCTATAAAGACTTGGACAGACATTTTTACCTTTATCATTTTTGGACAGTTTAAGGGTAGTACTCATAGGGGTTCTCTTCTCTTTACTCTCACTCAGACCAAACTTTTTAACAAGATTGTCTGCATACTTACTTTGGCACAGAAAAATGCCTTTCTCATTCTGTTTAACTTGCAATCCTAGAAAGTAAGTTAGTTCACCTCCACCACTCATTTCAAATTCATTCTTCATATCAGAAATGAATTCTTCTATCCTTTTATTAGAAGTAGAGCCAAAGACAATGTCATCAACATAGATTTGAGCAATTATTATGTCCTTTGTGGTTTTCTTAGTAAACAAAGTTTTATCAATTCCTCCTCTGTTAAAGCCTTTTTCAATCAAGTACTTGGTTAATCTATCATACCAAGCTCTAGGAGCTTGTTTTAGGCCATACAATGCCTTTTTCAACAAATAGACATGTTCAGGAAAGTTAGGATCCTCAAATCCCTTAGGTTGACAGACATAAACTTCTTCATTAATCACACCATTCAGAAAAGCACTCTTTATGTCAAGTTGAAACAGTTTAAAATCATACAGACATGCAAGAGACAGTAGCATTCTAATGGATTCAATTCTAGCTACTGGAGCAAAGGTTTCATCAAAATCAATTCCCTCAATTTGTGTATAACCCTGAGCTACCAACCTAGCTTTATTTCTGATAATAACTCCATCTTCATTACTTTTATTTCTAAAGATCCATTTAGTCCCTATAATATTTTTATTAGAAGGTCTGGGTACTAAAGTCCATACATCATTCCTTTCAAATTGGGACAGTTCATCTTGCATAGCTAAGATCCATTCACTATCTTCCAAAGCCTCTTTTATGTTCTTAGGTTCTAACTGAGAGAGGTAACAAGCAAAATGAACAACATTATTTCTCTTACCTCTGGTTTTCATACCTGAAGTGACTTCTCCTATGACATTGTCAAGAAAGTGGTTTTTCTGAGTCCTTACATAACGTGGCTTGCTTGTAGTTGGGATACCAGATCCTCCTTCTTCTTCTTCTTCTTCAGATTCTGCTGAATTCTGGGTTTCAACTGTGGTTCCAACCTCAGTTCCAACCTCTGTAACAATCTCGGTTGTAACTTCAGTTTCAACTGGACTTCCAACCTCTATGGGACTGCTTGTTTGCTGAACTTCTGCTTTCTCTTTTTCTGCAATCTCAGATTGTTCATCATCACCTGTATTCTCATCAACAGTTTTTAGGTCATCAAATAACACATTATAAGATTCCATAACACAGTTTGTTCTTTGATTAAAGACTCTAAAAGCTCTACTATTCTGAGGCAATTCTTTTTCAGCTTTTTCAAACACATAGCAGCTGTTTGTTGATCTGACTCCAGTCATGACCAAATCATTGTTAAGATCAGTAATTAGACACCTATTTTTGTTGAATTTAACAATCATCTTGTTGTCACATAGTTGACTAATACTAATAAGATTAGCTTTTAGTCCATCTACAAGAAAAACATCATCAATATTAGGCATTCCAGGTTTGCTTAAGGTACCTTTACCAATAATTTTACCTGTATCTCCACCTCCAAACACAACAGTGTTACCTGTAAGAATGGTGACATTTTTTAGGAGACTTGCAGTACCTGTCATATGCTTAGAGCATCCACTGTCAAAATACCAATCATTAGAAGTAACAGCATTCAAAGAGTTAATAACAGCTTTGTTGTTAGCAATTAAAGTTGCTTTTTCTTTAACTTTCCAGACCCATTTCAAATTTTTATTGACAGAAGCCAACCAGGTTTTCTGGGAAATATACTTTCTGTTTCTTTTTAAATAACACTGGATTTCAGAATGACCAGGTTTTTTACAGAAATTACACAACTTCAACCTAAAGTTATTTTTATCCCTAAAGCTATTCAGTTTATTCATGGTTGCAACTGAGGTTATACCTGAGCTTCCAACCTTCTTTACAAAAACCTGAGTTTTATTCCTGGTTGCAACTCTAGTTGCAACTGAGCTTCTAACCTTATTTTCAAACTTATGAGTTTTAGCTTTAGCAACAGCTTCAATAAAGGTGGTTTTTCCTGTACCTTTACCACCATAGTACCCTAGACCCCTGATATCTTTAGAGCCTCTAGAATATGACAACATGTCATCTAATTTTTCTGAGGCAGAAACATTCATCAGTTTTATTATCTTTTTAGTTTCAGTAAGTTCAGCCAGTTGTAGTTTAAGCTTCTCAGTAAGACTTTTAACCTCATCCTTTAGATTAACATTAAGTTTGCTTATGATCAAGGATTGTTTACTCAGACATTTATACTTTTCATAAAGAACAAGATATTGCTGAGAAATGTCTTCATCAGAAGGTTCTTCCTCATCACTGCTATAGATTTCAGGAGCAGTTGTAACTATGGTTGAAACATGTTCACAGTCACTTTCATAAGTAGATTCTTTTTCAGTGATTATTCCCATAAAATTAACAAAATTAGAATCATCCTCTTCATCACTGTTGCTCTCAGAATCACAATCACTATCACTATGAGTGGTTATATAAGCATTTTTGTTCCTTTTTAAGGTATTTGCACACTCAGCCTGAATATGACCAAAACCTCTACATTCTCTACACTGAATCTCTTTAGGTTTGTATTCTTTGTTATCATTTTCTTTGGAATTCCACTTTCCTGTAGAGTTATTGTTGAACCTAGACTCTGTCTTAAACTGGTTATCCTTTTTCTGAAAGTTTTTAGATGAACCAGTATCATCCTCCTTTTTCTTATAAAACTTCTTGTACACCTTTTTTGCAAAGAAAGCTAGTTGTTCTTCATCACTCTTTTTATCACAGGCATTAGATTCAGATTTCTTAGCTTGAAATGCTATTCCCCTTTCTGGTCTTTTATGTTTGAAGAATTTCAGTTCATGAGTACTTAGATTTCCTATGAGTTCTTCAAGTTTAAGATTATCTAAGTCAGTTGATTCTTCAATGGCTGTGACCTTAATTTCAAACCTTTCTGGGAGTGACCTAAGAGTTTTCTTAACAAGTTTAGCATCACTGTATTTTTCACCTAAGGTTCCAGCTTGATGAGCAATGTGGCAGATTCTACCATTAAATTGTTCAATGTTTTCATCTTCCTCCATTCTTAAGTTCTCAAATTGGGTAGTTAACTGTTGAAGTTTGAAAGCTTTTACTTTAGTGGTTCCTTCAAAAGTAACTTGCAAAATATCCCATGCTTCTTTAGCTGTTTCACAATGAGAGATATACCTGAATACGCTGAGAGTTACACCAGCAAAAATCAAGTTTATGGCTGTTGAGTTGGCACTTGATTTTCTGTCTTCTTCAGCAGACCATCTGTCTTCAGGTAAGAGAATCAGTTCTCCTTCATTATCCATGGTAGTTGGAGCCTCCCATCCATACATAACAGTCTTCCATGCATGTTCATTCTGCTGTTTGATGAAAGACCTCATTCTAATTTTCCATACTCCATAGTTTACTCCTCCTTCAAGCAATGGAGGTTTGTTGAAGGCGTTTCCTTCCCTCATTAAGTCCATTGTTACTAGAACACAGGATCCACACTAAGTAAGATCTAGTGTGAAGCTCTGATACCAATTGAAATTCCTATCCGCTGTTCTAGATGCAGTTTTGCAGTAAGGTTCCAAGTGAGGTTGGAACTGCAGTTGGAACCAAGTGTATTAATGGACCGAACTGTTTTAAAATTAAATGTACTTGAAAATAATTCACACGCACATTTAACAACGGAGTTCACCTAACTAGGCTACGTCTCCGGGGCACTTACCCAGATTATGATATTATAAAAAGCTTACAATATATGACTCAAGTCTTAATGAAAAACTTAGACTCCCTCTAGGTTTTTCTGCCTATCACTATATTGCTCCTACTCTATAACTATCACTTATAAATCAATGGCATCCCACCATTGTTTTCTTTTTAAAGCTCACGTGTATTCTCTCTAGAAAATAAGTTCTTTATAATTTAGAACACACACTTTTTACAAGCTAGGTTATCAACTATTTATAAGTAAAAACAATCTTCTTGCTTCAAGATCTTTTATGATTGCTTTTGACTTCTTTTGATTGGCTTCAATCTCTCCATATTGCACGTCTGCCTTTTGTAGGATTGACATCAATCTTCATAAGTTAATACCTGTTTAATAACAAGCTTGAAAGTAGGAGTTAGTCTTTTCCTATAACTAGGAAACATATAAAGATAATATCTTTTAGAGATAATATCTTTCCATATATATATGAAACACCTAACTCCATATTACATTCAATCTTTAAACGAATTATACTGAATATAGATAAGGAACAAAAGATTGAAACAAGTGATAAAGATTTGCATAAGAATAGAGATATAGATTTAAAAGGAAACATATCTTTATAAACTAATCTCCTTATATCTTTTAGGAAACATCTTTCCTTACCACTTTGATATTCTCAATTTACGCATATTAAACCTTTAAGATCATATGAGAATATATCCTGCATACTGTAGAACAAATAATAATCAATAAAGAACAGTTATGCAGATTTACAGAACAAGACAGAATTCTGCAGAACAGCAGGTTGGAACTGTGGTTGCAACTGAGGTTGCAACTGGTACTTGAAACCACCAACGCTGTCTCAGCAGGTTGGAGAAACCTATCAACATAGGTTGTAACTGAGGTTGTAACATTGCTTGTAACCTAACAACAGTTGTCTCAGTAGGTTGTAACTGAGGTTGCAACATTGCTTGAAACCTAACAACTCTGTCTTAGTTCTTAATAACAGTTAGGATTTATCTAGTAAAAACCAATAGACAATAAACAATATTTAGACCAGAAATCTGGTCCTAACAATGAGTGATGAAGAACAACTAGCTTTCTTTGCAAAAAAGGTGTACAAGAAGTTTTATAAGAAAAAGGAGGATGATACTGGTTCATCTAAAAACTTTCAGAAAAAGGATAACCAGTTTAAGACAGAGTCTAGGTTCAATAATAACTCTACAGGAAAGTGGAATTCCAAAGAAAAGGATAACAAAGAATACAAACCTAAAGAGATTCAGTGTAGAGAATGTAGAGGTTTTGGTCATATTCAGGCTGAGTGTGCAAACACTTTAAAAAGAAACAAAAATGCTTATATAACCACTAATAGTGATAGTGATTCTGAGAGTAACAGTGATGAAGAGGATGGTTCCAATTTTGTTAATTTCATGGGAATAATCACTGAAAAAGAACCTACTTATGAAAGTGACTGTGAGCAGGTTTCAACCCCAGTTACAACTGCCTGTGAAACATATAGCAGTGATGAGGAAGAGCCTTCTGATGAAAACATTACTAAGCAATACCTTGTTCTGTATGAAAAGTATAAATGTCTGAGTAAACAATACTTGATCATAAGCAAACTGAATGTTGATCTAAAGGATGAGGTTAAAAGTCTTACTGAGAAGCTTAAATTACAACTGGCTGAACTTACTGAAACTAAAAAGATAATAAAATTGCTGAATGTTTCTGCTTCAGATAAATTAGATGACATGCTGTCATATTCTAGAGGCTCCAAAGATATCAGTGGTCTAGGTTACTATGGTGGTAAGAGTACAGGAAAAACTACTTTTATTGAAGCTGTTGCTAAAGCTAAAACTCATGATTTTGACCACAAGGTTAGAAGCTCAGTTGCAACCAGAGTTGCAACCAGGAATAAAACTCAGGTTTATGTAAAGAAGGTTGGAAGCTCAGTTACAACCAAAGTTGCAACCATGAATAAACTGAATAGCTTTAGGGATAAAAGTAACTTTAGGTTGAAGTTGTGTAATTTCTGTAAAAAACCTGGTCATTCTGAAATCCAGTGTTATTTAAAAAGAAACAGAAAGTATATTTCCCAGAAAACCTGGTTGGCTTCTGTCAATAAAAATTTGAAATGGGTCTGGAAAGTTAAAGAAAAAGCAACTTTAGTTGCTAACAACAAAGCTGTTATTAACTCTTTGAATGCTGTTACTTCTAATGATTGGTATTTTGACAGTGGATGCTCTAAGCATATGACAGGTACTGCAAGTCTCCTAAAAAATGTCACCATTCTTACAGGTAACACTGTTGTGTTTGGAGGTGGAGATACAGGTAAAATTATTGGTAAAGGTACCTTAAACAAACCTGGAATGCCTAATATTGAGGATGTTTTTCTTGTAGATGGTCTAAAAGCTAATCTTATTAGTATCAGTCAACTCTGTGATAATGAAATGACTGTTAAATTTGACAAAGAAAGGTGTCTAATTACTAATCTTAACAATGATTTAATCATGACTGGAGTTAGATCAACCAACAGTTGCTATGTGTTTGAAAAAGCTGAAAAAGAATTGCCTCAAAGTAGGTGTAATCAAGCCATTACTAATAATGTGGATATCTGGCATAAAAGGCTTGGGCATGTGAACTACAAAACCTTAGATAAGCTTGTTAACAAGGAATTGATAAGAGGAATTCCTAAACTTAGTGCTAAAACTCAGAGTGTCTGTGGTGATTGTGCTATAGGCAAACAAACCAAAAGTATTCACAAAAGTACAAGTCAAATCTACACTAAGAGAGTCCTAGAACTTCTTCATATTGACCTGATGGGGCCTATGTAAACTGCTAGTATAGGTGGTAAGAAGTACATTTTGGTAGTTGTAGATGATTTTTCTAGATACTCTTGGGTAGTATTCTTAAAGGATAAGTCTGAAACTTTTGAACTGTTCAAAACCCTGTGCTTAAAATTGCAACTTGAAAAAGGTTCCATCAGTGGTAATATTGCTAGGATTAGAAGTGATCATGGAACTGAATTTGAAAACATCAAGTTTAGAGAATTCTGGAACTCCTTAGGTATAAGTCATGAGTTTTCTGCTCCTAAGACTCCACAGCAAAATGGTATAGTTGAAAGAAAAAATAGAACCATTCAGGAAATGGCTAGAGTCATGCTTAACTCTAAGAAACTTGCCAACAGATTTTGGGCTGAAGCTGTTAATACTGCCTGTCATATAGTTAATAGGGTTTACATTAATAAAGGCACTTCCATGACTGCTTATGAAATATGGAAAGGTAGAAAACCCAATGTTAAGTATTTTCAAGTCTTTGGATGTGTCTGTTACATTCTCAGGGATAGGGAGCATCTTGGTAAATTTGACTCTAAAAGTGATAAAGGAATCTTTCTTGGTTATGCTCAGAATAGTAGAGCATTTAGAGTCTTTAATCAAAGAACAAACTGTGTTATGGAATCTTATAATGTGTTATTTGATGACCTAAAAACTGTTGATGAGATTATAGGTGATGATGAACAGCCTGAGACTGCAGAAAAAGGGAAAGAAGAAACTCAACAAACAGGAATTCCCATAGTGGTTGGAAGTCCAGTTGCAACTGAAGTTACAACTGAGGTTGGAACTGAGGTTGGAACCACAGTTGAAACCCAGAATTCAACAGAATCTGAAGAAGAAGAAGAAGAAGAAGGAGGATCTGGTATCCTAACCACAAGCAAGCCACGTTATGTAAGGACTCATAAAAACCACTCTCTTGACAATGTCATAGGAGAAGTCACTTCAGGTATGAAAACCAGAGGTAAGAGAAATAATGTTGTTCATTTTGCTTGTTACCTCTCTCAGTTAGAACCTAAGAACATAAAAGAGGCTTTGGAAGATAGTGAATGGATCTTAGCTATGCAAGATGAACTGTCCCAATTTGAAAGGAATGATGTATGGACTTTAGTACCCAGACCTTCTAATAAAAATATTATAGGGACTAAATGGATCTTTAGAAATAAAAGTAATGAAGATGGAGTTATTATCAGAAATAAGGCTAGGTTGGTAGCTCAGGGTTATACACAAATTGAGGGAATTGATTTTGATGAAACCTTTGCTCCAGTAGCTAGAATTGAATCCATTAGAATGCTACTGTCTCTTGCATGTCTGTATGATTTTAAACTGTTTCAACTTGACATAAAGAGTGCATTTCTGAATGGTGTGATTAATGAAGAAGTTTATGTCTGTCAACCTAAGGGATTTGAGGATCCTAACTTTCCTGAACATGTCTATTTGTTGAAAAAGGCATTGTATGGCCTAAAACAAGCTCCTAGAGCTTGGTATGATAGATTAACCAAGTACTTGATTGAAAAAGGCTTTAACAGAGGAGGAGTTGATAAAACTTTGTTTACTAAGAAAACCACAAAAGACATAATAATTGCTCAAATCTATGTTGATGACATTGTCTTTGGCTCTACTTCTAATAAAAGGATAGAAGAATTCATTTCTGATATGAAGAATGAATTTGAAATGAGTGGTGGAGGTGAACTAACTTACTTTCTAGGATTGCAAGTTAAACAGAATGAGAAAGGCATTTTTCTGTGCCAAAGTAAGTATGCAGACAATCTTGTTAAAAAGTTTGGTCTGAGTGAGAGTAAAGAGAAGAGAACCCCTATGAGTACTACCCTTAAACTGTCCAAAAATGATAAAGGTAAAAATGTCTGTCCAAGTCTTTATAGATCCATGATTGGAAGTTTGCTGTATTTAACTGCTAGTAGACCAGACATTTGCCTAAGTGTAGGAGTTTGTGCCAGATATCAGGCAAATCCTTTAGAACCTCATCTTCTAGCTGTCAAAAGAATTCTAAGGTATGTAAAAGGAACACTTCACCTAGGCCTATGGTATTCTAAAGATACAAACCATTTTCTAAGTGGCTACTGTGATGCAGATTGGGCAGGAAACATATAGATGATAGAAAGAATACTTCTGGTGGTTGTTTTTATTTTGGAAACAACCTTGTTTCTTGGTTCAGTAAAAAGCAAAATTGCATATCTTTATCTACTGCTGAGGCAGAATATGTTGCAGCTGGAAGTGGATGCACTCAACTTATTTGGATGAAACAGATGTTAACTGATTATAATGTCAAACAAGAAATATTAACTTTGTTTTGTGATAACAAAAGTGCTATAGATTTAGCTAAAAATCCAGTTCAACATTCCAGAACTAAACACATTGATCTAAGGCATCATTTTATTAGAGAACTAGTTGAAGAAAAGAGCTTAATTTTAGAACATGTTTCAACTGAAAGACAACTAGCATATATTTTCACAAAGCCCCTTGATACAAACAAGTTTGAATCATTAAGAAGTGACATAGGGGTATGTCATTATCAATCTAATTGAATACTTTTGCTAAATATGTCTGTGTTGAGTACCTTTAATAAGTTTTATTTCTAAGGTTAAAGTCTTATTTTGAGCTATGATGTTTTTTGTCTTGAAAAAGCCGCTTTTTGGTGTCTCAAAAACAGATGTGAGGTAACTTGTCCTTAAAAACCTCTCTCGTAATAGAGTTGCAAGCACAAAGTGCAAATTTTTTATGATGGTTGCAAGTTCAGTTGCAACATCAGTTGAAACCTCACACTCTCAATAGTTGGTTGGAAGTTCAGTTGCAACTCCAGTTGAAACCTCGTGTTAAAAATACTGGTTGCAAGCTCAGTTGAAACATCAGTTGAAACCTCAGTCTACATTATAACTGTCAAGACAAAGTCTTATTTTTTTTGACATCACTTATACTCTTTCCTTGCTGAGGTCATCAAACAAGTTTTTGTGTAGAGATAAAAACGGATTTGCTCAATATAAGCTCCTAAAATCTAATCTTTATTAAGGCTATTCAATGATAAACATATTTTCTTAGGTAAATTGCTAGATTTTTGTTTTTCAAAAGCTTAAATATCTTTCTAATTGCTATCTTTATCTTGAATCAATTCAAATTTCCTTCAAAGCTTCAACTCTTGTATTTTCAAATTTGGATAAGTCTGTTTACAAAGGAATGTTTATCTGTGTTAACTGCTTGATTTATCTTCAATGCCAACTGTTTTATTCGTTATTTAAGAGTTATTAATTTTTCAAAAGCCTTGTTGATAAGAAACTTCCTATTTTTTTTTGGCTAAATTTGTTTCATAATTGATTTGCATGTATCTCTTTCCAATTACAAAAAGATATGGACTTTATTGTTATTTCTATATATTCTTTTTACTATCCCAAAATAATCAATTATCAAAATTACTCTCTCTCTCTCTCTGTAAATCCTTTAGTCCTCTGTAAAACCCTAGTTTCGCAGTACAACCGACTATCAGGTTCTAAGTAAGGTTCTAACCTCCCAGTTGAAACCATGTCTAGAAACCCCAATTCATTCTGATGATGATATTACTCTAAAGAATTTCATGTCCAAATCTCCACCCAAGACAGGCTCAACTGCTAAGGTAAGTAAACCTTCCTCATCTAAGAAACAGAGGGTAAAGAAACGTGCTAAGAGAGATTATGATACTGCTCCTTTTATTGCTAAGTTTGACTATACTCCTAAGTATAATGAGATTGATCCCAGATTCTGGAGTAGAAGTATGTATAGGAGGTTTAGATCTTTTTCAGGTAGGGAAATTCACAGTAATGATGGTTTTTCAATAAGCAGTGAAGATGAGGAAGAAGAGGTTGTAAGGGATACACCCCTAAGGGAAAGACCACCCCAATCTGGCGTACCTCGGAACTAGTTTGTCAGAGTTGTGACAAATAGGGGGAGTAAAATGAAAGTTTATGTTTTTCTGTTTTCAGTTTGATGTTTAATGTTTCAGTTTCAAGACTATGTTGTTTTCAGTTATGCTGTATTGAGACTATTATGTGCTTGTTTGGCTTTAATAACTCTGTAATTTCTTTCTTTGTTGAATGCCTTTAAACTTGAAACAGGTCTGAAAACATACTGTGTGCATATAAATTGTGCTTATGTGATATGCCTGCAATTCTAACTTGCAGGGGGAGCTAAAACAGATATCTCAAAAGTTTGATACAATACAAATGCTGTATTGAATTTGCAGATGGATTTATGTGATTTATAAACTTAGTTGATTTGTCAAAACCAATGACAAAGGGGGAGATTGTTAGGACCAGATTTCTGGTCTAAATTCTATTTGTTGTCTAATGGTTTTTACTAAATAAATCCTATCTGTTTGTTAAGAACTAAGACAGAATTGACAGGTTTCAAGTACCAGTTGCAACCTCAGTTACAACCTACTAAGACAGTAGTGTTAGGTTTCAAGTACCAGTTGCAACCTCAGTTACAACCTACTAAGACAGTAGTGTTAGGTTTCAAGTTCCAGTTGCAACCTCAGTTACAACCTGCTTAGACAGCGTTGATGGTTTCAAGTACCAGTTGCAACCTCAGTTGCAACCACAGTTCAACCTGCTGTTAAAGCAGAATTCTGTCAAGTTCTGTAATTCTGCATTACTACTATTTAATTGTTAATCACTTGTTTTAAAGTATGCAGGATATATTCTCATAAGGTCTTAAACGTTTTATATGTGTTTATTGAGAATATCAAAGTGTTAAGGAAAGATGTCTTATTAAAGATATAAAGAGATTAGTTTATAAGGTTGTTTCCTTTTGAATATGATCTCTTCTCTTATGATAATCCTTATCACTTGTTTCAATCTTTGTTCCCTATCAAATCAGTATGATACGTTTAAGATTGAATAAAATTAGGAGTTAATGTCTTACATGAATATCTAAAAGATATTATCTTGCCAAGATATGATCTTTTTATATGTTTCCTTGTTATAGGAAAATACTAACTCCTACAATCAAGCTTGTTATTTAACAGGTATCAACCAATCATGATTGAAGTCTATTCACGCTGAAGAATCACGTATTACATGGAAAGACTAAAGTCAATCATTAAAGTCAAAAGCAATCACAAAAGACCTTCAAAGATAGAAGATTGTTTTTGCTTATATATAGTTGATAACTAAGCTTGTAAATGTGTGTGTTCTAAATTATAAAGAACTTATTTTCTAGAGAGAATACACGTGAGCTTTAAAAAGAAAACAATGGTGGGATGCCATTGATTTATAAGTGATAGTTATAGAGTAGGAGCAATATAGTGATAGGCAGAAAAACCTAGAGGGAGTCTAAGTTTTTCATTAAGACTTGAGTCATATATTGTAAGCTTTTTATAATATCATAATCTGGGTAAGTGCCCCGGAGACGTAGCCTAGTTAGGTGAACTCCGTTGTTAAATGTGCGTGTGAATTATTTTCAAGTACATTTAATTTTAAAAACAGTTCTGTCCATTAATACACTTGGTTCCAACTGCAGTTCCAACATTACTTGGAACCTTATACACTTGATCCCAACTGCAGTTCCAACCCCACTTGAAACCTTACTGCAAAACTGCATCTAGAACAGCGGATAGGAATTTCAGGCTTAATTGTACTTTGTACACCTACTTGGAATTTGTACACAAGAGTATCAAAATTCTTCGCAATTTTGTCGGTAGTAGTCTCCATGTTATCATTCGGTTAAAGTACGTAGCTCGGACTCGGTCCATTTATTTGGATGACCACTGGTTATGTGTGTTTTAAGGATCGTCTTTGTTATTTTATACAATAAATTATCCCTTTTTCTAAACAATTTGAACTGTTAATTGAAGAAAGCTAGTTAATAATCACTTAAGTTTGTAATTGCTTCTTTGCATGTCAGCACTAGAACGTCGCTTATCAAGCCAACTAATATATGATTTGTACATAAAAAATGGAAATAGGCATAATCATTTTGGATTGTTGTTATAATTAACTTCTTTTTATCGTGTAATACAAGTAATTAGGCAGATTACAAAATGTACATACAAAGGCGAACATAGGCAAACCGTTAGAATCATTGTTGAAGTTATTTTTTAGTGTAACATTTGTTAAATAAAAGTAGAATTATACTAAGAAGCGAAAATAAGCACAATGATGAGTTATTAACCGGACCACTGGAAATTAGTAGGACTAAAGCTTTTGTTGAGTTGGTTTGTCCTTTACCTTTTCATGAGTTTTGAAAAAGAAAATAAAAACGAAATAGAATAACAATAGAACTGTAAAAACTGCAAAATATTTGAAACTATTGAAAGTGATCTCAAGAACAATTAGAGTTATGGTATATTAAAATTGAGAAAAAGAGAGCTTTTTAGGAAATTTTGAAAACATTGTTGAACCGACGAATTTCGTCGGTTTAATCTGTAGCACGTAGTAAACCGAAATATCTTATGATTGTTTAAGTTCTTATGGTAAAGATTAATGATAAAAGGGGATTCATTAGTGATATTCCTTTTGAAGATTAATGATGATGTTTGTCATTAAAGGAAAAATGAGATGTAAAAGTAGAGATGTGGGGATAAAGCCTAAAATCATTCAACTAAGAGCATGCATTGTCTGCCTTTTGAGGAATCACTAATCCTTTTAATTAGCTTACCATCAAATAACTTTTTGTAAAACACTAAACTTTTCTCCTTTCTTAATCCATTATTAAGATATCAAGTTACACGGCCACGATTAGTATAATATTTTCTAGATATCCTGAATCAATTATAAAACGCGTTTCAAAACGTTTGATCTATCTGCTGGAAAAGTTTTCCAGCTTTCTTAAACTCATAAAATGCAAAAGGTGTAACCGTGTAAGTTGTAACTAATTAAGCATATGCTTAGTCTTTCCCCTAAATGTCTCAACTGTATATCATGGCTTATGTAATTATTGGATGATTGTGTACGACAACTTATTGTTCTCAAGTGTGAACTTCATCAATTATCATAATTTTTGTAGTTATATTGATATTATAAAACATGGCTTTTAATGCAAACTTATGTTACGAGTCGTCGTATAGATGCTTATGTTTAACTCATTAACATTCAAGTTTTTAGTCTCACAAGCACGTAGTCGTTGAGCTTTCGTCCCTACAAGAAAACAAAATATTATGTTGTTTTCGTTTTAATTCTGTAGCTAATTTAAGCACATCTTTGTCACCAGTTTCTTGTAAGACAAGTGTGTTAGCATATAACCAAGCGGGGCATTAAAGTGGTTGAAAAGTTATTATGATCTAATACGGAGTTGTGACTATCCCCTAACATTCGGGTGTGCACCCAACCATACATTTTGTTGGATATCAATTATAATCTATCAATCTGAAAACAAACTGTGTAACTAATCTAAAATACACTGGCTAAACTAAGTACTGCTTCAGAAAGGGGATATAATCTATTTGGTCATATTAATTGGGAGGTTATACTACCACAATGGAATGATTTTCAAAAGACTACATTGACAAAAGTAAACTTTTGTAATATATTATCAAAATATTGATATCATGCTTCAGTATTTAAACATAGACACCTTTCATGCTCTAACCTTCTATTTCAAGGAAAATAAATCTCTCTTATTTAGAAAAATGGACGATTCATGGAGGATGCTAATTGGAATGACAAACGAACGGAAACACAAGCATAATATTCCACGTAGGAGATCAACCGAGGACAGGTCGACTTCACTAGGACCCGAAGACTTCAAAGACGTCTTCGGTGGGCCACCTAGGACTATACTGGCACGCCAATTCTCTGCCATGTCATCGCAGAACGAGGAGTTTTTTTGGCCTCAGAAGAGTGAAGGGTTTCACAATGATGTATTTACAAAGTCGAATTCTTCGTCTGTTTTGAGCTCGGATGAGCTCAGCAACGGCGACAGTTCGTTCTTGGCGTTTTCTTCCAAGCTAAGGTAATAAACTGTATTTACACTTAACACTCCTTTATTTCTTGCAGTGGAAGAGGCTATAAAGGACAAAGGGTTGTACTCGCAATCCAACAATCCAACAATGAGTCTTGCAATTCCATAAAATAGCACCTTGTTTTTTGCAACTGTGGAATGTTAACCTTGACTCCGCCTCTGATTTCTTGCTCAATTTCTGTTTTAAGAATATAAAATGTTTAGCTTGTCATTATAATTTTAAATTCAGTTAAAAGTTCAGCTATAGAGTCCCAAATAGTTAAATTGAGAGCTAGTCTGCTTAAATTGCGTGACAAAAGTAAACATAGTTACTCAAAAGCACGGATTTTAAAAGCTTGATTCGTAGCACGATATAAATCTTGATTGAAAATTTTTGGCTTTCCTGTTTTAAAGCCAATAAAACTTCCGCTTTTAGCAAAGCTCTTGCAAAAGGCTTTAGCCACATTTTCTGTTTCTAACAAATTGCAGTCAAATGTTGAAATGGCTAATGCAGTGAAGATCATGAATGGCTTCTTACGCTGATTTTTTAAGAGATGAGATCAGGAAACCTGAGAATTCCAATTGATTGTCTTGTTTGGTTTCAATTTTTTGGGCTTCATTTTTTCCGAACAAAGTTTTACTGCATTTTGTAGCCTGAAAAGTCTGAGCTTTTGCCTTCAAGTCTGAAACTTTTAAAAGTTGGAAGCTGGATGAAAGTAGCAATTTACCAAACTCACATAAGCTTTTTATTTCCTAAACACTTCAGCCAAATAAGCCCCAAATGTTTAGTCTAGGCAATTGGTTAGTGGCTAAATCTTTTGGCAAACCTACAAGATATTTGATGACATTTACGCTTCCGTCATCCTTCCAGAACATATAATAATGTAATATCAAATAGATTTGATAGTTAAACAGCATTAGATGTAAGTGTGTAGCCTCTCTTCAAGTCACTATTATCAGAAAACAACTTTTGTCTCGAGTTATCTGGTAACATAGTTTCAATTTAGAAACTTCCTTTTTTTCTAAAACTCTATGTGCTATATTTTTAGGCCTATAAATATCCCAAATAGATGGAGCTCATCTGTGATGCTTAACGAAGAACAGCAATGGCAACAAGGTCCTGAATTTCCGACCCATAATTCGTCCAATCTCGACAGCTTATTTACAGAAATTAATTTCGTTGACAATTTCAAAAGCTTCCACAAAAAAGTCACTGAAAGGTGTTCATCTCAAGAGCAAGAGACCCTTGAAAGTACTCTATATGATGATTTAGTAGATGACCAAGAACTTAATGTGGAAGATGGGTTTATTCAAGAATACGGCAATGATGATGAAGTTATGAGCTCTTATGTGATTGACCTTGGTAGGGATGATAGAGAAAAGATAGACGAAGAGGCGGGAGTTGACGAAGCGATTGCTTGGGTTAAAGGACAGTTTTCTTCAGAAAAAAAATGGAGTAGTAACTGCGTAAATAATTACCGTGAAAAACAAGGTAATTTTGTAACCATGTCATGTGTCAAGTAGCAGAAACAGTATGAAAGGTTAAGTAGCAAAACTGTAATCAAGTCCGTTTGACCTTACGAATAAAACAAAGCATTGTGTGGGAGATATTTATTTTCTGTTTTTGTAACCTCTACAGGATTTTCAGGTAGACACATGTACGAAGATGGAACAAGTCGATTCCCAATGGTAATTTTTTTAGAATTTCAATTTACTTGTTGTACTGTTTACCCGTCAAGTTATACTTTTTGCGCCTTCTAATTATTTCTATATTAGTGAGGTGAATAAGTTTTGCTGCTACCAATAAGACCATTCATTATTTTCACATGCATGCAAGATTATGAAGCTCCTGTATTCATTAAACTTCTTTCTTTTTCAGGATAAAGATCATAATGAAATGGATTATGAAAAGCTGATGAAGATAGATGTAAGCTTCTTTTGGTTAGTCATTATTCATTAGTTAACTGCAGACTAAGCTGTTAAGCTTAAAACCTACAAAAAAGTTGGGTTCTGATTTTCTTGACTGAAATAGCTTCAAGTTCTTTTCTCACACCAAAAAATAAAAAAAGTTGAAGCTTCTTCAGGCCAGAAAATACAAAAACTGGACCTTTTAGACTAGCTAACCAAATAAGCAAAAAGGCAAATAACTGGAGCTTGAGAGCTGCAACTATAAGTCTAACAAACAGGTCAACTTTACTTCGACTAACTAACTAGTTTCTGTTTATAACATAGATGAAAATGGAGCAACTCGACAATGACATTATTAAGTGGGCATCTGATAAGGAAGCTAATATCTGTCTTCTTCTTTCAACACTGCATCAAGTAAGATATCTACAAATTAGTCTTCTTTTGCATTACGGAAAATTAACGTCTACGAATTGTAATACCAGTTTTCTGCACCGTCATATATAGCCACAGCCATCAAATATGACTATCTAAAAAAGTACAGTATATAAGTTTTTTCATGTAATCCTGTGCTGTAACTATTTCATTTATTTTGACTGTCCAACTTATGAACATAAACTCTTATGTCCAACTTATATCTGAGAGAGAGATGATGAGAACATTCTGTCAGTTAATTCCTTTCTTTTTGACTTTACTTTCTCACTAAAACAAAGTTCTGTTATGTTTGATGAAAAAATGGAGAAAAAGTGAAAAACTATTTAGCTTGCCTTGCGAAAAAGTTAAATCCGAGCGAAAATAGCATTTATCAGGACTCGAATAACATCAGGAGAGCTATACTCCCCAACTTCTATCAGAATTTTAACAATAGTTTGAAAATTTGGGAAAAGTTGGATCCAATTGTGAGTTTTATGAAAGCGATGTGGTAAAGCCGGTATTTTGGGAGTCGGTGCTGCATGTGCTTGTTTAATATTTGACGTATAACTACAAATGGCGTGGCTGATAACAGTCGTAATATGTGTTTTCTAGATCTTATGGCCCAATAGTGGATGGTCTCCTGTGCCTCTAAAGAACCTCCAAGATAATGGCCAAGTGAGAAAGGCCTATAGAAAAGCGAGGTTATGTCTACACCCCGATAAGCTGCAGCAAAGAGGTGCAACAGCTATACAAAAGCACATTGCATCTAAAGTGTTTTCGATTCTACAGGTATAATAACGTTTCTGTGTATCAAATATTCATCCCTTCTTTCTTAGATTCGTTAAAAAGTCCAATTATAACTTCAACAAGTGAAGATAACAGAGCAGAAATAAAAAATATGAAGCTGGAAGTTATAATGGTAGAAAATGCAATTGGCCTATGTGAATGTGTGCGGGATTAAGACAAAAGTTTAGTCCTGCCATTTCGTAAACAAACAGTAACAAGATCGTTTAATTGTCTCATTTGAAATGATAACAACAAATTTAATGAGGAAAAAAATCGGCAACATCCTACAAAAGCATTTTTTTTGTTATACTAAATTCATACTTTTCTGGCATCAGAGTAATATATTGCAATCAAATGTTTCGAATTTTTTTATCTGTTCCTTTTTCTGTTTTCTTGTAAAATAAGAAAAGGACAAGGTTAGATAAGCTTGTCCAAGAGAGTTTGAAGTAGTATCTGAGAAGGTAACACTTTGAAATTAAGACTTTGTATTGTGGTTGCAGGAGGCATGGGCAACGTATATCTCTTAAAATAAATTTTTCATCAGCTGTAAGACGGGTCGACACAGTTTGTTTCGTTATGGCTTATAAGCTCTTCCTGTAATTTGCTTTTTTGCATTTTTGAGAACAAGTTGTTCTTCATTTGGTTGGTTTGGTTAAATGCTGAGTTAATTTGCGTAGTTGGTCTATCAAACTACCTAGAAAATTTAAGTTTCACTACCTCATGTAAGCCACCTTTTCAGCTTAAAAGACACAACCAAATTAGAGCTAAAAACTCGCTCCTTAAAGGTGGCGTGAATCAGCTGGGACATTTTAAGAACAGTGTCACCAAATTGTTCGCACTTTGTAATCTATCATGTCATAAACTTGCAACCTTTTGTATCATATAGTATAAAATTGTGCTTCAGTAGAAAACTTCGAAACTAATCATATGTGAGTTCACATTTGTAAGCTTAAATAAGTTCCAGAAACACATTTTTAACCTGAATATCGAGCCAAACTGATAAAAAATCTCGATGAAATTAAACCAGTCGAACTTACCAACCTTAATCACAGTGTATTCAAATTCTTTGCAGTTTTTTCGGTAGAATTTTCTTTACAGCGTATTCCAATTCTTTAAATTCAAACATCTCAAGACAAGATTTGCCAGTACCAAAATATCATTTTCCTCGTGCCCTTTTGCAGCCCTTGAATCAAAATTATCGAACAAACAATTCCCCTCCATTCCTCCGATTTTGACAGCGAAGTCGCCTTCTTCCAGATTAGCAGTTCAACAAGTACCATTCCAAAGCTATAAAGTTGGCTTTTCTCTGTGAACTTTCTCGATAGAAAGTACGGAAATCAAACATAGACTTCACAACCGTGGTGAAATGACTCTGATGATTCTGATCAACTAATTTTACACTTGACGTGTCAAACTTGGAAGACATCGTTCATAGGGCTTTGTTTGGCTGCAATTATAAAGCAAACAACCTGGGTGTACGGAGGTTGAGCAAAGAGTTGGGTTCATCCAAGCGTAAACCTTCCAACTTTTCCAAGATAAAACCAAAATAGCTCAAAGCTGGTCAAAAAAGCTCTTAAAAAAATATATGTTCAAGCTTTTAAACAGAAAAGCTAGAACTTGGTTCCCTCCGCTTAAAGCTTTTCAGACCCAGAAATAATCAGCTTTTAAGTAGTCAATCAACTGTACTTCTCCTTTCAAGCACAATGGAAAAAACCTGGGCTGAAAATCCGCACTGAAACAAGCCGGTCTTTCTCTCACAAAAGGATATTCGTCAACTTAATAATTTTGCTTATGGATCCAGCCATACGAATATTACCAGTAATCTTTACAAGTGCACGATCCATCTTTAAAATGGTGGAACCGACTACGATCCCTCACGACAATCTCTCTGTTAAAAACCTTTGAAATAAGTTTAATTGCCAGGTGGCAATCCGCACACACCCTCAAGTTTTTAACTATCCGAATAGGCGTGTTTGGTGGTGTTTTAATAAGCATAAACGCAATTGCAATCTTTTCGCTATGATAAGTCAACTGAGTCTCTTTTTCCTCTTCCTCTATATCCGCGAGCACATTCGAAGTATGAGGTGTATAGCCTTCCAATTTCAACAACTTGGTGATTTTTGCCAACATGGCGTATATAGCATCGTTATCGGGATGAGACGTATCCCCCATCATAAATTCATAAACATGGTTTCCTAACTCAACGAGGCTATAACCCGGCGTTTTCTTCACCCCTTCTTTCAACATTTCGATCCTCACATTATGCACATCTCCCCAACGCCGTTCAGATGCATACAGATTCGACAAAAGCACGTAATCTCCACTATGTTTGGGTTCTAACTGAAATAACTTCGTTCTCACGTATTCTCCGAGTCCCAAATGCCCATGTATCGTACATGCCCCTAACAAAGTCCTCCAAATAACAGCATTGGGCTTAATCGGCATCTCTTTAATGTACTCATACGCTCTGTCCACCAACCCCGCTCTACCCAACAAATCAACCATACAACCATGATGCTCTATCCTCGGCACATACCCGAATTCCCTCTTCATCCTCTCGAAATAAGCAAACCCTTCGTCAACCAACCCACAATGACTACAAGCATACAAAACACCGATAAAACTAATCTCCGTCGGAACCAGACCCTCTTCTTCCAACTCCTTGAAAAGCCCAATCGCCTTCTCGCCAAAACCATTCATTGCCAACCCAACAACCAAAGCGTTCCACGACACAACGCTCCTCTCCCTCATCTCACTAAAAACCCTCCTCGCCTCGCAAATGCTCCCACACTTGGCATAAAGGTCAAGCAAAGCGTTACAAACATGCGAATTCCCATCCAACCCAACTTTCATTATATAAGCATGCGCCCTCCTACCCAACGCAAGCGCCCCAAGCTCCGCACAAGCCGTCAACAAAGTCACCATCGAAAACCCGTCCGCCAAGATCCCGTCTTTTCCAAAACCCATCTCTCGAAACAGCGTTAAGACCTCGTTCGGCCTACCGTTGAGCGCAAACCCATTCATAACACTATTCCAAGTCACCAAATTCCTCTCAGGCATTTCCTCAAACACCTTATGAGCACTCTCGGCACGCCCACAAGCCGCATACATGTGAACCAACGCGTTCATCACAAAAACTAGCTCACTAAACCCGTTTTTCACCAACACCGAATGAACCCTTTCCCCAAAACCCACATCCAGAGCCTTCACAACCGCTTTGAGTAAAAAAGGAAAAGTATGCGTATCTGGCTCGACGTTTTTCGCCCTCATTTCGTTATAAACTTCTAAACTTGTTATCGGGATTTGGCTCTCGGCATAGCCTCGTATGATAGTGTTCCAAGTGAATATACTCGGGTTTTGAGTTTGGGAAAAGATCTTATGTATGTAAGTCATAGGGGCGGATAAAGTGGAGACGAGGGCGAAAATGAGGTGTTTTGACAATGTGGGATGAGAGAGAGGGACGCCGTGACGGAGAGAAAACGCGTGGATTTGTTTGATTTGATAACAAGAAGGGGAAATTGTTTGTAAGAGGGATATACATTTGTTGAGGATTTGAGTGGTTTTTTGATCTTTTAGAGGTGTTAGTGAGTTCATGTTTTGTTGAATATGAATTTGTGGGAAATTTTAGTTTTATAATCTTAGTTTTTGAAAATATTAGCAATTATTGACCCAAGTTTTCATAAAATTGGGTTTTGGGGCCTTGGAGATTGATTTGGAATTATAATTTAGTTTTTGAAAATATTTGCAACGGTTCGGTCCGGTCGAGCAGATTTTTTGGTTCGGTTTCGGTCTTTTTATTTTTTGGACCGAACCGAACCGGTTTGTTTCGCTCCGGTTTCGGGGTTTTTCGGTTTTATTTTTGGTTTTTTTCGATTCGGTTTTATTGTAAACCGAAACCGACCCGAAAAAGTTTCGGTTTTTCCGTATTTTCGTCCAGCCCTATTTGCAACTAATTGACCTGGTTTTCAGAATATTGAATTTCGGTGCCTTAGTTTGTAAAACTTGATTGATTTTGTACTAAGTTAACAAAATGGAAGAGTTTTTTTTGGGTTTTTTAAGAGGAGTTAGTGAGTTTGTGGTTGTTGGAATATAACATCTTATTTGATATATATGAGGAAAAAATTTGGTGTTTATAATCTATGTTTTTGAAAGAATTATCAAATATGGTCCTAGTTTTTAGTAAATTAATTTTAGTTGATTCAGTTTATTGGACTTGTTTGATTTTGTAGCACATCACACACACTTCTGTTTTGTATCATATTTGTGGCCACTTGTGGAACCAATAGTTGGAAAAGGATCAATCGAGAGCCTAATTGTAAGGTAGTACATATGGATCGGGGGCCGTTTTTCAAAGGTTACTACAAGAAAACACTCAAATACTAACTGAAAAATCAATTACTAAACCTTAAAATCAGTTAGTAAACACATATTAGTAACTGATTTTCCATCTAACAGATCGGTTAGTATAAGGCTAGTTGGTAAATTATATCAATTGAATTGTGTGTCAGTTGCAATATATAGCAACGGATTGGTGTACAGTTGGTATTTATCAATTGAATTTGTCAGTTAGCATGTTAGTTACTAAATTGCAACTAACTTGTCGGTCACAATATACTAACTGATTTATCTAGTCACAAAATGGCAACTGCATCTTAGTTACAATATAGTAACTGACCAAATGGAGTACTAGTTAGTAGTTACAATTGGGTAATTGTTTATATATATATATATATATATATATATATATATATATATATATATATATGCATATGTCATATGTGACAATAATAATAACAATAATTATTATATTACCATTTTCCAAATCTGTATTTCATTAAAATTAAATATCCAACAAAGACAAAAAGTTACAGTGGTAATACTTATTTACACTTCTACAAAAAGTTATTAGGTCAAGATCAAAGCATACGCCTAAAAAAAATCTACATGGAACATTAATCGATTGGATGTCGAGGCCGAATTCTTCTTAAACTACCCTAGTCTTGTTCCTCAATCTGTATCGTGCCTACTTTGAATAGACCTCCTTTTAATAGCCCAACACGACATTGTCACTCTCTTTCGAAGTCGGAAAGTTCAATTCAATCCAAGCGTCCCCCACCTCTTTCCTTAACCAAGCGGCTTTGACACACTTTAACAGAGGTTGCGCACTAAATAAGCGTATGCCTTCATTGCCTTTTTCTTCAAGATCACAAATAACAGCTCCTTCGCTCAACTCCCACAAGACATGCTTCTGAAAAAACAAATATTAAGAATGAATCATCAACGGGTAAAACAAACGATGAAACGATTATCTTAAAATATAGGCTAGTTAAAGAACTTCTTTACTCTGAATTCATAAAAACGGTTTTTACGAGGTTCTCTTGAAATAATATAGTGACACATCTCGAAAATGTTTTTTGAATAATCTAACCCCATCCGAAATAACATAAGTAATATAGAATGTTACTGCTTTTTTATATGTTCTTTCAAATTTTCAAACTAAAATTCAAATATGTACTCAAATTCACTGGCAGGGGGAATATGTAGGCGATAAACAGTTCGTTAATCAAAAAACTAAAGTATCTGAAACAACTAAAGCAAAATAAATCGAAATTCGGTGCCTATATGTAGGCGATAATTCTGGGTTTTCATTCAGCCCTATTTGCAATTGATTGACCTGGTTTTCAGAATATTGAATTTCGGTGCCTTTGTTTGTAAAACTTGATTGATTTTGTACAAAGTTAACAAAATGGAAGAGTTTTTTTGGGTTTTTTAAGAGGAGTTAGTGAGTTTGTGGTTGTTGGAATATAACATCTTATTTGATATATATGAGGAAAAAATTTGGTGTTTATAATCAAAGTTTTTGAAAGAATTATCAAATATGGTCCTAGTTTTTAGTAAATTAATTTTAGTTGATTCAGTTTATTGAGCTTGTTTGATTTTGTATCACATCACACACACTTCTGTAACATGGTTATGCATTCATGTTTGCTGGAAAAATATGAATATATGTGGGATTTTTTTAGTTTATAATTAGGTTTTGAAAATAAATATTAGCAATTATTGACCCTAGTTTTCAGAAAATTGGGTTTTGGGGACTTGGAGATTGATTTGGAATTATAATCTAAGTTTTTGTTTCTCAAAGGAAGTAATTAAGTTTTTGAAATATTAGCAATTGTTGACCCTGGTTTTCAGAATATTGGTATTTGGTTCCTTAATTTGTTAAAGTTGAATGATTTAAGGGATATGCATTTGTTTAGGATTTGAGGGGTTTTTGGGTTTATCTGTTGGAGTATAGTATCTGTTTGATATATGAGGGAAAATTTGGAGTATATAATTTAGTTTTTGAAAAGATTTGCAGCTATTGACCCTTGTTTTCAGAAAAAATTGGTTTTTGGTGCCTTAAGTTGTTGTTACATAATTAAATTTGATTGATTTTTGTTAACAAAAGGGATGTGCATTTATTGAGGTTTTGAGAGGGTTTTGAGGTGTGCAAACTTACTCAAAGTTAGATTCATCAGATTTCCATCACGTTATCGGGTTTTTCAAGTTTATTCGTAATTATTTTTCGATTGCATTTTTTAAATCAACTTTCTATATTATTTCTAAAATGTTTTTTCAAAAAAATCTATATTTTTTTTATGTTTAATTGTTTATTTGACAATTTATAAGCTAGTAATATTAATAAATACGAAAAAATATATATAAAAATATCAAATTTTACAAAAATAAAATTGAACAAACACTTTAGAAATAATGTAGAACGTTGATTTAAAAAATCAAATCAAAAAATAATTACTAATACACTTGAAAACCCCGATAACCTGATGAAAACCTGATGAATCCAACTTGAGCAAATTTGGACCCGATTTTGAGAGGTGTTAGTGAGTTTATGTTTTGTTGGAACATAACATTTCGTCTGATATATGAGGAAAAATTTGGAGTTAATTTAATCCAAGTTTTTGAAAAGATTAGTAATAATTGACCGTTTGTTTTTCAGAATATTGATTTTTGGTGCCTTAGTTTGTTAAACTTGATTGATTTTGTACCATGTTAACAAAAGGGATTGCTTTGAGTTGAGAACAAGAAGAGATGCCAAACAAGGAGAAAGGGACACTATTAATTGTCATCTTTTATGATAAATTTTAAAAGTAAAAACTATAAGCTATTTTTAAAATGAAGCTTTATTCTTTCTTTAATCTACGTAGTTGACAAATATAAGATAGAATCTAGTTTTATAAACTTTCTTTAAATCTACTTGTAATGCCGAATTCCAAACCCTAAAACTTAGGCAGAACTTGGGAAGAGAATTTTTATTTATTTTTAAAAAACAGATAGAAAAAAAAACCTTCCAATCAACAATTACTATAAGAAAAAGTTCATTTACCAATAGTTTACTTTTTGAAAATTGTTGATAAACAATTTTAGTAACAGTTTAACAACAGAATTAGTTGATATTTTGTTACTAAAATTTAGCAACACTGACTTTACCAACAGTTTTCAAAAAGCAAACCGATGGTAAATGATTTTTCTTTTTGTAGTGAAGCAAGGTTGGTATACTTTGATCATGGAGATCTAAACAAGAAAAAAGGGAAGAAAAATAAATAATAAACCAAACAAAAAATGTTATCCTTCTCCATGCAATAATTCTAGCACGCACGCAAAAAATAAAATCGACTAACTGATCCTACTTACCATCAAAAAGTTTAAATTCCTATTCCAGGGATAAATGGTTGTTACTTTTGGGGTTTTGCCCCTTTTGTCTTAAAACACAAAAACTTATATTCCAAACTGTAATTGTTGAATTTCGCGGTGAGGATTCGAAGATGTGAAGAGTAAGACTAGAGTGCCACAGATTTTATTACCAGGATATGATGAAAGAAACGCGAAGAAAAATAGCTTTAATTATAAACAAGTTATATACAGCCACGGGTAACTCCTCCTTTTACATGCCTGAAGAAATTCTTATTGAGATACTATCAAAATTACCGCTCAAAAGTCTTGCTTGTTTTAGATGTGTTTTAAAACAATGGCAACATATGATCTCGAACTCAGTCCCAGTAAGAAGCGTCCCCAAACTTTTAATGTTTTCAAAAAAGAAACCACATTTGTTCCGTTCATATGACTACAAGACTGGGGTGGGGGTCCAAAGTGCTGTTAGCCCTTTGGAAGAACACTTGTTACATAGTCACAAGGATAAAGGTCATTCAAATCGATATTGGTTTCTTTGTGTAGAACCCTCTGACGAATTTCATAAGAGAGGTGCTTACATTTGAAAAAAATAAAGATTGGCGTCGCAATAAATACCTGGCTGATCTTTGTTGTTGTTCTACCAATGATGAGTACAAGGCTGTGTTAGTAAGGCACACATGGGATATACTTTGGTTCCATGAAGATGTATTTGTGGCCACTTGTGAAACCAATAGTTGGAAAAGGATCAATCGAGAGCCTAATTGTAAGGTAGTACGTATGGATCAGGGGCCGTTTTTCAAAGGTTATAGACATTGGATTTGCAATTATACCTCGGCTATATAGTGATGATATGGAGCGTGACTGGACGAACCCGCAGAACCAAGTAGTTTATTTTGATGCTAGCAAGGATGAGTTCATTGAAATAACAATGTCACAACCTAATTAAGAAGGGTGGTAAAGATGCCATTGTTAGTTTAGGAGTTTTGGATGAGTGCCTTTGTATGACTCGTCCGGAAGATCCAGAATTTTCTTGGAGAAGGTATATAGTTTTTGCTGTTGAAGAAATATGGAAATGGGAATTCATGGAATATTATGTTTGTTATTTCTATGGTAATATTTTTAGTTTTGATTAGTGTTGGAAAAAACATGTTTTACATGGGTGTTTCCGAATGGTCACAGGACCAACTTCAAGTCGATATTACATGTGACAACGCTGAGTTGTTAATACCGTACTCAACGCGATTGAGTAGCTCGTGTGACGAGTTTCGTAACCGTATATCTCATGACCTATTCGGAGAATGAGTGTGAATACTAATCGGTTTCAAAGTTGGGCTCTCGAAAGAGGAGAAAAACTCAATGCTTGAAAATGGAATGGAAAATGGAAAAACTATTGAGGGTTATCCCATATTGGAAGATTAAGAGTTAATTTTACTATATATATACAAGACCAACTCATGTAGTTGTTAAACTAACATGTCCATATACACTCATGTAGTGTACCACACACGCGCGCTCGCTCGGGTCTCGGGCACGTGCGCGGGGGTGGGGTTTGTCTCGGGTCTCGGGTCAAATCTGATAAGGGAGTTTTGTATAAAATATAAAAGTAGTCCCTAGAGTTTCAGAAATTGATTGGGCGGATTCTGGGGGTGTAACTCCCAGAATTAAAATGACCATTAATGGCTGCGGTAATGGCTGCGGTTTCAAGAAAGCATATAAAAGGCAGCCCTCCCCCTCTCATTTCAGACACAATCACAACACACACATCACAGCATATAGCATACATATTAGAGAGAGAATCGCACCACCCACCAGAAACCTTTAAAGGTGGTTCGGGAAATATTGTTTAAGGGAAACTGCCTGGCAGTTGCCTCTTCTTTTTTATTTCGGTCCTTTTAAATTCCGTTCTTTCATTTCAGTATTGTTTTAATTCTGTAATTTACTTTTCAGTCTTTTACATTCTGTAATTTACATTTTCAGTACTGTTTACTTTTCAGTATTTACTTTCCAGTCTTTTCCGTTTCTGTTATTTATATTCTGTAATTTACATTTCAGTTCTGTAATTTCTTTTACTAACAGAAACAGTCCAGACATTTAGTAATCATACTATTCTGTCTGGCAGTTTCTTTTAATTGTTAAACAGTCCAGCAGTTTATTAATAATATTATTCTGTCTGACAGTTTCAAACGATTACAATTCAGTCCAGCAGTTTAATAACTTATATAAAATCTGTCTGGAATTTAAATTAGTGTAATTTTAATTTTGTTGAGTCAGGAATTGTAATTTATATTCCGTTTGTGAGAAATAAAAAATTGTTTATTTCCATTTCAGTCATGTGTTATTTAATTTATTGCCTTTTCGATATAGTACAAAACCAACAATTAGCTCTATAAATATGATGTTATTACACATGAGTTTGAGATAATCGGACAACAAACTGTGCCGCCAGTGCTCTTTATTTTTGAGATAAGCCGACAACACATGAGTTTGAAATAAGTCAGGGTAACAAAGTGCACTAATATTTCTACTTGTTTGCCTTTCGTTTTTTGTTTTTTTGAGAGGTGTTAGTGAGTTCATGTTTTGTTGGAGTTGTGGTGGTGTTATATACTTTAACATACTTCCGATATTACGAGGGAAAACTTTAGTTTTATAAAATAATTATCGAATTTTGTCCTAGCTTTTAATAAATTGATTTTAGTTGCTTCAGTTTATTAGAGTTGATTGATTTTGTATCACATCAGCCCATAAGCATTGATCACGTTCATTTGCTTAACACTAATTTACTTAACATGTCATCTAATATATTAATACTATTAATCGTTACCTACGCATTGCGTGTGCGACGCATACTATATATATGATCCGGATAAATAAATTTTTAAAAAGTATATTGATTGAATAAATATATAAATTAGAAATCATGAGTAATATAACGTTCTTGTTATACAAAATACACGTAAACCGATTTTGTTTGATATATTATTATAATTGTTTTGAAAAAATAATGATTTTTGTTTGTTTTTTATATTTTGAATTGAATAAATGTAAATGATTAATTAGTAAAAAAGAGTGAGGGTATTTCCGGAAAAAATTGACAAAATTGGGTAGACTCATTTGTCTTGAGTTGACTTATTATAATAGAATGACATGAGAGAAACTTTTAATTCTATAATCTTAGTTTTCAAAAACAAAATTACAGTAACGACCCTATTTTTAAGAAAATTAATAGCATGTCATCTAAATTTGAGGTTTTGGGTCTTTGAGAGAAGTTAGTGAGTTCACATTTTTTTGGAAGATGACATTTCATTTTAACTAATTAATTAGTATGTTTAACTTGATTGGTTTTGTACCATGTTAACAAAAGGGATGCGCGATTGTTGAGGATTTGCGGGTTTTTTTTTGATCTCTTAGAGGAGTTAACAAGTTAATGTTTTGTTTGGGGTGACTGTTGTTAAAATTGTTGAAACTGAATGTAACATAGCAATAATATGGATTGTTATTTTGTATTACTTTCTACGTATCTATTTGTACGATTCGTTATAGACGGATACGTTCATTCCTGGTTATTAATTAACATTGTGTTTTTTCCACGACTGTCGGACTGTTATGTTTTCCTCAAAACTTTAGGAAACCTACTCTTATATTACCCATAATTTCAGCCAAAGTTTCATTTGCATTATGTCAGTATAGCAGGCAACCTTTTATGCATAAGTTGTGTTTCAATTGAAGATCCATCCTCTAAACCATAAAATTACTTGTGTAAAAGTAAATCACCTTAGCAACACAGTCGATTTATCAGGAATTACAATTATTTATGCGACTATGAGTTTAGCTAAGAACTAATCCTGGTTTCGTCGCTCATGGTAATATAGCAAATTATGTAAATAGATAGTACACATGATGAATAATTGCTGAAGAAACAATATTATCAATCTCGGGACCAACTCAGAAAGGATGTTGATGAAGTTATCCCTAACTCGCCATAAACCTCAGTTGTTGGATATTCAATCTCTTGGGGGTTTTGTCATGTAGAGGAATCCATTTTTGGCAATTTGCTTTCCAATTCAACTAAAACATCCCTCATAGTTGGTCTTTGTCTACCATTTAGGTTCAAACATCTCAAAGCAAGGTTTGCCACAGCCGAAATCTCAACTTTCTCTCCCTCTTTCGCAACCCTCGGATCCAGAATATCAAACAAACGGTTCTCCTCCATTTTTAACATAAAATAACCCGCTAAACCCCTCCATTCTTCAGTTATTAATGATGAAATTGGTTTCAGTCCAGTTAATAGTTCAACTAGTACTACCCCAAAGCTATAAACGTCGCTTTTCTCTGTGAATTGGCTTGATTGAAAGTACTCAGGATCAAAGTAACCAAATGTACCCTTGACAGCAGTTGTCAAATGAGTCTGTTCGACAGATATTGATCTTGAAGTGCCAAAATCGGAAACTTTCGCTCTATATTTCTCATCCAAAAGAATATTTGTCGACTTAATATCTCTATGATAAATTGGCACTGAGGCGGCTGAGTGTAGATAGGATAGAGCTCCCGCTACCTCACTAGCTATACGTAAGCGCAGTTCCCAAGAAAGAGGAAACTCTTCGATTTGGTTGTGTATGTAATGATATAAGGTGCCATTGGGGATATATTCGTATACCAACATAGGAACTTGGGTCTCCAAACAACACCCAAGCAGCATAACAATATTCCGATGGTTTATTTTGGAAAGAATGACAACCTCGTTTATGAAAACATCGAGTTGCCCTTCGTCCACTATTTTAGCCTTTTTAACCGCTACGATTTTTCCATCTGTTAACATGCCTTTGTACACGGTTCCTTGGCCACCTTGACCTAGAACACGGTTAATATTGTAGTTTTCCGTAGCCTTTTCCAACTCTTTGGAGGTGAACAACTTGGTCGCCTCGAAATTACCTTTATCTGATGATATTTGTTGTTGTAATAGTAACCCACCATTTCGTCTAAAAAACTTCTCTTTCTGTTTGGCTTGTTTCCTTCGTCTTACTAGTTTCCATTGCCACCAACAACCAATGAGCAAAAACAACATTCCGAGTCCTGTGCCAGCAACTGTAAAACAACGAAATTTCAAAGTTTCATTTTTAGGTTCTTAAATCTGAATTATGAGCTATCAGTAATTAATTAAGAAGAAATATCATTACAGTTTTGGGATCCGGATTACTGTTATAGGACCTTGTTCTATTGCAGCTCTTAATAAGGTCGCTTTTTTCGCCTTTATATTTAAAGGTTGAACGAAATTTGGTTGACCAGCTTATAAGCTAAAGTTATTCTGGTTTCCGAGCCTTGAAAATCTTAGAAGCTTTCAGCTGGGTGACCAAATTTTCTTTTTTGGAATATAAGAAAAGCTAACTTATTTGATTTAAAGCTAAAACCAAGCAAGCTATAACTTCATGAAGTTTTTCATTTCATTCCAAGTGTTTAGACACAAAAAAACTATAAAATGGATTTTCCATTTTTGATCAAGTTGTAATTTCTCTAAAAATAATTAGAAAACCTAAGCATGGCCATGATATCATATACTATATGTCCATTAAAGAACTAAATAACAACAATATATGTCTTGGATTGTAACTCTTGTGTCGTCCTTAGATTTGGTTAGCTGATTGATCTACTTAGTTCTAGTTTGTTAATACTTAAATACTCCAATTGAAATTTCCTTCCACAATTCAAAACACAACTTTGGGCTTGTCTTATATTCAAAGGGAACTCATAAAAGGGCTCATTTTGAAGCAAACTGGATGACAGTCGAAAATCATTTAATAAAAACTGTATGACAACAGAAGCAGAATTAAACGGAAAACGAAGATTCGTATTGAGGTAAATGAGAATAACCTCCAAACATTCCTTTATTTAAATTTTACAAAAACCTAGCTAATCCGTTGAAATCATACTATTAATATAAGTAAACCCAAAAAAGCTTGAATCTGTCAAATTTTGCCAATTTTTTCCAAAGATGCTCCTATTCTAATTTACTAATTACTCAAATAAGTTAATGCAATTTAAATAAATAAATAAGTAAATAAATATTCCATTTTTCCACACATCAATTCATCTCGCAAAAAAACCATCATACGTGTATTTTTATATTACTATAACAATAAAACATTATATTTTTACGATATTCATTCTATTATTTTTGCAAACTTTTTGAAAATATTAAATTTATTTGTGCCAGATCATATTTATACAAATACGTGTCACACACGCAACGCGTGCACTACGATCACTAGTTTTTAATATTCTATCCCCAACAAGAAAGCTAATTGGAGGACCTTGAAGATTCTAATGATTAACTTTCTAATTAAACATGTAAAGCTTCGAAAAGAACTTACCCAGAAACACCAAATTCAAAGTTATACCAGTATGTTTGGTACCAGTATGTTCGGTACAATAGTATCCCCCTTCTAAATTTTCACAGTAGTCCTCACCACAAACGTTCAAATTTGGATGGGCACATTCATCAATATCTGCCATGTCCAATAATAACAAATATAAGGGAAAACTCCTACAACAACTCATAAAACTGAAAATTCTAGTTCAACAAGTAACGAAAGACGCACTAAATCTTTAGCGCAGACATCTAATTTTCCTCACTGAAATCATTGTACTCTAGAGAAACACTAAAAAAAATACTCAAATAGCGACGGATTAGTGAATAAAATATAAGACATTGTACTCTAGAGAAAGTTAAACAAGATAGTACCTAGTTAAGGCTTTCTTGGTGCTTTGACCTTTCAACATGTTCACTAATTAGTCTATGGTCAAGAATGTTGGTGATGAACACTTTTGGGACCAAATATATATATATATGAATGTTTTAAATAGCATTATCGTTATCATTGCATTTTTTTGAAAAAAACGCTAAAATCGCAAATAGCGTTGCAAAATACCGTTTTACGGTGTACTTTTTTTTTTGCCTAAATACATAAATATAACATTAAATTCAGAACATCTAATAAAAATTAACTAAATATATATAAAAAAATTAGAACTAATAATCACAAAATGATTGTAGTTGAGATGTCAGATCATTTACTTTGTTTGCAAGAGTTTTGGGGTTTAATTCTCTTTAACCTCCAATAATTTCATTAAAATTTTGACAAAAAAAAATTAAAAAAATATTGGACTGCACCCGCTATAGCGTAAATAACGTCCAAATAGCAGTTTATCATAGCGTTTTTGGGTCAAGAAACGCTATTTCGCGAAATATAGCGCGTTTTTTAAAAAAATGGTTGGAATCATACTTGTGATATACATTTTGAATAATAGAACATGGCTCTAAAGTTGCCAGTCTTTACATTATTAAAATGATAAAATCATACCTTCACATCCATCGGGAAGATATGGGTTTCCCTCAAACCCGTCTCCACAAACACATCCATCCAACCCCCACCCCTCCTCCCCCCACAAAAAACAGGAAGTGCTGCTGGCAGTGATAGTTTTAAACAATGTTGCATTTTCATTATGAATATGCCACTCCAAAATTGTTGGAACATGTGTGATCTTCTCCAAAGCTCTTAAATCATATGTTAGATTATTGTCGACCCATTTTTGATCTGCGACAAACATTTTCATACAGCTTTTATCCTTTTCATTACCATTTTTGTTGATCTTCTCCATAGACGTGTTGATGTACTTTAGCGAGTATGGGAGTGTGGTCTTGCAACAGTTAATACCATCACAACCCTCGGTTATATTATCGTTGCAAATAGACATACATCCAGAAACCAAGTTTCCACCGACCGTTAATTTGGCAAAATTGTTACAACTTGTTGAGACGAAGCGATTTTCAGAAGCAGAGAAAGAAAAGGGTAAAAGCGGAATTTCAGTCAGGTTAGCAGGCGGACTGGTGACGATGTTGGAACAACCTAAAGAGTTTACGGGATTATTGATAAGCATTGTACTATTCAACGCAATTTTCAAGACTTCAAGGTTCGTGTTTCCAAGAAAAGGCTTTGGTGGGTTAAAGGTATGGTTGCAAGTTATTGCAAAACCGTCGTGAATGGGGCAATTCAAGCCGATACCAAAAGGATAGGGAATAGTAACATTTCCACATTTCTCTTTACAACCTTTATTTGCTAAATATGGATGTGCCCCTACAAATGGTTTGATCATACACAAGAGAAATAATATAAGCAACATTATTATTTTTTATATAACTCTCTTGCATATATTTCTCTCAAAACTGTGAAAGTATGTTCTACTTGATATTGCAAACACTTATACAAGAAATATTTCTTTGAATTATTAGATATTTGTGGTTGATAATCAGCTAGACGAGATATCAAGACTTCAAAAGTTGACTTATACTTTTCAAAGCTACATAATACAAGAAAATTATGTCTTTCCGATCATCTGTGGGTCTGTTTTCTTTAAGGCATTTAATTTACTGAACCCTTTTTCTATTATGTGTATATTTTTATATAACAAACTAAAATTCAAAATAAAATAAAAAAACTAAAATTCACAACGTAAGGTCCTATATTTTGATCAAATTTCAATGTTTTCCTCTCTTTTTTTTAAGTAAGGAGTTTAAGTTTATGTAAATAAGTCACTTCTGATTCAGAATCTTACAACTTTGTGAAAAGTTTAGCATATCGATTTGCAGAACAGTTGCTAATGAGACAACATAATAAACTAAGGATTGTTATTTTGTACTACTACTTTCTACGTATCTATTTACTCGTTTCCTGATCAAATATTAAAGACTACATTTACAAATTATAGTTTCAATTTAAGTTGGATCATATTGAGTAATTATTATCAATATGATAATAATTACAGAAGCAGAGAAAGCGGAATTTCAGAAGCAGAGAAAGAAAAGGGTGAAAGCGGAATTTCAGACAGGTTAGCAGACGGACTGGTGACGATGTTGGAACAACCTGAAGAGTTTACGGGATTATTGATATGAATTTCATTATTCAACGCAATTTTCAAAACTTCAAGGTTCGTGTTTCCAAGAAAAGGCTTTGGTGGGTTAAAGGTATGGTTGCAAGTTATTGCAAAACCGTCGTGAATGGAGCAATTCAAGCCGATACCAAAAGGATAGGGAATAGTAACCTTTCCACATTTCTCTTTACAACCTTCCATGGCTAAATATGGATGTGCCCCTAAAAATGGTTTGATCATACACAAGAGAAATAATATAAGCAACATTATTATTTTTTATATAACTCTCTTGCATATATTTCTCTCAAAACTGTGAAGGATGTTCAACCTGTACTGTTTGCTTGATTAGATATCAACTGCAAAAATTGACTTATACTTTTCAAAGCTACATAATACAAGAAATTTACGTCTTTCCGATCATTTGTGGGTCTGTTTTCTTGAAGGCATTTAATTTACTGAAGACTTTTTCTATTATGTGTATATTTAGATCAAACTTCAAAGTTTTCCTCTCTTTTTTTAGTAGTAATAAATCACTTCTTATTCAGAATCTTACAACTTTGTGAAAAGTTTAGCATATCGATTTGCAGAACAGTTGCCAATGAGACAACATAACAAACTAAGGATTGTTATTTTGTACTACTACTTTCTACGTATCTATTTACTCGTTTCCTGATCAAATATTAAAGACTACATTTACAAATTATAGTTTCAATTTAAGTTGGATCATATTGAGTAATTATTATCAACTCTAAAATAAAATATGTGAGTGCATTAATAACTACAGAGAATTTGAATCCCTAATTATTAACACCAACATTAAATGGTACGCATGATGTATATATTTGTTAATTACTTAAAATACAAATTACAATTTAATTAATTAAAAACTAATTACTCAACATAATAAAAACCTAAATAGAAATATAGAACTCTAGACAGGCATACCCTAAACTTAGATACAATTTAAATAAAAACAAAAACCCAAATAAAAATATGAAACCCTAGTTAGTACTAACCTAAACTAAATTATTAATTAAAAAATTTACGTATAGTATTACTAATATATATATATATATATATATATATGTGTGTGTGTGTGTGTGTGTGTGTGTGTGTGTGTATAATGGTTGTTCTCAAAGAAATTAATGCATAGCAATAAATTTACTATAATTATAATTAGATGTACAAAACTATAATTTCCTCTGAGATCTCGTAATACTTCATTCTTTAATTCGAGTAAATACTATATATTTTACTATGATTATATATAAAATAAAACTACAGTACTACACTCAACTATGAAGAATAATGATATACATAAATCTCCTATGTCCAAAGATGAAAGACCTTTGTGTGGTAAACATTTTTAGTGTACTTGTCAAAGTTTACGACCTTTCCACTAAGGCATAACTTTTTAGAACATTCGACAAGAAATTTACAAGTTTGATTAGTCAAAAATTATCATATCAATAGAAATATGTATGCGTTTAATTACTTTTTGTTTTTGTTTTTTTAGCAAAAAGACGTTTACTTGTCGTAGCTGTCAACTTGTAGACCAAAATATACATCATTTCCTCTCTTTTTTTTATTAATGATGAGAAAAAATAAATATCTTGCAAATATTTCTCTCAAAACTGTGAAGGATGTTCTACTTGATATAGCAAACACTTGTACTGTTTGCATTATTAGATATTTGGTTGATAATCAGCTAGACGAGATATAAGACTGCAAAAGTTGACTTATATTATGTGTATACAAATTGAATATTTAGATTTTCCATTCCGACAATCTACATATGAGAAATTTGATGCTCAAAATTGCATTATTTTCTTAGTAGACACTTATTTAGAGACGGAGAGAGTAGCTTTTCTTTGTTTCTTCTCATTTTTTTTTTTCATATTATAGTTCATAAAAAGTATAAAAACAAGCGATGAAGAACAAGCGACAAGTCTAATCTCAAACAGCTAATATGTTTACCGTCTTTCCAACATGAATATTAGATAACCCAATCTTTTTGTTTAGAAAAATTTCGAAAGGGCAAAAAGTGTGCTACTGTTACATGAATATTTCTTAAACATACACAGTTCGCAATTCTTAAAAGACGTAAACAGGCTGTTATAACATAAAGATCAATACGCACGTTCGTTTAAATCGTACTTAACATTATAAAGATCCACAAATTAGACAAGTTGCTAGCAAATCGAAGAATCTTTGAACAAACAATCCAAGATAGTAACGACTAGACATAACATTAGTTAGCGAGGCAAGGAAGTTAACACCATAGCTATGTTTCAAATTTAAGTGCTGACACATCATCCGTAAGATCCATATGTAAGTACTGTAATAACCATCTTACACATAAGACTTATGACCAGAAACTGTGAAACAATATCAACATTTCTCGGAGGTTTAATATGATTAATCTGCTCAATTGAACTCTTTCCTGAAAAAAAAAATGCAGCAGAAAGAGAATCAATTTTAAGATTCTGCACAAATACAAGAAATTTATGTCTTTCCGATCATTTGTGGGTCTTTTTTTTCTGTAAGGCATTTAAATTACTGAAGACTTTTTCTATTATGTGTATACAAATTGAATATTTCCATGTATTTATTTTTCTATCAAGAAACTAAAAGTCATGACGTAAGGTCCTACATTTTGATCAAACTTCATAGCAAAGTTCAAGTTTGTGTAATACAAGTCATTCATAATCTAGAATCTTACAACTTTGTGAAAAGTTTAGTATATCGATATGCAGAATAGTTGTTAACAAGACTACATATATAGGACTATATAAAGGTATATCGATCCGTATATACTGTTATACCATGGTAATAGGTGAATCAAGTCATTGAACATTGCACAATAATAATTTGATCAAAGTTGCTTGTATATATACCTTCTCATTGTTCAGGTCGAAACCGTTCTTTTGTTAGCAATACCAGTAAAAGATCCGATTTTCTCTTAATATGAGGGTGCTTGAGTCCTTATAATCTCAGTTTGTTTCTTTCATTAATATATGAATCAATTAATAATTTGTTCTATTATTTCATTATTCACTAACGAATTTTGGTTTAGACCGAAATATTTGCAAACATCTTTATGCATATTTTGGAGCTTTGAAAACGTAATAAATGAAAAAGAATTCATAATAAATTATTTTTTCGTTTATGATAAAAAAAATAATCAATAGAATTATTTTTTCGTTTATAATACAAAAATGATCAGTAGAACGCTCTATTGTGTTGCTTTTAACTTTTGAAGTGTGTTAACATAATTAACATAAATTCTATGACTATTTAATGCTATATTATTATATTTATAGATAAACAAAAAATTACACCGTAAAGCGCTATGTTGCTACGCTATTTGCATTTTTAGCGTAGCTCTTGAAAAACGCTATCCTATTGATAATGCTATTTAAAACATTGACCCTGCATAACTTTTGTTTCAAATGAAGTTTATCGTCTGAACTATAAACTTGCTTGTCTAAACGTACAACACCTTAACAACACAGTCGATTCCGCATGAACTCATTACAATCATTTCTACGAGCTTGAATGTCAGAACACAGTTTTTCCTCAATCCTAATAAGTCGAATTAAAAGAGGTTCTCGCCTAAGAAATAAAACACAAAAGCAAGAAATAGATAGTACCCAAGATAAATAATTGCTCAAGAAAAAATATACTATCAATCTCGAGACCAACTGAGAAAGGATGCTGATGAAGTTATCTTGAAATCCCCATAAACCTCCTTCGGATATTCAATCTCTTCAGAAATCTGTCTTGTAGAGGAATCCGTTTTTGGCAATTTACTTTCCAATTCAACTAAAACATCCCTCATAGTTGGCCTTTGTCTACAATTTAGGTTTAAACATCTCAAAGCAAGGCTTGCCACAACCGAAATCTCTACTTTCTCGCCCTCTTTCGCAACCCTCGGATCTAGAATATCAAACAAACGGTTTTCCTCCATTTTTAACATAAAATAACCAGCTAAACCCCTCCATTCTTCAGTTCTTAATGATGAGACTGCTTTTAGTCCAGTAAGTAGTTCAACCAGTACTACCCCAAAGCTATAAACATCGCTTTTCTCCGTGAACTGGCTTGACTGAAAGTACTCGGGATCCAAGTAACCAAATGTACCCTTCATCGGTGTTGTCGCCTGTCGGGTTCATAACCGGCATAGTAGCTGGAAATTTCTCATCTGGAATAATCTACACCGTCCACCTAATTGTTGGCACAATCTTAGTCAGTCTAGCATCTCTTCAAGTAGTAATTGCCGTTGCTTTTCGACCAGGAAAAGACCACAAGTACAGAATTTGGTGGAACGCGTGTCATTATAATGTTGGGTACTCGACTCTTGGTCTCAGCATCTACAACATATTTAAAGGATTTACGATTTTGAATCCAAGCAAGACGTGGCAGAATGCTTACATCGGCTGTATTTTGGGGCTGGCTTCGGTTGCTGTAATTCTGAAAATATTAACCCGGAACATGGTTTTGAAGAGGAAACACGCAGAAGCTACTAAAGAAAGCCCACAAAACACATATTCAGGAGACAATTTGGCGTAATCTCAAATTCTCATTGAAGACATGAAGCTTTCTTTATTAGTTTAGAGATAAGGAATGTATTATTAGTTTCCTTTCATGTTTAGTCTAGTTTTTTGTAGGAGATTGTAGATGCAGCAATTCATTTTTTACGAGTTTTTAAAAAAAAAATAAAAAATAAAAGATAATCTTCATTAAAAAAAAAAAATCAATTCCCAAGAAAGAGGAAACTCTTCTATTTCGTTGTGTAAGTATTGATATAAGGTGCCATTGGGGATACATTCGTATAGGAGCATAGGAACTTCGATCTCCAAACAACACCCGAGAAGCTTAACAATATTCCTATGATTTATTTGCGACAGGATGACGACCTCGTTTATGAAAACATCCAGCTGCCCTTTGTCAACAACTTTAGCCTTTTTAACCGCTACGATTTTTGTTGGTTTTTATTGTTTCGAAAATCAATAATATAAACAAGAAGGACTGAAATGGAAATAACAAATTTTATTTCACTTGGAAAAAGGAATATGACTCTATTACAAATTCCTGACTCGTACAGAATTTAAATTGCAAGAATTAAATTTCAGACAGATTTAATATAAATTATTAAACTGCTGGACTGAATAGTAATTGTACGAAACTGTCAGACAGAATAGTATAATTACTATATGCTGGACTGTTTGGCACTTAAAGAAACTGTCAGACAGAATAGTATAATTACTAAACTGTTGGACTGTTTTTGTAAATAACAGAAAGTACAGAACTGGAAATAAATTACATAAAATAAAAAATACAGAATTAAAGATTACAGAATGTAAACAGTACTGGAAGAATGGGTTTAGGGACGAGACAACTGCAAGCAGTTTCACTTAAACGATATTTCCCGACCACCTTTCTGTTTCTGGTTTAGGGACTTCGTTCTCAAGATACAACGTCACGTAGAATGGTTCGTATGAAAACGACACCGAACCACATGTCGAGTTGTTAGTGGTGCGATTCTCTCTCTAAGATGATGCTATGTATGCTGTGTTGCGTGTTTGCTGTATAAAATGAGTGGGGAGTGGGCTGCCTTTTATAGGCTTTTCAGAAACCGCAGCCATAATGGTCCATTTAATTCCATTCAATTTCTGAAACTGCAGCAAAAGTCTAGGGACTACTTTTGTATTTTATACAAAACTCACTCTTCAGGTTTGACCCGAGGCCCGAACGAGCACGCGCGTGTGGTACACACTCATACACACATGTGTATGTGGACATAATAGTTTAATAACTACATAGGTTGAACTTGTATATATATTGGAAAATTAACTTTTAATTCTCCAATGTGAGATAACTCTCAAAAGGTTTTCCCCTCTTCCTTCCAATTTTTCAGCATTAAGTTTTCCTCCTCATTCGAGAGCCAAACTTTGAAGCCGATTAATATTCACACCTACTCTCCGAATAGGTCATGCGATATACCGTTACGAAGTTCGTCACATAAGCTACTCAAATACTTGAGTATGGCATCTAAAACTGAGATCTATCGCATGAAATTTTGACTCAAAGTTGGTCCCGTGACCATTCGGAACACCCATATTTTAAACATGTTTTCCAACAATTTTTCCATCTGTTAACATTCCTTTGTATACGGTTCCTTGGCCATCTTGACCTAGAACCCGGTTAATATTGTAGTTCTCAGTCGCCTTTTCCAACTCCTTATAAGTGAACAACTTGGTCGCCTCGAAATTACCTTTATCTGATGATATTTGTTGTTGTAATAGTAACCCACCATTTCGTCTAAAAAACTTTTCCTTCTGTTTGGCTTGTTTCCTTCGTCTTATTAGTTGTAGCCACCAACAAACAATGAGCAAAAACAACACCCCGAGGCCTGTGCAAGTACCTTGAAAGCATAAAAAAAACAAAAATAATAAAATAATTGTTTTGAGGTTTCATTTCGGTTCTTGGTTCCATATCATAAGCTAGCTATCGCTTATGAATTCAGGGGAATGCCCGTTTCAATTTTGAGGGAATTGTATTCTAGGGCCTTATTTGATTGCAACTCTTGAGATCACTGTTTTTTCACCAAGCAAGCCAAAAGGTTGATTTGGTCATGTTAATACTAATAACCGACTTTGTTAAACGTGTGAAGGCTCAATATAAGCTTACCAAGAATAGCAAACTTCAAAGTCTCGGTGGTCTTGTTAATTTCGGTACATTTTAGATCTTGATCACTGTATATGAAGTCTCCATTTCCACAACGGCATCCTTACATCCCGTTATAGTTCAAACAGGTGTATTCGCATCCGTTCAACATCCGGTCAGAACATTCATTAATATCTGCATTGTGCAATCATAACAGAATGATGGTCAATGAAAAATTGAATATATCAAATGATTCAAATCGGAACTTCTTGTTTAATTAGTAACTAGTAAGTAATCACATACTGTAAAGACTCCATTTCCATCAAAAGTACTCAACATATGATGGAGAGTAACTCATATATAAAGATTAGATATAATCAATGGCACATCGATGTGAGATGATTTATAACTCTTAACACTCTCATTCGCTCGTGGCCCGGGATATGACAGGGCAGACGAGCGAATATTGAATGGGTGGAGGTCGAGCTCAACATCGATGTCCCGCAATTTGATGTTGGAACAATCTGAAGAGTTTACGGGAATATTGATATGAAGTTCATTATTCAACGCAATTTTTAAGACTTCAAGGTTCGCGTTTCTAAGAAAAGGCTTTGGTGGGCTAAAGGTATGGTTGCAAGTTATTGTGAAACCGTCATGAATGGAGCAATTCAAGCCGATACCAAAAGGGTAGGGAATAATAACATCTCCACATTTCTCTATACAACTTTTCTTTGCCAAAGGTGGATGTGCCTCTAAAAACGGTTTGATTAAACACAAAAGAAAAAGTATAAGCAACATAATTATTATTTTTATATAACTCTCTTGCATATATTTCTCTCAAAACTGAGGTTGTTCTACTTGATATATAACAAACATTTATGTTGTATTATTAGCTATATATTTCTTGTGAATAGTTGAATAGTATAAAATGTTGCAATAATGCAAGTATTTTATACTTGAGTATTCTGTTTTCTTTAAGGCATATAATTTTCTGGAGACTTTTTAATAACTAGTGGGCAACACGAATCTTTTATAAAAAAAAGGACTAATAAATCAATTTGTCAATGTTAGTTTGGTGGTTTATTATGGAATTACATTTACATTGTGATTATTTGCAAATCAAATAAGGTAACTAAAAAGAGTACTAATGTACATGTAAATACATATAGGAACTCGCACTTGCAAAATAAACTCAGAAACTATGTTCACAAAAAATTTGTTGGCTCACCGATGTAGAATCAATAAGTAAATGAGTTTATCACTTAACTAATATTGTACTTTGATCCCGAATTTTTTTAAAGAATTGTAATTTTTGTAACAAAGCTCCATACAATTAATAACTAAATCTCAAATTCCCAAAGTGTAATATTAATTATTTTATATATATATATATATATATATATTGGTGGGTAGCCTACAATTTTATTAATAACGAATGGTCAAAACGACCGTATAACATCTCAAATTCAACTTAAAACAAACATAAATTTAAATAAAAACATATGGTGCTAAGGAAATAAAAAGTTATACTGATATGACCTTCTACGCACTACTTTTCCACATTGTGTGGCAACAATTGAGAATCTTCTCGTTGTTGTTGCGTTAAACCCATAATGAGCCAAGAAGACTTTTTTGAAAAACTTACAACCTTTAATCACAAGATCGAAGTCACTTTCTTTGAAAGTAAAATCTTGATGTTGCCTTGTCTTTTATTTGAATGAAAGTTTATTTCTTCCATGGTGCAGCAAATCGGTACGTTTGGTTGAAAAAAAATCAACCAAACAAAATCGTGGGGCTCTGTGGAGAGTCACAATGCATCAAAATCCATTTTACCGAATCTAACCTTGAGAACCCCATTATCGAAACCGACCCGGAATAAATCCCGTAGCTAAGGTTAGCACGAGATCGCGCGATACGGAGAGTATTAGATCTACTCTTTATAGACAAAGAAGAGCTCACCAAAAAAGTGAAGAAAAATAAGCAGAATCCAAAAATTAATTCGGATTCGTTTAGAAAATATGACGAGAGTATCACGGTATGTAGTCCTTGTGTAGATTGGCGCCAAAGCACCACCTCCACCCCTAGGCAGACGGCAGCTAGGGTTATGGGTAGAGAGAGATAATTTTTAGAGAGAGATACCAAACGATTCTCTACTCTTCATGTATGTGTAAACATAATCGTTGATCCGGACTCAAATGGCAGTTGTAGTCATGTTTCAAACACGTAACCTTCTACGTAGGGATGGCAATTTCGCGAGTTTCAACCCGCCCCGCCCCGAGGACAAAGTCACACTTTTATCCATTTGACCCGACCCGACCTATTTGACCCGTTTTTTTAAAATTTATTTTTTTCTTTTAAAATATAAATGTCAAAGATTTCAAAAAAAAATTGTTAGGTAGAGTAAAAAATCATTTGATTTAAAAATATAATACAAATATAATATAAAATAGAGAGTTTAATGTATATGAGAGAAAAAAGAGAGAGATTCTTAAATTGCATTTTTTAATTTGTATTTTTAGCCATTTAAATTATAAAAGATAAAGTTTAATTTATATGAGAGAGATAGGGTGTTAAGTTGCACTTTTAATTTATATGAGAGAGAGAGAGTTTAATTTGTATGAGAGAGATAGAAGTGAAAGAGTGTTACCTTGTACTTTTACCCATTTAAACCCGTCCCGCCCCACCACGAATAGAATTGCACTTTTACCCGATCCGTGACGGGTCGGGTCAGGTTGAAACTCACGAAACTGTCATCCCTACTTCTACGTGATAGCATGAATTAATAGTTAATTAGTGCCACTATGTTAACCCTACTCCTTTGGGCTTTGAAGTCTTTGTTGAGTAATGATAGTATGTGTAATATTCATTAGCCCTATATTAGATAATCAATAAGTGATATTGTTGAGTATAATCAAAAAGTAATATTATGTAATTGTTTCAATCACCACAATATCATACTATAAACTGGAAGAAGGAATCGACATTTCAAAAATCTAAACAAACTCCGCAGCAGTCTAATATCATTGGACACTACCTCAGGCAACTCTCAAAACCATCACGCGACTTTAAAAACCAGATAAAAATCACAAAACAATCCCAGAAGTGTAAAATATCTTCCTTAACGAAAAACAGACTGACGAGTAAACCTTTCTCTGAACTGTCGCATGTAAGGAAATCCTTGCAAAAAAACATCAAACAGTAAACATTATCAACTCGAAAGACAATGAGATATTGGTTCTTGGCGCAAGTCTCCGTCTCAGGGTATCCAAAGCATTTTCATTGCTGCTTGATGCTATCATTTTCAAATAACTGCAGAAAATACATCGACATACTTTCGATGCATGGCACGATACCTATTAAATCAGCTTTGAGCTCTTCTCTGAGTGAATTCTCCCGTCTTCACTTGGAAATTTCAAAAAATTAGGAAATCAAAAAAGTTAAGCAAAAGCACATGAGGACCTAAGTAAATACTGTTGTAGGCAATGCGAATAACATACATGTATATTGTAAGAAAATCGGAAATGAGTTCCCTCATTAGCAATGGCAGTATGATTTCATCGATCCTGCGCTCAGTTTAGCTCGTTCTTCTGCCAAACTCGAATACATTTCCCTCGCACACTCAAGTTAATATATGTAAACATGCATACATTTCTAATTCCTCAAGTGTGTAAAACTGCATACAAACGTAGTCAATATCAATCTTCTGGCTACTAACAATACTAAAATTTGACACGCAAGTCTCTCTTTGGCTTTGGTTATTCACAAATTTTGTAATTAGTACTAAAGTAATCTCTATAAATATGAAACTACGTTTAACTTTAACCGGCTTATAACTTGTATCAAAATTATCGAAATTAATTTTTTTAAAATTTAATTATAAAATTTAACATTTGAACTATATGATCAACTTTTGAAATTTTTTATTCCGACAATTTTGGTACAACTTCTTGGCCGATCAGAATTGCACATAGTTTCGTAATGGACAGTTAAATATGAAATAGGAACGATGGGAGTAATATTTTTGTTATTCGATGGGTTTGGTAGAAGAATACACGTGTGAAGAAAAAGTATTTAAACATATGAGTCTATGACGCATAAGCATTCATGCAGGTGACAATGTGACAGGCATGTAACGATAGCATCATAAACCAACGGACCAAAAGTTAATGTAACAACATTTGCTTCTTCTATAGAAGAATCGAGTTTTCTGGTAACTATGGTCCGAATTAATTACACATTTGGTCATGTTTTGTTCATATTATTGATTTTACATATGTATTCATAATTTTTTTTTGATTTTTTTTCTTATATCAACGTTTTCTTTTATTTCTAAAGTGTTTGTTCAAAAAAATCTGTAAAATTTGACTTTTTATATATTTTTTTGGTATTTATCAATTCTACTACCTTATAAATTATCAAAACAAACAACAAATACCGGAAAAAATATAAAAACCTAAATTTTACATAATTTTTTGACCAAACGCTTTAAAAATAAAATAAAACGTTGATTTAATAGAAAAAAATTACAACTATAAATGAAAAAAGCGATAACATGATCAAAACATGAAGTCACAAACATGATCAAATCTCCTCCCCGTCCGAATAACCCCGTCTTTTTCTGAGACTAGCAAAACATACCCCTGCATGGGCCGGGTTCTTTCATTTTGGTAATTGTATATTAAAATGAGCTGATTTTGGTATACCTTGAAAATAACTATGTTTGTGTATATAATTGAAATTGATCACACATGTACTTTGGTTGAATAAATAAATTCCTTCTTAGACACCAACTTCTTGTTTTTTTGACTAAATAGTATAGTAGGAAATATCGAAATACTATATATCATACTAATAAGTATAAGTGATAACTAATTTTAGATTAATAACTATGTTATGAATATGTTATATTTGGGAATTATTAGTGTAGCATTAAAACCTATGGTTACAATATTTTTATAACTAAGAATAAAAATGACTATATGTGTTATTATGCCATTCGTACACTAAACCACTTATTTTTCTAATTAAGTCGGAGAGAAATATATAGTTTATACTAATTTAGGTCATTCCAATTACTAATTTTTGACATATGCCTAATTTACCACATATTTTATGCTATTGGTGATTAAAGTAGTTAGGTGTAAAATAAATAAAGGGGCAATTAACAAAAACATACCCTATCCCTATTATATTATAAAAAATATACCCTCAAAACTTAACTTACAAAAAACATACCTATATATACTTATTATTTCTCTAATTCTAATCAAACCATAATATAACTTCTCTCTCTAACCGTAACTCTCTCTCTCTAATCGTACATCTCTCTCTAACACACGATAATCGCATATCTTTCTAACACATGTTAATCACCCATCTATCTCTCTCAAAATGACTAAAAACTCACAAAATATTCATACGTTAATTTTAAAATGTCATACCCTAATTTTAAAATGTCATACCTTAAATGTTCTGAATTACAATCAAATATCTAAAAAAGAGTTCATACCCTAATTTTAAAACTTCATACCCTGATTTCAAAACTTAATACCCTAATTTCAAAACTTCATATCCTAATTTTAAAACTTCATACCCTAATTTCAAAACTTCATACCCTAATTTCAAAACTTTATACCCTAATTTCAAAACTTCATACCCTACATATAAATTTCTCTCAATACTATACATATAAATTCTCCTCCTTCAACTTTAAACCCACAAGTTTTACAATAGTTTCAAAGCTCAATAAATAGAAAACAATCTCACTAATTTCATATATTTTTCATATATTACGGGATAGAAAACAATCTCATAAATTTCATATATTACGGGATATCAACCAGTGTAATATTTATGTATTACGTATGTATATATATGTATTTATATGTATATGGATCATGGATGCTTATATTATTTATATAGTTTTCGGTAGTTAGTGGCGGGTTTTTGTGGTGGAAGAGAGGAGAGAGATAGAGTGAGATATAAAATAAAAATATAAACAATAATGGAGGAGAGAGAGAGAGTAAGATGAGAGAGAGATGTAGAGAAGAATTGGTGAGAGAGAGAAGAATGGAGGAGATAGATAATAAGGGAGAAGAGAGAGAGAGTAAATGAGACATAGAGAAAGAAGAGAATAAAGATCATTAAATTTGTTTGGTATGTTTTTGATAGTTAAAGTTGTAAGGGTATGTTTTTTGTAATTTAATTTTAAAAGTAGTATATTTTGTTAATTTATCCATAAAGAGACCAATAAATTGATTACTTCCATGTACTATATATTTATTTTTCTATAAAACATTAAATTTCACGACGTAAGGTCCTAATTAGTTTTGATCAAACTTTCGGCGAGGGGTTCCTGTTTTTACATTTTACGAATTCAAGTTTATGTAATAAGTCACTTCTTTGACCATATTAGGCATACAATTTTTAGCAACTTTGACCATATTTTTATAATTATGATGGTTATAGACAAGAATATTGACACTCTTTCTTCAGTTATATATATATGTACCAAATCAAATGAAATTATGGAATTTTATATATATAGTCCAGACTGTTTTTAATGCTATATAGATTCTTTATATACTTACGTGAGATAACGATATGTTACACTTGGTATCAGATAACACTTCAACAAACTTGAACAAATTTTATTTTATTTTTAAAAGAGAATTAAATTTTATCTCAAAATGATAATTTTTCGAGAATAAAATAAATTTTTAGACACAAAAATAATATTTTTGTCCTAAATCTAACTTTTATGCATATAATTTTTTTATAAAAAAATTGTCTATAAAGACAATCTCATACGGATATAAGAAAACAATTTAATTTTATCTCAAAAAGTATTTGGAGACAAATTTTAATTGTCTTAATATGTTCTTATGAGATTGTCTTTGTAGACAAAAAAAATTCAAATTATATGCCTAAAAGTTAGATTTGGGGACAACAAATTTATTTTTTGTCTAAAAAATTATTTGTCCCGAAAAGTTAACATTTAGAGATAAAATTTGATTATTTCTAAAAATATTGTTCATAATTCTTAAGTTTGTTAGGGTGTAATATTATTTTAAAAACAATGAGGTAGCCGGCTTATAGAGGACCAATGGCGTTCATGTTTTATATATACTAAGAAAAAAAAATCATGTATTTTATTCCATATAACATCACCGTACCGATGTTGGCTCTGAGTAAGTACCACGATAAATTTCCTAAGAAAATAAATATTTTTCGATTTTTCGTAGGCAGTTCTCATTGATTAGTAATTTATTGGGAGTAATTTGAAAGCAATCGGATAGGTATACGAGGAGAATTGTGGTATACGGCCTTTGATTAGCCAAACCTTCCTTCGGCCCGGATGATAGTTCGAAAAAGTAATTTATTTTCCAATAAAGCTATAATTATTGATGAATTTTTTTAGTCCGGAAGGTGTCGGGAACTTTTCGGCCAATACAGGGCCTAAAAATTAATGATAGTATCTTATCGTCCGACAGTATGGAAAAACTATTCAATCCTATAAAAGAAGCGCCACATAATTAAACGCCTGTGTGATCATGAGTTCAGCTGTTCAAGTCCGGGCCAAGCACTGGCGAGTCTCTATTGAAACCTAAAATCTTCTTGTATTTCCGCTACAAAGAAATGATACTTAATATAGACATATTATTTTAACCGCGTTACATGAAAATGGTATATTCTTGCATTTTCTTAAGCTAATCCTTCGCGTATTTTATCTTTACCCAAATTTCGTTTAGACATTGGTTTCGGAATTTACTGTCCGAGAACCATCATTTTACAAAATTATAAATTAATATAAGTTTGCGTTCGAATTGAGCCGCATCCCATGCAGACAACTACATATTCTTATTTTACCAATGATTGTTGTCATTTTTGACATATTTCTAACAGATTTATTTGGCCGGTACGACTTGTTTTGCTCTTGAGCCCTTCATATATCAAACTATTAATATAAGTCAATTCAACACAAATGAATCTGTCAAATTTTACCAATTTTTTTTAAAAATGTCCATATTCTAATTTACTAATTATTCATATATCACAATACAATTCAAATACATAAATAACTAAATAAATATGCTAGTTCTCACTCATCAATTCATCTCACAAACTATACTTGCATAACAATAAAACATTATATTACTCTTTATATACGATAATTAATTTACTATATTCACTCCATCATTTTTTTATTTTTTTTGAAAATTTTAAATTCATTTGTCCGGAATCATATTTATATACGTATCGCACACGTAACGCGACTACGATTAGATTAATTTCTCTATACAAATGAGGTTTTAAGTGGTATTATGGACCACTTGTGAATTGTGATGTGATCGTAAAGGAGTAGACATGAAAGACTTAATTTGGTAATAGTGTTGTCCATTACGACCATTAACCCTACCAAAAGAAAACATGTCACACTCGCATTTCATGATTCATGACAACTCATACATAATTGAAAAAATGTTAGAAAATGTATATATAAGTGTTATTTAATTATTAAAAATTTAGATTTTGAAAACACTTTTAAATATTAATACATGCATGATATGATAATTTTGACCGATAATTTTCTCGTGTTTAAATTGTTGAAATATAAATTTTTAAAATTTGTTCATATAGTTTAACATTTGAATTTTGTGATTAACTTTTGAAAAATTCGATTTCGACAACTTAGATATGAGTTATTTGCCGATCAAAGTTGCACATAGATACATAAATATTTAATATTTTGGTACAGAGGGAGTAAACAGGACTTAATTATGCATGTTTTTATTTATTAATCAACAATTCACCTTGAGAATTTCCATTTACTTGAGAAACGATAGATATCCATTTGGCATCTCTATGAAGACATATGGTCGTTAATTTCAATAATCCTTATTTGTTTAATAAGTACTACATATATATATAGATTATAAACAATAGAAATAGGATCCAATTAAATTAAAAGGTACTAGTAGCTAGTATATATATAATATTCCAATATTCTACGTAATTGTTGTTTAGTTTCAATAAATATAATAAATATTCCTTCTTGGTTTCTGATTGTAATGAGTATGTTCTAAGATAAAAGCACCCACACATGGGCTTTCTTTACAAGAAAGGTGTAATTTTTTAACAAAAAGTTGTAATGCTATAGCAGTTTGATATGCAATGCAAAATTGCCCTTTCTATGAATGATAATCTATTAATCTATGTCAACCAAATCCAAATCTTCTGCCTCATAATTTGTATCCCATTTCGTGTTATTTTAGCTATCTTTGCTCAAATTTTGAATTTTTAGAACTTTTTTTACGTTTATAAACTGTTACAACATATTCTACACATATTCTACACATAGTCTTTGTGTAGTTATCTGGTGTTAGTAGTCTTGGTCAATGTTTTAAAAGACGCAAGGCGAAGTTTAGACGAAAATTGGAGACCTAATACCGCCTAATCAACGCCTAATTCGCTTAATCACCGCCTGATATCTTAGACTTGTATGCTCCGCCTAAACGTCGCCTAATTTGCAACCAGACGTGCCTTTTAAAACAGTGATGTAGGTTCATATCATATTAGTTCAGTATTTTACAAAATCTAGTTAAATTTAGGACACCAATAGTGTAAAATTTAATTTTATAATTTATCTCAAATTTTGAGGATGTTTGTATAATTCTTCTATAGTGTCATAGTATGCCATTTTTCTCTTCCGGCAAGAACAAGCAAATGTAATTATTACTCATTTCAAAAATAATAAAAATGTAATTATTACTAATAACTCCCAATATATAAGCCGAAAGACCCGCGTGCTTTTAAAGCCCCTTCTCATTGTCCCATTATTATTTTATTACATTTTTATTTTTATTTTTATTTTTTCATTAACTACCTATACAATAGACTTTACAAATTTAGTACCCGACCTTTTGAGTTTTAATAGTTTGAGTCCCGACCTATCAATCTTCATCCCGTTAAGGATCCGACAATAATAATTGACGAAATTGCAATCACATTGTCTCATTAATAATTTATTAGAGTTTTTTTTCTTTTCCATTTTCTTAAACACAGTTAAATATTGGGAAAAAACTGTTTGTTACATGTATTATAGACTTTTACAAATCTAGTATCTGATCTTTGAGTTTTAGCAGTTTAAGTTCCGACTTACCAATCTTCGTCCAATTAAGGATCCGACACCAGTAATTGACGAAATTGCAGTCACATTTATTTAAGTTTTTTTTCTTTTCCGTGTTCTTAAAGACAGTTAAATATTGAAAAAAAAAGTTGTTTAGTACATGTATTATAGACTTTTAACAATTTAGTAACCAAATTTTAAACTTTATCAATTTGTATCTCAATCTATCAATTTTTGTCCAATTAAGTGCCCAATAACAATAATTCATCATATCTCACATTGGGGATTTATTTTTGACATGTTATGATGACGGAATTACACTTAATATGTGATAAGTGAGAGAACGTGATTGCAATTATATAATTTTGTTTAACGGTGTCTTATAATTGAATAAAAATAGGTAGGTCAATATCAAATCTTTCATTTTATCAAGTTAGGTTATAACCTATCAATATTCGTCCAATTAAGGATCCGACAACAGTAACTGACGAAATTACAGTTGCTATATCTCACATATGCGATCTATTTTTGGAGTATGCTGACGAAACTGCACATATTATATGATAAGTGAGAAAACGTGAATAGGGCTGGACGAAAATCCGGAAAAACCGAACCGATAACTGAACCGAAAAAGATCGAAAATCCAAAAATAAAACCGAAAAATAACCGAAACCGGACCGGAAAAGACCGGTCCGGTTCGGTCCAAAAAATAAAAGACCGAAACCAAAAAAAAACCGAACTGAAAAATCTGTTCGGTTTCGATTTTCCAAAAACCGAACCGAACCGAGCCCAAAACATGATTGCGGTTCCGTAATTTTGCATAACATTAATGCCCTAATTGTACAAAAATAAATAGATATGGATCTAAGTTAGTAAAAAACTAAAAACTAAATAAATATAGTAGTTACTGTTGTGTGACATATTAACTCACATATATATTATATAGGAGACATAGAGAGAACATAGAGAGAGAGAACAGTAGGTCTTTATTCATCATAATGTATGAATGAATCATCAAATAGAAGACCCCTAACCCTCTTTATATAGATAGAGGGGTAGGGTTACAAGCCCACTTGGGCCCATAAAGTACAAGCCCAATAGTCCAATAATATCTTACAACACTCCCCCTTTGGACGTCTTGAATTCTTCGTCTTCATGCAGTCGATCTGAGTCGAGTTCATTCGCAGTGCTAAACACATAAAAACCTTAGGGCCGGAAAACCCAGTGTGGGACAAAACCGGTACCTAGGAGAAACTGTGTAGCCGAATGATATATGCCGAAATATCATGTAAGTAACTAACCACAAAACAGTGTGCCTCATCAAAATCTTGCCAGAGCAAACCCAATGGGAAAATCTCTGATCGAAGGAAAAAGAGTGCAACAGTGGTAGTAGTAGGGGATCAACCACAAAACAGGTGCCTAATCAAAACCTTGCTAGAGTAAACCCAGTGGGAAAAACCTCTAGTCGAAGGACAAAAAAATACACAGTGGTAAGAAGTATACAACCGGATACTCCCCCTAATTTCGGCAATCTTAAGTGAGATATGATGGGAACGTGTCTCGCTAAAAACCTTGCCAAGGAAAACCCAGTGGGAAAAAAACCTTGGTCTAAGGACAAAAAGAGTACACGAGCATGCGACTGGATGCTCCCCCTCACTTGCACACGACAGGGTGCGAGGATTTTGACTAAGTAGTAATTAGTACAATAAGCATTCACCTGGATGCTCCCCCTCACTTGCACACGACTGGGTGCAAGGATTTCATATTTTAAGAAAGAGTACGAGCATTCGACTGGATGCTTCATTTACTTGCACACGGCTGGATGCAAGAATATCTAACGTGGAATAGAACGAGCATTCAACTGGATGCTCTTAAACTTCATATGTGAAGATTTATTTCGGCGAAAAATGCTAAATAGCATAATCTAGTCATGTCTCTCTTGATCGATAACAACAAGTTGTCTTCTATGACAAGTGTTTTATCTGCATCGTGAGACAGAGCATATGTAATTCAAATATGGCTACTACTAGCTCGAAGCCATATACACTCTCTAGTCGTCTCATAGAGCACGAGATCAGAGTGATTCGTTTGGAGTCATTCTAAGACCTCCAAGATATCGCCTTATTCCTAATGGCAAAGACATACCATGTTAGGAATATCCCTTATGCGGGTCTGATAAGTAACCAGCATCGGTATAACCGAAAAAGGGTTGCGTTAATTCGAGTAACGAAGGGGGTAGGTACACTCGATGACGCAAATGGGATAAGACAAGCCCTTATCCACAGTTACCTTAAGGTAATGGGAAAATGTCTTTTATGCCATTTCGATGGCAGCGTGTTAGCGCGATGCTGTGTCGAGCTATACCATTCACAGCTGACGAGATGTTCGTCCTAGCACATTAGACCAAGTACAATAATGCGCTTATTGTACTTAGATATGAACATCATGGTTCAATATCTCTTCATCGTCACATCAGGGACGGACTGGGTCTATATCAATGTCTAGTGATCGAACGATCATGGGAGAATCTGACGACTTAGCGTCATGATGACTAAAAACGTCATAACACCTTCTGGGTGTAGTCTGAATCATGGACTTATATTCAATCTTTACGGGACTCGATCATCGGGCCGAGTCACTACCGTGTCTTCCCAAGATCCTTCATCTCGAAGGCAAATCCAAAAATGGATCGCATAATAAAACACGCAAGGGCATAATACTTTTTCAAGTATCCCAAGCTGATCAAGTACTCACTTAGGCGGTATACCACATCCGCTCGGATTATATTAATCCATATAGTGAACGTCTCAGTCAATTGAGATCATGTTCCGTGGTCAGAAACTACTTGATTCAAGCACATGAAGTCACACAGGGACCTTCATTTATATCTCTTTGTCTAAATCCCCATAGAGATAAAACAGTGACCACAATCACATACTGCATAATCAGTTTTTGGGAAACTACTAAACTGATAAAGTAGGGGACCGTTATAACGTCCATTACGAGGAAATCAACCATCTCGTAATCAATTCCAAGATGTGATAGAAGCCTTGCGCTACTAGGCGAGCATTCTACAATCTCATTATTCTCATCACTTTTCCTTACGAATAACCAAATAAATGAACTCGTTTAACATTGGTGGTGTTGGAGCTATAGGTCCGAACACACTTTCGCTAAGGAGTCTACTTGGATTGCAAGTTTCCATTAGTACAGTCTATTCTCCGTTGACTTCAGGCAACAGTACATGGTTCCCTGTCATAATTTGTTCATATTATCAGTCGTCACCGAATATATGAACAAGTAATCAATGACAGTCTCGTTTCGCTTCAATATCGTCTAAGATATCATGATCGACAGATATTTCGAGATTCTTAGGATGAGGAGGAAATCACACATCTCCTTGATCCTTTATAATCTCGTGCAACAAACGATTTTCAGTTCACCACCTCTGGGGCTGAACGAATTAAGAACCGGTCAACTTCCTCATATCTTGGGAAGGACGACAGACTGACGGCCGACGACAGCGTCCTTTGCTTGGCGGGTTCGGCCAAAGCAACGTGTTACGACAGGAACACGGCGTCCGATAGGGACGTCTATCCTTGCAAGCATTTTGCAGCAGGTATAAATGATCTCGTGACATCTCATAAAGTCATTAAATACGTCTGGCATTTAGTTAGACTTGAGGGAGTCTATGCACTTACTTATCACTAAGTGCAGTTTTGGGGATCAAGCTAAGACTGAGTGGGTTATGCCACGTTACTTCACGTCGTTCCTTATCAACGGTAACGTGCAAATCTCCCCCTAACGACGGGGAGAACAGTCTTAGCGATGTCACTTTCGCATATCATGCGGTAAAGAGATCGCTTGCCAAGGTTACTCTATCAAATGATAGGCAGGAGATTCATAATCGACTTATGTCCCCTTCAGAGGTCCATATTTTGAACGCTAGAACGGCTCAATCAAAATATTAATTAATCACTCTAAACACGCGTTATTATGAGACTTCTGGCTCATAACCAGTAACCAGCTGGTACGCATATGGTGTTTGAGTGTCTATGGGCCTCATAACGGACCAATGCAGCAAAATAGCATAACCCACACGGAAATATAAATCTTGGTGCGCAAGACCAAGATGTGCGTGCAATCATTTGCAGTCGCATCAACAAACTTTCCGTGAGTCCATTTGGGTCTGAACATAATCGACAGGATGTTCAATTTGAATTTCCAAACTCAAGTAATTCAAATCGAAATTTCGATTATTACTCTTCGGAATTATCAAGTCGACTAGACTTTTCAGGATAATCCGGATCATGAGCCATCAACTTAATGATAGGGCTAAAAGTTTGGGAAATGCTGCATTTCTGTGGACAACAATAAAATGTGACCTTATTGTCGATGCATCAACCATAACCATTTATATTTATGGTCCGTTTTATGGTTGGATAAGTCCACAATAACTCCTTCAATTCTTTACCAGAATTCTACGAGTTCATTTCGTGATCTTTACACATACTAGTCTTTCAAAGTGAGCATTAGTGGCATGAATTTCGGATTAATCACGAAATATATTCTCAGAGAGAATCCAAATGCTATGCGATTATAAATCAAGCATCGTCTTTTGACCCGGGAATATCTCATCCGGTCAATGCCACAATATCAAAATTCTCTGATCAATCGACGACAGGCGAATGATAGTATAGACAATCATGTCTTAGCATGTAAATCCTTTATCATTTCGACGACAGGCGAAATGATAAGGTAACTTTAAACGCTTTAAAGAATGTGGTAGCAACCACTTGAAAGACATTTCAACTCCTCTAAAATACGCTTTTGGTCGTATTGAATGGAGACTATGTAAAGAAATTTCAATTCTTTCATGAGCTATTACCAGGTAACACTGGTTTTCTCGAATATTTTATAACTCAACAAGGTACGACAGGACCTATAGGAGTATAACGCCTCATATTTGACAAATCAATTTGGCTTTACCAAAGATTTCGATTTGGAACGACATGTCCAGAATCGCTGTCACTGAGTACACTTTTAGGCAAGTAGTTGGTGAAATTATGTGGTACACTGTTACCCACTATTTCTAGAAAACCAACTACACCACAAGTATTGCCTAAAATTTCATAATTTAAAGTTTGGTCACATTTGTCAAAAGAATTTGCTCAATAAACACTTTAAATTATTTCGAGAAATTTCATAAACAGGCAAACCATAATCCAAAAGTATGGTCCAAATGGAAAAATAATAATCCAAATGGAAAACATAATCCAGATGAGCGAAAAAATGGCTCAATGATTTATCAAAATCAGTAAAGAAAGGTATCAAACTCATTTGAGCCACAAAATCGGGGGTCTCAATAGTTTCCTTTCAATTAACTTTAACCACATTAGCATCGGTTTTTCCACCTTTATAATAGTTGTGAACTATTTAAGGAGTAACCGTGCATGACCGTTGTCTTTATAGCATAGAGTTGGCTCCTTGAGCATCATCTCTTACTTTGTGACAACGGCCCATATTGTTCCTTTCAATTTACTGTCTTGGAGCCACAGGTTTCAATTTCGACGATTGTCTAAAATCTCGCTTGGCTAAGCGATTCATCGGGATCGCGACAGTTCGAGACAAATAACACTTGTCTCGGTTCTCGATTCGTGAAAAAAAAATGTACACGAAGAGCATTAATATCAGGCAAACAATTCGCCATTGACCCAATAGGATTAAAACTACTCACCGGGGTAATTTTCTTATCCAATAACAGATGGGCGATAAAGGAACATGGTGAATATAAATTCACGATACTGCTTATGGAATACAATTTCCAAGCTAGTATTTTGGTGAAGGATAGCTCCAATATGTCAATTTCAGACATTTGTTCACCATAGACGTTATCACGTCTCAAATGTGGCGACGGAATAAAATCAACGCCTTAGCATTCATCTCGAGGGTAACAACAAACTCGTGTTTTACTCATCAAAGATGACATCCAAATAATTTGGGTATCACATGCTCACACATCAGGGTGACTAACATGTGGTGACGGAATAACATCAACGTCTAAACAGTCATTTCGCAAGTATGTTTTGCGATTTTTCTCATCATAGATGGCATCCAACATGTGTTGGGAGTTCTGGATTATTTTTCAAATAAAACGACTGGTTTATATGTTTATGGGTTGCACAACCACAAACATTTTTTTTTCTTCGATAACGTGTTGTGTGACATATTAGCTCACATATATATTATATAGGAGACATAGAGAGAACATAGAGAGAGAGAACAGTAGGTCTTTATTCATCATAATGTATGAATGAATCATCAAATAGAAGACCCCTAACCCTCTTTATATAGATAGAGGGGTAGGGTTACAAGCCCACTTGGGCCCATAAAGTACAAGCCCAATAGTCCAATAATATCTTACAACAGTTACCAAAATGTATAAAAGTGCACTACAGACTAGTAACAGCTTTTTTTCCAGTTAAATATTTACTCTACTTAGTACTATGTAGTTATTATATATATATAAACAAACACAAAGAAACACAAGCCTGTTTCTCTATCTTTAACTGTTCTCATTTGACATTTATTTAACTTGGGTTTAAGAAACTTCTTTTGGGTTTTATTTTGTAACAAAATTAAAGTGTTGGGTCATAATTATTTTCTTAATTTTCCTAGAAAAGGAATGAACTTTGGGTCTGGAATAAAACTGAAGATTTTCATTTAATCTTCTGGTTCAAAAGGGGATGCTTTTATCTGTTTAGTAACTACTAATTAGCCTAAAAGGGACTAAAAAAAACTTGATCTTTTACCATTTTTACCATGTATATTGAATCCTTGATTTTTATTTTTTATAATTTTTAGTCTTTCACCACCTATAATTACCAAAAGAAATAGTTTTTATAGCATTACAGTTTACAATGTAACCTCTACAGGATTTTCAGGTAGACACATGTACGAAGATGGAACAAGTCGATTCCCAATGGTAATTTTTTTAGAATTTCAATTTACTTGTTGTACTGTTTACCCGTCAAGTTATACTTTTTGTGCCTTCTAATTATTTCTATATGAATAAGTTTTCCTGCTACCAATAAGACCATTCATTATTTTCACATGCATGCAAGATTATGAAGCTCCTGTATTTATTAAACTTCTTTCTTTTTCAGGATAAAGATCATAATGAAATGGATTATGAAAAGCTGATGAAGATAGATGTAAGCTTCTTTTGGTTAGTCATTATTCATTAGTTAACTGCAGACTAAGCTGTTAAGCTTAAACCTACAAAAAAGTTGGGTTCTGATTTTCTTGACTGAAATAGCTTCAAGTTCTTTTCTCACACCAAAAAATAAAAAAAGTTGAAGCTTCTTCAGGCCAGAAAATACAAAAACTGGACTTTTTAGACTAGCTAACCAAATTAGCAAAAAGGCAAATAACTGGAGCTTGAGAGCTGCAACTATAAGTCTAACAAACAGGTCAACTTTACTTCGACTAACTAACTAGTTTCTGTTTATAACATAGATGAAAATGGAGCAACTCGACAATGACATTATTAAGTGGGCATCTGATAAGGAAGCTAATATCTGTCTTCTGCTTTCAACACTGCATCAAGTAAGATATCTACAAATTAGTCTTCTTTTGCATTACGGAAAATTGACGTCTACGAATTGTAATACCAGTTTTCTGCACCGTCATATATAGCCATAGCCATCAAATATGACTATCTAAAAAAGTATAGTATATAAGTTTTTTCATGTAATCCTGTACTGTAATTATTTCATTTATTTTGACTGTCCAACTTATGAACATAAACTCTTATCCTTATCTGAGAGAGATATGATGAGAACTTTCTGTCAGTTAATTCCTTTCTTTTTGACTTTACTTTCTCACTAAAACAAAGTTCTGTTATGTTTGATGAAAAAATGGAGAAAAAGAGAAAAACTATTTAGCTTGCCTTGCGAAAAAGTGAAATCCGAGCGAAAATAGCATTTATCAGGACTCGAATAACATCAGGAGAGCTATACTCCCCAACTTCTATCAGAATTTTAACAATAGTTTGAAAATTTGGGAAAACTTGGATCGAATTGTGAGTTTTATGAAAGCTTTGTGGTAAAGCCCGTATTTTGGAAATCGGTGCTGCATGTGTTTGTTTAATATTTGACGTATAACTACAAATGGCGTGGCTGATAACAGTCGTAATATGTGTTTTCTAGATCTTATGGCCCAATAGTGGATGGTCTTCCGTGCCTCTAAAGAACCTCCTAGATAACGGCCAAGTGAGAAAGGCCTATAGAAAAGCGAGGTTATGTCTACACCCCGATAAGCTGCAGCAAAGAGGTGCAACAGCTATACAAAAGCACATTGCATCTAAAGTGTTTTCGATTCTACAGGTATAATAACGTTTCTGTGTATCAAATATTCATCCCATCTTTCTTAGATTCGTTAAAAAGTCCAATTATAACTTCAACAAGTGAAGATAACAGAGCAGAAATAAAAAATATGAAGCTGGAAGTTATAATGGTAGAAAATGCAATTGGCCTTATGCGAATGTGTGCGGGATTAAGGCAAAAGTTTAGTCCTGCCATTTCGTAAACAAACAGTAACAAGATCGTTTAATCGTCTCATTTGAAATGATAACAACAAATTTAATGAGGAAAAAAATCGGCAACATCCTACAAAAGCATTTTTTTTGTTATACTAAATTCATACTTTTCTGGCAGAATCAGAGTAATATATTGCAATCAAATGTTTCGAATTTTTTTATCTGTTCCTTTTTCTGTTTTCTTGTAAAATAAAAAAAGGACAAGGTTAGATAAGCTTGTCCAAGAGAGTTTGAAGTAGTATCTGAGAAGGTAACACTTAGAAATTAAGACTTTGTATTGTGGTTGCAGGAGGCATGGGCAACATATATCTCTTAAAATAAATTTTTCATCAGCTGTAAGACGGGTCGACACAGTTTGTTTCGTTGTGGCTTATAAGCTCTTCCTGTAATTTGCTTTTTTGCATTTTTGAGAACAAGTTGTTCTTCATTTGGTTGGTTTGGTTAAATGCTGAGTTAATTTGCGTAGTTGGTCTATCAAACTAGGTAGAAAATTTAAGCTTCACTACCTCATGTAAGCCACCTTTTCAGCTTAAAAGACGCAACCAAATTAGAGCTAAAAACTCGCTCCTTAAAGGTGGCGTGAATCAGCTGGGACATTTTAAGAACAGTGTCACCAAATTGTTCGCACTTTGTAGTCTATCATGTCATAAACTTGCAACCTTTTGTATCATATAGTATAAAATTGTGCTTCAGTAGAAAACTTCGAAACTAATCATATGTGAGTACACATTTGTAAGCTTAAGTAAGTTCCAGAAACACATTTTTAACCTGAATATCGAGCCAAACTGATAAAAGATCTCGATGAGATTAAACCAGTCGAACTTACCGACCTTAATCACAGTGTATTCAAATTCTTTGCAGTTTTTTCGGTAGAATTTTCTTTACAGCGTATTCCAATTCTTTAAAATCAAATATCTCAAGACAAGATTTGCCAGTACCAAAATATCATTTTCCTCGCGCCCTTTTGCAGCCCTTGAATCAAAATTACCGAACAAACAATTCCCCTCCATTTTGAACCTCTCCATTCCTCCGATTTTGACAGCGAAGTCGCCTTCTTCCAGATTAGCAGTTCAACAAGTACCATTCCAAAGCTATAAAGTTGGTTTTCTCTGTGAACTGTCTCGATAGAAAGTACGGAAATCAAACATAGACTTCACAACCGTGGTCAAATGACTCTGATGATTCTGATCAACTAATTTTACACTTTTGGCGTGTCAAACTTGGAAGACATCGTTCATAGGGCTTTGTTTGGCTGCAATTATAAAGCAAACAACCTGGGTGTACGGAGATTGAGCAAAGAGTTGGGTTCATCCAAGCGTAAACCTTCCAACTTTTCTGAGATAAAACCAAAATAGCTCAAAGATGGTCAAAAAAACTCTTAAAAAAATATACGTTCAAGCTTTTAAACAGAAAAGCTAGAACTTGGTTCCCTCCGCTTAAAGCTTTTCAGACCCAGAAATAATCAGCTTTTAAGTAGTCAATCAACTGTACTTCTCCTTTCAAGCACAATGGAAAAAACCTGAGCTGAAAATCCGCACTGAAACAAGGCGGTGTTTCTCTCACAAAAGGATATTCGCCAACTTAACAATTCTGCTTATGGATCCAGCCATACGAATATTACCAGTAATCTTTACAAGTACACGATCCATCTTTAAAATGGTGGAACCGACTACGATTCCTCACGACAATCTCTCTGTTAAAAACCTTTGAAATAAGTTTAATTGCCAGGTGGCAATCCGCACACACCCTCAAGTTTTTAACTATCCGAATAGGCGTGTTTGGTGGTGTTTTAATAAGCATAAACGCAATTGCAATCTTTTCGCTATGATAAGACAACTGAGTCTCTTTTTCCTCTTCCTCTATATCCGCGAGCACATTCGAAGTATGAGGTGTATAGCCTTCCAATTTCAACAACTTGGTGATTTTCGCCAACATGGCGTACATAGCATCGTTATCGGGATGAGACGTATCCCCCATCATAAATTCATAAACATGGTTTCCTAACTCAACGAGGCTATAACCCGGCGTTTTCTTCACCCCTTCTTTCAACATTTCGATCCTCACATTATGCACATCTCCCCAACGCCGTTCAGATGCATACAGATTCGACAAAAGCACGTAATCTCCGCTATGTTTGGGTTCTAACTGAAATAACTTCGTTCTCACGTATTCTCCGAGTCCCAAATGCCCATGTATCGTACATGCCCCTAGCAAAGTCCTCCAAATAACAGCATTGGGCTTAATCGGCATCTCTTTAATGTACTCATACGCTCTGTCCACCAACCCTGCTCTACCCAACAAATCAACCATACAACCATGATGCTCTATCCTCGGCACATACCCGAATTCCCTCTTCATCCTCTCGAAATAAGCAAACCCTTCGTCAACCAACCCACAATGACTACAAGCATACAAAACACCGATAAAACTAATCTCCGTCGGAACCAGACCCTCTCCTTCCAACTCCTTGAAAAGCCCAATCGCCTTCTCGCCAAAACCATTCATTGCCAACCCAACAACCAAAGCGTTCCACGACACAACGCTCCTCTCCCTCATCTCACTAAAAACCCTCCTCGCCTCGCAAATGCTCCCACACTTGGCGTAAAGGTCAAGCAAAGCGTTACAAACATGCGAATTCCCATCCAACCCAACTTTCAGTATATAAACATGCGCCCTCCTACCCAACGCAAGCGCCCCAAGCTCCGCACAAGCCGTCAACAAAGTCACCATCGAAAACCCGTCCGCCAAGATCCCGTCTTTTCCAAAACCCATCTCTCGAAACAGCGTTAAGGCCTCGTTCGGCCTACCGTTGAGCGCAAACCCATTCATAACACTATTCCAAGTCACCAAATTCCTCTCAGGCATTTCCTCAAACACCTTATGAGCACTCTCGGCACGCCCACAAGCCGCATACATGTGAACCAACGCGTTCATCACAAAAACTAGCTCAATTTTCTGGTACATTATGAGTTTATGTACCAACACCAACTCTAAACAAATAATAAACTCTAAACAACATTGTGAAAAGTTTAGCATATCGATTTGCAGAAAAGTTGCTAATGAGACAACATAATAAACTAAGGATTGTTATTTTGTACTACTACTTTCTACGTATCTATTTACTCGTTTCCTGATCAAATTATTATTTCAATTTAAGTTGGATCATATTGAGTAATCATTATTAACTCTAAAATATGTGAGTGCATTAAGAACTGCATAGAATTTGAATCCCTAATTATTAACACCAACATTAAATGGTACGCATGATGTATGTATTTGTTAATTACTTAAAATACAAATTACAATTTAATTAAATAAAAACTAATTACTCAACATAATAAAAATCTAAATAGAAATATAGAACTCTAGACAAGCATAACCTAAACTTAGATACAATTTAAATAAAAACAAAAACCCAAATAAAAATATAAAACCCTAGTTAGTACTAACCTAAACTAAATTATTAATTAAAAAATTTACGTATAGTATTACTAATATATATATATATATATATGTGTATAATATTTGCATTATGTCATAATCAGGAAACTTTTCTGCATAAGTTATATTTCAAAATTTCAGTTAAAGATTTATCGTCTAAACTCTAAACAAATAAACCTATTTATGTAAAAGTACATCACCTTAGGAACACGGTCGATTTCTCAGGAACAATTATTTATGCAATCGAGCTTGATTGTCAAGAGACAATTTTCTTTCAATCCTGATTAGTAGAATTAAAAGTGGTTCTCGTCCCAGAAATAAAACACAAAAACAAGAAATAGATGAGTTTTTTTTTTTTTAAGCATAAATAGATGAGTTTGATTAGTCAAAAATAATCATATCAATAGAATATGAAGGCGTTTACTTTTTGTGTTTTGGCAAGAAGACGTTTACTTGCAGTAGACAGAAACATTCATTTCTTAACTACCTTAAAAAATGAAAAATAAAAACTAATTACACTATTTCTCTCTTTTTAACCATATAAAATTTATTATATCCTATATTTTTTTTATCTAAATATTTGTATCATCATCACAACTTATATCATATTTTTTTTTACTCTACATTTGCGTAATCATCACAATTTATAGCGTATCACACGCAATATGTAGGTATCGTATACTAATTAGATCATATCATTAGAGGAAATCTTGGGGGTTAATTATAATCCAAAGGTTAAAACGAAACTAAAAAAAAAAGTAACTTTACACATACATGCATACATATGTAACTTCATCTTTCCCGTCAAACATATAGGGTACATAAGTAAAACCTTATAAACTCAAATCGACCATTAAACCCTAGTCCTAACCCCATAATCGATGCAACCCCGCCAACACCCATCCCACCGCCGCGGAGCGACGAATCGAATCTCATCGACCTGTATATTAGTATATGTATATGTATCCTGTATGCATTTATAAATAGATTTTTTATATGTATTTATATATGTATTGATATATGTAAGTATATATGTATTCAAATGCATTTAATTATTAAAAAAAAAACAATAATGTGGCAGTGACAAGATCAAGAAAATAGGGGTCTTTTTGTGGCGGGTCGGTGGGTCCCACCGGCGGCGGCCAAGGGTGACAGCGGGGGTTCGCTCTCTCTCTTTATATATATACATTAATCTATCTGTATTAGTATGTATGTATGTATCTGAAAATGGCGTGGAATTGTAAATAGTAAGAAAGTGTAAGGGTAAATATGTCATTTACCTATTTCTGTTATATTTTTTAACGACAGTATGTTGATTGATTAACGTGTATTAATTGGATATGCAAATTGTTAATTTTAAAAAATAAGTATACATGTTTTTAACCATCAATAAGTCGGTATACAAAACATTAATTTTTCCATTCATTTATTAACATTTTGTACTACCCATAATTTCGGCCAAAGTTTAATTTGCATTATGTCAGAAGCAGACAACCTTTTGTGCATAAGTTTTGTTTCAAAATTTCAATTGAATATTTATCGTCTAAACTCTAAACAAATAAACCTACTTGGGTAAAAGTACATCACCCTCAGCAACACAGTCGATTTCTCAGGAACTCTATGCTAGCTTCAATATCAAAAGACAATTTTCTCTCAATCTTAATTAGTAGAATTAAAAAAGGTTATCGCTCGAGAAATAAAACAGAAAAACAACAAATATTTGAGTTTGGCTCTTCCCACACTAATCCTGCTTCCGTCGCTAATAGTATTATAGCAAATTATGTAAATAAGTAGTACCATGACGAATAATTGCTCAAGGAACAATATATTGTCAATCTCTAGCCAAACTGAGAAAGGAACTTGATGAAATTGAACCAAACTCAATCTCCCCATAAACCTCAGTCGTGGGATATTCAACCTCTTCGTGGATTTGTCTCGTAGACGAATCTACTTTTGGCAATTTACTTTCCAATTCAACTAAAACATCCCTCATAGTTGGCCTTTGTCTACCATTTAGGTTCAAACATCTCAAAGCAAGGTTTGCGACTAAAGAAATGTCTTTTTCCTCACCCTCTTTCGCAACCCTTGAATCCAGTATATCGATTAGATGATTTTCCTCCATTTTTAACATAAAATGGCCTGCTAAACCTCTCCATTCTTCAGTGTTTACAGACGAAATCACTTTATGTCCAGTTAGTAGTTCAACTAGTACTACCCCGAAGCTATATACGTCGCTTTTCTCTGTAGATTGTCTTGATTGAAAATACTCGGGATCAAAGTAACCAAATGTACCCTTCACGGCAGTTGTCAAATGAGTTTGGTCAACAGATATTGATCTTGAAATACCAAAATCAGAAACTTTTGCTCTATATTTCTCATCCAAAAGAATATTTGACGACTTGATATCTCTATGATAAATGGGCACCGATCCCGCTGAGTGGAGATAGAATAAAGCTCCAGCTACCTCACTAGCTATACGTAAGCGTAATTCCCAAGAAAGAGGAAATTCTTGAAATTGGTTGTGTATGTATTGAAATAAGGTGCCATTTGGGATATATTCGTATACAAGCATAGGAACTTCTGTCTCCAAACAACACCCCAGAAGCTTAACAATATTCCTATGATTTATTTGCGACAGGATGACGACCTCGTTTATGAAAACATCCAGTTGCCCTTCGTCAACAACTTTAGCCTTTTTAACCGCTACAATTTTTCCATCTGTTAACATTCCTTTGTATACGGTTCCCTGGCCACCTTGACCTAGAATCCGGTTAATGTTGTAATTCTCTGTCGCCTTTTCCAACTCATTAGAAGTGAACAACTTTGTTGCCTCCAAAATACCTTTATCTGATGATATTTGTTGTTGTAATAGTAACCCACCGTTTCGTCTAAAAAACTTCTCCTTCTGTTTGGCTTGTTTCCTTTGTCGTACTAATTTATATAGCCACCAACAACCAATGGGCAAAAACACCATCCCGAGTAATGTGCCAGTAACTGTAAAACATTGAAATTTCAAAGTTTCATTTTTGGGTTCTTAAATCTGAATTATGAGCTATCAGTGATTAATTAGGAAGAAATATCGTTTACAGCTTTGGGCACCGGATTAGTGTTATAGGGCCTTGTTTTATTACAGCTCTTAATAAGGTCGCTTATTTCGCCTTTATGTTCAAAAGTTGAACGAAATTTGGTTGACCAGCTAATCTGGTGAAATGTTTTTTCATTATATCCTCACGAAGGCACCTAGAAAACTAATTGGTGGACCTTGAAGATTATAAAGAAACTTAATGCATAAATCATGCAAAGGTTCGAAAGAAACTTACCCAGTAATGAGAATTTCAAGCTGAGATCAATTTCTTTGGCACAAGTTGATAATCCGGTTTGATAGTATCCGTCTTTACAGCTGCAATAATACCTCCCTCTAAGTTTCATACAGTAGTGCTCACCTCAAACGTTCAATCTTGAATCGGCACATTCATCAATTTCTGCCGTGTCCAATAATAACAAATATAAGGAAAAACTCCTACAACAACTCATAAAACTGAAAATTCTAGTACCACAAGTAACGTATCACGCACTACATCTTTAGCGCATTTAACAAAAATTACTCACTAAAGTCGTTGTACTTTAGGGAAATTCAAACAAGATTGTACCTAGTTTAAGGTTTTCTTTGTGTTTTTTTCCCTTCCACATGTTGCTGTTGTACACTTTTGGAACAAGGTATATAGCTTCATAACCATTTTTTGTGAAATTAAAATTGGCTAGCCAACTACAGTCAAAAGTCATACTAATTTAAGCTTATTAGTTGCGAAATACTATCAAACTTGACATTCATTTTGGATGATAGTACTCGGAAACTTTCACTCTATATTTCTCATCCAAAAGAATATTTGTCGACTTAATATCCCTGTGATAAATGGGCACCGATGCCGCTGAGTGGAGATAGGATAAAGCTCCCGCTACCTCATTAACTATACGTAAGCGCAATTCCCAAGAAAGAGGAAACTCTTCGATTTCGTTGTGTATGTATTGATATAAGGTGCCATTGGGGATATATTCGTATACGAGCATAGGAACTTCGGTCTCCAAACAACACCCGAGAAGCTTAACAACATTCCTATGATTTATTTGCGACAGGATGACGACCTCGTTTATGAAAACATCCAGCTGCCCTTCGTCAACAACTTTAGCCTTTTTAACAGCTACGATTTTTCCATCTGTTAACATTCCTTTCTATACGGTTCCTTGGCCACCTTGATCTAGAACCCGGTTAATATTGTAGGTCTCAGTCGCCTTTTCCAACTCCTTATAAATGAACAACTTGGTCGCCTCGAAATTACCTTTATCTGATGATATTTGTTGTTGTAATAGTAACCCACCATTTCGTCTAAAAAACTTTTCCTTCTGTTTGGCTTGTTTCCTTCGTCTTATTAGTTTCCGTAGCCACCAACAAACAATGAGCAAAAACAACACCCCGAGGCCTGTGCAAGTATCTTGAAAGCATAAAAAAAACAAAAATAATAAAATAATTGTTTTGAGGTTTCTTTTCGGTTCTTGGTTTCATATCATAAGCTAGCTATCACTTATGAATTCAGGGGAATGCCCGTTTCAATTTTGAGGGAATTGTATTCTAGGGCCTTATTTGATTGCAACTCTTGAGATCACTGTTTTTTCGCCAAGCAAGCCAATAGGTTGATCTGGTCATGTTAATACTAATAACCGACGTTGTTAAACGTGTGAAGGCTCAATATAAGCTTTACCAAGAATAGCAAACTTCAAAGTCTCGGTGGTCTTGTTAATTTCGGTACATTTTAGATCTTGATCACCGTATATGAAGTCTCAATTTCCACAACGACATCCTTACGTCCCGTTATAGTTCAAACAGGTGTATTCGCATCCGTTCAACATCTGGTCAGAACATTCATTAATATCTGCATCGTGCAATCATAACAGAATGATGGTCAATGAAAAATTGAATATATCAAATGATTCAAATCGGAACTTCTTGTTTAATTAGTAACTAGTAAGTAATCACATACTGTAAAGACTCCATTTCCATCAAAAGTACTCAACATATGATGGAGAGTAACTCATATATAAAGATTAGATAGAATAAATGACACATCGATGTGGGATGATTTATAACTCTTAACACTCTCACTCGCTCGTGGCCGGAGATATGACAGGACAAACGAGCGGATATTGAATGGGTGGAGGTCGAGCTCAACATCGATGTCCCGCTTTGAAAATTTTAAATTCATTTGTCCGAAATCATATTTATATACGTATCGCACACGTAATGCTCGAACTACGATTAGATTAGTTTCTCTATACAAATGAGGTTTTAAGTGGTATTATGGACCACTTGTGAATTGTGATGTGATCGTAAAGGAGTAGACATGAAAGACTTAATTTGGTAATAGTGTTGTCCATTAGGACCATTAACCCTACCAAAAGAAAACATGTCACACTCGCATTTCATGATTCATGACAACTCATACATAATTGAAAAAATGTTAGAAAATGTATATATAAGTGTTATTTAATTATTAAAAATTTAGATTTTGAAAACACTTTTAAATATTAATACATGTATGATGCTATTTTTTAAACACTTTGATGTTAAATGATGTTACCTGATGTTACATGTACTTAAATGTTACTCTCTCCGTCCCAAAATATTGAAACTCTACATATATATGTGTAACTTTGACCGACAATTTTCTCGTGTTTAAATTGTTGAAATATAAATTTTTAAAATTTATTCATATAGTTTAACATTTAAACTATGTGATTAACTTTTGAAAAATTCAATTTCGACAACTTAGATACAAGTTATTTGCCGGTCAAAATTCATGTAGATTCTCAATATTTTGGTACGAATGGAGTAAACAAGACTTAATTATGTATGTTTTTATTTATTAATCAACAATTCACCTTGAGAATTTCCATTTACTTGAGAAACGATAGATATCCATTTGGCATCTCTATGAAGACATATGGTCGTTAATTTCAATAATCCTTATTTGTTTAATAAGTACTACATATATATAGATTATAAACAATAGAAATAGGATCCAATTAAATTAAAAGGTACTAGTAGCTAGTATATATATAGAGGGTGGATTAATTAACTTCAAAAAATCTGTAAAAACGCTCAAACCGTAGATTTTTTCTACGGTTTACAGTGATCAACTGTAAACCGTAGATTTAATCTACGGTTTGTATTAATTAATACAAACCGTAGATTAAATCTACGGTTTACAGTTGATCACTGTAAACCGTAGAAAAAATCTACGGTTTGCAGCTTTTTTTTGCTTAAAAAAAAAAAAAAAAAAACTGAGAATTAAAATTAAAAAACTGAATAATTTTTTCAAAATAAATATGATTTTTTTAATAAAAAAACTAAATGCCTTATTTTTAAAATTTTACATAAAATAAATTACCAATATTCTAATAATCTATCAAAATAAACACAAATTTTACACAAATTTACACAAATAAAGTTGATTTGATAAATTTTATGTTTGATATTTATTGTATAAGTTCAAAATTTTACATGTTATATTTTTGTCAAGTGTATAAGTTGATATTTATTGAATCATTAACTAAATCGTCATTTTTTGTGAAGTACCTTCGGTTTGTTTTTAACACTTGTATAACGCAATATGAAACATTAAATAAGTCGTCAATTTGGTGTCAATCATCAATTTTGTTGAATGAAACAATCATAAATTATATAAATTTCGTAAAAAAAATTAACTTAATATGCGAACATGAATATGAACTTTTAAATTTCATGAAACAAATTTATTAAACAAAATTTACAACAAAATTTCATAGAACTAAATTTCATAGAACAAATTTATTAAACATTTGTTTACATCATATAAATTTACAACAACTTGGAAAAAATAGTAATTTACATCGAATTAAAAATAAAAAACTGATTATGGACTTAAATCTATAGCTTGATCTTCATTTGCTTTTTTCTTTCCCGATTTCTTTTCGAGCGCCATATATAACTTGAAATTAGGTCGAAAAAGTTCCTTCCATGGCGCAGCTGTCTCAGTGCGTGTTTGTTCCCACCGTGCTATAATTCCTGGCATTGGGAAGATCCCTTCTTCTTTAGGAATAACCTGAGCATAGTGACAACTGTTGACGAACACCATTACAGTCGGGATGTAATGTGTTGTTCCCCGAGGCGGACCAGTATAAAGAGGTAAAAAAGTGGAGTTCCACACGTTTACCTCTCCATTTTGATTTTCCCATAAGGACAACAATACAATTGGCATATTGTAATGAGAAGCAATTAAAAAACCATAGGACGGAAATCTCATCCATTTCTCAGCAGGTGCGGGATTTGTAGCATGATAAAAATTTAAACTTGATAAAATGTAATCATACCGGTAAGATTCAAAGTCAATATTCTCAAACAGCTCATAATAAACACCTTTCATTTGCTGCAGCTCTTGAAACAATTCACATCTTACCGCGTACCAATCATCTTCCCCATTCTGTTTACCCGTCGCATTTGCAAGTACCCGGAACCCACAGTTACCATCCCCACGCACATCATAAACCGTTTCGATGTAACTATGTAACATGAACCATATTTGGTCACTGTACAGGAAGGTTGGCCTAGTGGGTTTAGGGTTCTGGTTTCGCGGCCTCCTAGTTGGGTTTACCCTTACCTCCGGTGTTTCATTAGCCTTGACTTTGCCCTTGTCCCTACTAGCACCAGCACCATGTTCCTCCTCCACATACTCCCATCCCGACTTATCCCTCTTACTAGATTTGTCGCCTTTTCTAGGTCTCCCCCTATTTACTCTCACTTCGGGGTCACTGACGGATGTTCTGGCTGGGACGGTTATCTCTCGGAGTTGTGTTTTCATACGCCGTTTTTCAACATTACTTTTCCTAGCATAAACACTTTTAAACTCTTCCAGATCACCCTCTACCCCATAATCATCGGTGTTCCCATTATCATCAATTACGTCTAATTTTTTCCAGAATGGATGAATATATTCTAGAGGAAGAGGCTTCCCGAATAGAATATGTTCACTCATAATATGATGACAAGGTAAACCGTGAGACAATTTGAAACCGCAAGAACAATTCTCATCAGCCTGGCCATCACATTTTTTATGTTCTTGAAATAATAAATCAAAGGCATAGTGTGTGATATACGACCTAAGATTTATAAATAGAGGTGTTCGTTCAGAATGTGGAAAATAAGACTTGCATTTATCCAACTTCATCTTAATATCCTCAAACTGTTTTTCTAGAATTCTATTCACCTCTACCCAAACAGTTTCAAGCGTGCCAGTATTTGTGGAAAGGGATCTTTTCAGCTTAGCATGTTGTTGTTCGGCTCGATTGCTAGTTCTGTTACCTAGATGTGTTGTGTGGTTGGTATAGCATGCAACAAACTTTTCAGCATAATCATTTAAAAGCTTGTCTACATACTTAATCACAGCAGGGTACGATTTGTAAGAGGAATTGAAATAAGTTCGGTTATGATTATACTCCTCTATCGACTCAGAATCAACCAATAAACCCCAATCATCTAGAAACGTTTGCCACTCCTCATCAGGGATCTTTTTACGGCAGTTTTTCAAAACATTTTTTGCAATATGAAAAGTGCACAAAATATGATGAGAATCGGGAAAAACAACGGACAAAGCATTTGATAAGGCCATTTCCCTGTCGGTTACAAAAACCCTAGGTAGTATACACCCCTCCAATGTAACTTAAAATTTTTCCAATGCCCATATATAACTTTCCTTTGTCTCGTCACTCATGAAAACAAAACCTAAACAATATGTTTGGTTCGTTGATGTCATTCCTACGACTTCTAGAAATGACATATTAAAACGGTTTGTTCTATATGTACAATCCATTAACAAGACATCAGGAAAAGCTTTGAACATCCTTATAGAATCGGGGTGTGCAAAAAACAAGTTTTCAAGGGAATGGGTTGATGGGTTCATATTATAGTAGAACGTGTAGCGATGGCTATCCAACAAATTAAACAGTTCCTGTATCGGGTTTCTACCATCTCGTTCTTTAAATTTCAGTCCGGCCAAAAAATTATGTATCGTTTTAGCGTTTGATACATTGTCAGGATTTCTATTTTTTATGGCCTCTAATATTGCACCAACTTTAAAACTACTTTGCCTTAAAGTTTTAACAATTTCTTTTTCATCTTGGGTTAAACGAGCACGTCGTGCTTGCCCTTGGAGGTAAGTTGGAGGTGGGTGGTTATGTTGTCCATTTTCTACGTGACACATCCATTCACCATTAACTACGTAACCTTTAATGAAAAATGGGCAATCTTTTTTCTTTGTACCTGATTTTACGGAAGATGGTTTCTTTTTTTCGTAAACCCCCGATTTATCACATACAATATCAACATAGGGTGTTCTGCTCCCATCACCCCCTCCAGACCTACGAATCGTAAGAATGAAACCCCAATTTCCAGCCACATCAGCAAGATCAGCAAGCATTTCAGCCCTTGTTTCCCAAGTCAATTCATCGACTTCAAAGTGCTCCGAATAATCAGTTAGCTCATCGTTTGAGCCACTGGATGAATTCGCATTGTTGTTGTTATTCCATTGGTTGTTGTGATAACCATAGTTGTAATTCATTTTCGAAAGGTGTTTGTTTGTATATTTTATTGGGGAGGAATGAGGATTTTTTTAGAGATTTCCGAAATGTGTTTGTGTTTGATTTTATGGTTTGTTAGAATTGGAAAAATTGAGTCATATTTATAGTGTAAGTTTACACTACAAACCGTAGATTACTTTTACGGTTTGTAGTGCATTTTTGGTGTAGTCATTTCGAAACTTTAATAATGCATTGAGTAGTCATTTTCGGATAGGGTTGTCAAATCATAATAATTCAAAAGTGATAAGGTGTTGTCGGAATTATTTTGATAGAAATGGCATCCAATGTAATTTACACTACAAACCGTAGATTACTTTTACGGGTTGTAGTGTTTTTTTTGGTGTAGTCATTTCCAAACTTTAATAATGCATTGAGTAGTCATTTTCGGATAGGGTTGTCAACTCATAATAATTCAAAAGTAATAAAGTGTTGTCGGATGCATTTGATGTATATGGTATCCAATGTAATTTACACTACAAACCGTAGATTACTTTTACGGTTTGTAGTTTTTTTTTTTTACGTCGTTTAGGGTGATTCGGTGCAAAAACTACATTCGTAAAGTGGCGCTGCTTAAATCAGGGGTACAAACCGTACATTACTTTTACGGTTTGCACAAAATACATGCAAACCGTACATTTAATGTACGGTTTGTATGAAATCTGTACAAACCGTACATTCAATGTACGGTTTGTATGTAAATTTCAGAATATTTAGGGTTTTTTAGGGTTTAGGGTTTAGGGTTTAGGGTTTGTAATCAGAATATTTAGGGTTTTTTAGGGTTTAGGGTTTAGGGTTTAGGGTTTCTAATTTAGGGTTTAGGGTTTAGTGTTTTTTGGGTTTAGGGTTTAGGGTTTGTAATTTAGGGTTTGTAATTTAGGGTTTAGGGTCTGTAATTTAGGGTTTAGGGTTTAGGGTTTGTAATTTAGGGTTTAGGGTTTACGGTTTCTAATTTAGGGTTTAGGGTTTACGGTTTGTAATTTAGGGTTTAGGGGTTTTAATATAGGGTTTAGGGTTTGTAATTTGGGTTTAGGGTTTTTAATTTAGGGTTTAGGGTTTAGGGTTTAGGGTTTTTAATTTAGGGTTTAGGGTTTTTAGGGTAGGGTTTAGGGTTTGTAATTTGGGTTTAGGGTTTTTAATTTAGGGTTTAGGGTTTAGGGTTTTTAATTTAGGGTTTAGGGTTTAGGGTTTGTAAAAACTCAATATTGGTCCTATCAATTAAAATACAGAATATTTTTTACAAACATACAAATCAAACATACGAATCAAATTAAGTTTACGAAATTATAACGTACAAATGAAACATAGAAATCAAATACAAAAACAGTGCATTTATTTTTTTTTGTAACGACTAAATGTTTTAAAGTTGGACATAGGGAGCATCTTTCCCGCCGATGTTAATCTATCCGATGACGGCTCAGCAGACTCTTCGATTTCGTTTAGCTCCGTACGCCGTCTTTGTCGCTGCTGCGATTCTGGATGCGGCGCACGCTCGTGGGATGTAATCGTCAACCCCCGACTCCAACTGTCGGTGGACTGATGACTAGGATGATGCTCGTACGAACCAAATGATTGTCTATGATGATCGAACGGAACATCGGTCTGAACATAGTCCGACCCAGCAAAAGAAGAACGACGACGATGACTGCTTGAACTCGGACCCGGACCCTGATCTGTAGTCGGATGTCGACCTCCAGTCGATCTTCTACCCCCGCTACTAGATTCGCCTCTTTCGTCGGGACGCCGACAACTTGAAGCCCTAGTGTAAGTTCGTGGGTCGTAACCTAGGTCGTCATCACCGTCGTCGTCGTCGTCATCGCCCTCCGACTGTTCATCAGCTGACCCATACGGATTCATACCCATTTCAGCGAACTCCTTACGTAGTAAGTCCACGTCCGTTCTCATTTTCGCCCGTTTGAACGATTTGAAACTGCGGCGCAACATCGCTTTCTGTAAAAAAAAAACAATAAAAAACGATTTATTAGTATTGAAATATACATAAAAAGAAGTAACGATTTATTAGTAAAAAACGATTTAGTAGTTACCATTTTATTGAAGACACCCGTATTCTCCCGGAAACCGTGAGGGGGCGGGGCAAGTTCAGGTGGGTTTATGAAGATGCGGGTCCGCTCTGTATACCATTTCATGTAACCCGGTGACGTCCCCGTGCCATATTCGCCGTTAATAAGACGGGTGTGGCGGTCATTCCACACGGCTATAAATTCTCCGGTTAGTAAAGGCCAGTCGTGTTTTTGCCCAGTCCCATATCTTCTATCCTTGCCGTGACCCTGTCTTGGTTTCCAAATATACGTAGGGACCCCCTGCACAAAACCGAACTGCCTCATGAACCTGTCCGCGGGGTGGTACTCAATCTTCTCATTACAAATGAGAGGCACAGAACAATGCCACATATACCGGCCCCACGTGCAGTATTCCGGATACTGATTGAGATCCCCGTAAGGTTGCCACACTATCTGTAATCATCAAATTAGAATATATAAACAATGGTTTAAAAATAGACGAGTAATAAATTCTGCGAAGATAAGACCAATGCAAACATATACAACATATAATACGTAAGTTACATGTAATACGAAAATTAAAATTTACCTGTTCAGGCGACATATTGTCAAACTGGTCACGTATGTGGACCACATTATGTCCGTAGACATATGGCGTAAGGTTAGTTTGTCGCCACATCTTCCATCTATAATATACAAACAAAAACCGATAAACAATAAATATAACCGGCAGCTAAGTAAATGATAGATGACACAATAATATAAAAAAGCAAATCCAATTCAAAAACTAAATAAATATCATACCTGTAACCGAGGGGGAACCTAGGCCAGCCCTCCGGTGGCTCGACATCTTCCGGCAGCTCTTCACACGGTCTAACCGGCAGTAGTCTGGTAATCGCCCACATATCCAGAAACATCACCGCCCCGCTTACTCCGGTTGTCTTACAACGTACCACCCTGCATAGATTAGCCTCTAACCAGGCCAGAAGAGCTGATCCCCAACTATACTCAGCACATGTGTCAAAATCCTCCAGAAATGGCAGAGGCCAGAGTGGAATCTGATCACTGCTCTTATCCGAAAATACATGTGCAGCCAGTAATAATAGCATGGCAGCCCTAGACTGATATAGTAAACGCTCCTCACTAGGGTTGGGGGGTAATTGACCGAAGGTCTGTAACATCCAATCAAGTCTAACTGTCAGACAGTTTAGATCGACTTGATTGTCAGCCGGCCTAACACCCAACAAACTCTCCATCATAGCCAACCTGCTCGCCTTCGTGTCATTCCGCTCCGACCGGGTCACAGCAAGACCATCCACCCTCAGACCGAGCATAATCTCTACATCCTGTAAAGATATCCCCAACTCTCCCCCGACAAAATGGAACGTGTGCGACTCATCACGCCACCTATCAACTAAGGCTGTAATCAACCCTCGGTCTACGGTATAATTACCTATACTGTAAATACCGTAAAAACCAGCCCTAATGATATTTTGAACTACCCTTTCAGGCGTCGGTATCTGCCAACTATAATTATAAACTCTAATCTTATTGGCATCTCCTCTACCCGCTTCTCTGCCAGCATCCCAAGTCTGACTAGAAATGTGACCAGTCTGTCGTAAAATACCCAACCTCCCTTTAATCTGTGGACCTGGGTCTGTCATCCTAACTATGATAACCAAATATAACTCAATTAATGATAACCAAAAAAATGATAACATAACCAATTAATGATAACCAAACAATGATAACTCAATCATAACAAATTAATGATAACCAAACAATGATAACTCAATTATAACCAATTAATCATAACCAAACAATGATAACTCAATGATAACCAATTAATGATAACCAAACAATGATAACTCAATCATAACAAATTAATGATAACCAAACAATGATAACTCAATTATAACCAATAAATGATAACCAAACAATGATAACTCAATTATAACCAATTAATCATAACCAAACACACATTTTTTCATAAACCAAACAATAATAATTCAATTTTTTAATCATAACCAAACACACATTTTTTCATAAACCAAACAATAATAATTCAATTTTTTAATCATAACCAAACACACATTTTTTCATAAACCAAACTATAATAATTTAATTTTTTAATCATAACCAAACACACATTTTTTCATAAACCAAACAATAATAATTTAATTTTTTAATCATAACCAAACACATTTAATCATAACCAAACACACATTTTTTCATAAACCAAACAATAATAATTCAATTTTTTAATCATAACCAAACACACATTTTTTCATAAACCAAACAATAATAATTCAATTTTTTAATCATAACCAAACACACATTTTTTCATAAACCAAACTATAATAATTTAATTTTTTAATCATAACCAAACACACATTTTTTCATAAACCAAACAATAATAATTCAATTTTTTAATCATAACCAAACACATTTAATCATAACCAAACACATTTAATCATAAACCAAATAATAATAACTCAATTTTTTAATCATAACCAAACACACATTTTTTCATAAACAATTCAAATTAACCAAAAAAAATAAAAAAAACATGCAAAAATGGGCCAAATATCAACAATTAATAAAATTTCTATAATTAATATAAACAAACAACAAACAATTATATATAGCTAAGTGAATTATGGTTTTGCATATTTTATATATTTTTTCCTATTTTACAAATTAAAATTACAAAAAATAAAAAAACATGCAAAAATGGGCCAAATATCAACAATTAATAAAATTTCTATAATTAATATAAACAAACAACAAACAATGATATATAGCTAAGTGAATTATGGATTTGCATATTTTATATATTTTTTCCTATTTTACAAATTTAAATTACACAAAATACATAATAAATTAGAGAATAAAAGATATACCCTTGAATTATGGATAAGTTTGATTGATGATTTGGGGTTTTTTGTTAATAAATTTGATAGTTAATGTGGTTGATTGATTTGGGTGATTTTTTGGGTTGAAAATTGGGGGTTTTTGAGAGAAAGAGAGAGAGTGTAGAATAAAATTATATTTTTTTAAAAAAAAACGAAAGTTTCTGTTTTTTCCAGGGACTGTCTGTGTAATTTCGCGCAGGGACTGACTGTGTAATTTGGAAGCGCAGGGACTGACTGTGTAAATTTCAAAACTTGCCACAGACCGTAGATATAATCTACGGTCTGGATACGGTCTGCGCGTGAAAACAGAAATTATGTAGTACAATGAGAACACCTCATATATATAATATTCCAATATTCTACGTAATTGTTGTTTTGTTTCAATAAATATAATAAATATTTCTTCTTGGTTTCTGATTGTAATGAGTATGTTCTAAGATAAAAGCACCCACACATGGGCTTTCTTTACAAGAAAGGTATAATTTTTTAACAAAAAGTTGTAATGCTATAGCAGTTTTATATGCAATGCAAAATTGCCCTTTCTATGAAATGATAATCTATTAATCTATGTCAAACGAATTCAAATCTTCTGCCCCATAATTTGTATCCCATTTCGTACCCTTTTAGCTATTTTTGCTCAAATTTTGAATTTTTAGAACTTTTTTTTATGTTTATAAACTGTTACAACGTATTCTACACATATTTCATAATATTATGACATATATATTGTTGAGTTATATTATTTTTTTTGGATTTTATATTGAATTTACACTAGTTCTTAGCTAATTCCAAAATAAAATATATTTGATTTTTTCGTAAAAAAAATATTATTGATATATAAATGGTGTGCCTAATTAATCTAAAACAACAAAAATTATATTTGGTGCAAAAATATGAAGAACTATATGCCACACTGTGGTTTCTTCCTTTAAAATTATTAGAAATTCCAAATGCGGTAGTAATTGATACATTATTTTAGGTTTAATTAGTGGTCGCTATAGTTCTTAAGAGAATAAGTCTTTGTGTAGTTATCTGGTGTTAGTAGTCTGGGTCAATGTTTTAAATGACGCAAGGCGAAGTTTAGCGGAAATTGGAGGCCTAATACCGCCTAATCAACACCTAATTCGCTTAATCACCGCCTAATCCGCTTAATTCCGCCTAATATCTTAGACTTGTATGCTCTGCCTAAACGTCGCCTAATTTGCAACCAGGCGTGTCTTTTAGAACAGTGATCTAGGTTCATATCATATTAAGTTCAGTCTTTTACAAAATCTAGTTAAATTTAAGACACCAATAGTGTAAAATTTAATTTTATAATTTATGTCAAATTTTGAGGATGTTTGTATAATTCTTCTATAGTGTCATAGTATGCCATTTTTCTCTTCCGGCAAGAACAAGCAAATGTAATTATTACTCATTTCAAAAATAATAAAAATGTAATTATTACTAATAACTCCCAATATATAAGCCTAAAGACCCGCGTGCTTTTAAAGCCCATTCTCATTGTCCCATTATTATTTTATTACATTTTTATTTTTATTTTTTCATTTTCTTTAAAACAGTTAAATATTGGAAAAAAAATGTTTAGTACCTATACAAAATAGACTTTTACAAATTTAGTACCTCATCTTTGAGTTTTAACGGTTTTTATCATAACCTAGCAGTATTCGTCCAATTAAAGATGAGCAATAATGTCTGACGAAATTTCGGACCTATTTTTGACATATGACGGAATTACATATACTATGTGATAAGTGAGATAAAGCGATTGCAATTACGTAATTTTGCTTTTATGTCATTTTTCATTTCTAGTAAAAAATAAATAATTGGATTGAATCCATTTTATTATATTTTGATTCATAGTTAATGAACTATACCAGCTAGTTATTTGAGTAAAAGAAAATAGCTTACAAATTCACCGTATCCCATAATAGGATAAAAATAGGTAGGTGAATGTCTAATATTTAATTTTATAAATTTATGTTATAATATACCAATCTTCGTCCATTCAAGCAACAACAATAATTGACTAAATTACATTCATTATATCTTATATTAGAACATATTTAGATATATGCTGACGGAATTACACATACTTTGTGATAAATGAGAAAACGTAATTGCAATTCCGTAATTTTTCTTAACGGCGTCCCATAATTTGATAAAAATAGGTAGGTCGGTATCCAATCTTTCGTTCTATCAATTTAGGCCATAACCTATCAATATTCGTGCAACTAAGGATCCGACAACAATAACTAACGATATTACAGTAACTATATCTCACATCTGCGATCTATTTTTGGCTTATGCTGACGAAACTGCACATATTATATGATAAGTGAGAGAACGTGATTAAGGCTGGGCGAAAACCCGAAAAAATCGAACCGAAAAACCGAAACTTTTTCGGGTCTGTTTCAGTTTACAGGAAAACCGAACCGAAAAAGACCGAAAAACTAAAAATAAAACCGAAACTGGTCCGGTTCGGTCCAAAAAATAAAAAGACCGAAACCAAAAAAAATCGAACCGAAAAATCTGTTCGGTTTCGATTTCGGTTTTTGTCAAAAACCAAACCGAACCGAACCGGACCGAACCCAGCTTTTTCCATAACATAAGTCCTCTAAATGTAAAAAAAAATAAGTAGATATGGATCTAAGTTAGTAAAAAACTAAAAATATAAATAAATATAGCAGTTACCAAAATGTTTAAAAGTGCACTACAGACTAGTAACAGCTTTTTTCCAGTTAAATATTTACTCTACTTAGTACTATGTAGTTATTATATATATATATAAATATACAGCAAAACAAACACAAAGAAACACAATTGCCTGTTTCTCTATCTTTAACTGTTCTCATTTGACATTTATTAAGGTTGGGTTTAAGAAACTTCTTTTGGGTTTTATTTTGTAACAAAATTAATGTGTTGGGTCATAATTATTTTCTTAATTTTCCTAGAAAAGGCATGAACTTTGGGTCTGGAATAAAACTGAAGATTTTCATTTAATCTTCTGGTTCAAAAGGGGATGCTTTTATCTGTTTAGTAACTACTAATTAGCCTAAAAGGGACTAAAAAAAACTTGATCTTTTACCATTTTTACCATGTATATTGAATCCTTGATTTTTATTTTTTATAATTTTTAGTCTTTCACCACCTATAATTACCAAAAGAAATAGTTTTTATAGCATTAAAGTTTTATGTCCTTTTAGGATGTGTTTTAGCTGCATTTAGTTGTGAAAATGTTGGGGATTTGAGGAGAAAAGGTGTAAGGGAGAAACATTTTTTGTTTTTTTTGGGTATAAATTAAAATCAAGGAAACTTGGGTTTTATTTTATTTTGAAGTTAATTGAACAGGTGAGTTTAAATTGTAGCATTTGCTTTGCTTTGGATTTTATTTTATTTTGAAGTTAAATGGCTTGTATGAAGGTTGGGTCCAAAAGTGATGCATTTCAAAGAAAAGGGCAGGCCTGGTATAATTCTCTCCTATCTCTCTCTCTCTCTCTCTCTCTCTCTCTATATATATATATATATATATATTTGCATTTGTATGTAATTATATATCACCCAGTAGAAATTTAATGCTCTTGAGAGGTAGCTTTTAGAAGCAAGAAGCTAGATATTTTTAACCAATAGAAAAGCTAGATGGATATGGTATATAAGTTTAGTAGCTTTATTAGGCCAAAAGGTTAGCTTAAAAGCTGATGTTATTCTAGCCTAAAAGATCAGAAAGAAACTAAGCTCGGTGAATCCAGTTTTCTTAGCGGCGAAAATAAGCCAGCTTGTTTGCTTAAGATCCGCAGCCAAGTTGGAATACTTGATAACCAAATGATTACGGAGACGGAAAATTAATAAGACCATTCATTATTTTCACATGCATGCAAGATTATGAAGCTCCTGTATTCATTAAACTTCTTTCTTTTTCAGGATAAAGATCATAATGAAATGGATTATGAAAAGCTGATGAAGATAGATGTAAGCTTCTTTTGGTTAGTCATTATTCATTAGTTAACTGCAGACTAAGCTGTTAAGCTTAAACCTACAAAAAAGTTGGGTTCTGATTTTCTTGACTGAAATAGCTTCAAGTTCTTTTCTCACACCAAAAAATAAAAAAAATTGAAGCTTCTTCAGGCCAGAAAATACAAAAACTGGACCTTTTAGACTAGCTAACCTTTCATGTAATCCTGTGCTGTAATTATTTCATTTATTTTGACTGTCCAACTTATGAACATAAACTCTTATCCTTATCTGAGAGAGATATGATGAGAACTTTCTGTCAGTTAATTCCTTTCTTTTTGACTTTACTTTCTCACTAAAACAAAGTCCTGTTATGTTTGATGAAAAAATGGAGAAAAAGTGAAAAACTATTTAGCTTGCCTTGCGAAAAAGTGAAATCGGAGCGAAAATAGCATTTATCAGGACTCGAATAACATCAGGAGAACTATACTCCTCAACTTCTATCAGAATTTTAACAATAGTTTGAAAATTTGGGAAAAGTTGCAAAAGTTTATGAAAGCGATGTGGTAAAGCCGGTATTTTGGGAGTCGGTGCTGCATGTGTTTGTTTAATATTTGACGTATAACTACAAATGGCGTGGCTGATAACAGTCGTAATATGTGTTTTCTAGATCTTATGGCCCAATAGTGGATGGTCTCCTGTGCCTCTAAAGAACCTCCAAGATAACGGCCAAGTGAGAAAGGCCTATAGAAAAGCGAGGTTATGTCTACACCCCGATAAGCTGCAGCAAAGAGGTGCAACAGCTATACAAAAGCACATTGCATCTAAAGTGTTTTCGATTCTACAGGTATAATAACGTTTCTGTGTATCAAATATTCATCCCATCTTTCTTAGATTCGTTAAAAAGTCCAATTATATTCAACAAGTGAAGATAACAGAGCAGAAATAAAAAATATGAAGCTGGAAGTTATAATGGTAGAAAATGCAATTGGCCTTATGCGAATGTGTGCGGGATTAAGGCAAAAGTTTAGTCCTGCCATTTCGTAAACAAACAGTAACAAGATCGTTTAATTGTCTCATTTGAAATGATAACAACAAATTTAATGAGGAAAAAAATCGGCAACATCCTACAAAAGCATTTTTTTTGTTATACTAAATTCATACTTTTCTGGCAGAATCAGAGTAATATATTGCAATTAAATGTTTCGAATTTTTTTATCTGTTCCTTTTTCTGTTTTCTTGTAAAATAAAAAAAAGGACAAGGTTAGATAAGCTTGTCCAAGAGAGTTTGAAGTAGTATCTGAGAAGGTAACACTTAGAAATTAAGACTTTGTATTGTGGTTGCAGGAGGCATGGGCAACGTATATCTCTTAAAATAAATTTTTCATCAGCTGTAAGACGGGTCGACACAGTTTGTTTCGTTGTGGCTTATAAGCTCTTCCTGTAATTTGCTTTTTTGCATTTTTGAGAACAAGTTGTTCTTCATTTGGTTGGTTTGGTTAAATGCTGAGTTAATTTGCGTAGTTGGTCTATCAAACTAGGTAGAAAATTTAAGCTTCACTACCTCATGTAAGCCACCTTTTCAGCTTAAAAGACGCAACCAAATTAGAGCTAAAAACTCGCTCCTTAAAGGTGGCGTGAATCAGCTGGGACATTTTAAGAACAGTGTCACCAAATTGTTCGCACTTTGTAGTCTATCATGTCATAAACTTGCAACCTTTTGTATCATATAGTATAAAATTGTGCTTCAGTAGAAAACTTCGAAACTAATCATATGTGAGTTCACATTTGTAAGCTTAAGTAAGTTCCAGAAACACATTTTTAACCTGAATATCGAGCCAAACTGATAAAAGATCTCGATGAGATTAAACCAGTCGAACTTACCGACCTTAATCACAGTGTATTCAAATTCTTTGCAGTTTTTTCGGTAGAATTTTCTTTACAGCGTATTCCAATTCTTTAAAATCAAACATCTCAAGACAAGATTTGCCAGTACCAAAATATCATTTTCCTCGCGCCCTTTTGCAGCCCTTGAATCAAAATTACCGAACAAACAATTCCCCTCCATTTTGAACCTCTCCATTCCTCCAATTTTGACAGCGAAGTCGCCTTCTTCCAGATTAGCAGTTCAACAAGTACCATTCCAAAGCTATAAAGTTGGCTTTTCTCTGTGAACTGTCTCGATAGAAAGTACGGAAATCAAACATAGACTTCACAACCGTGGTCAAATGACTCTGATGATTCTGATCAACTAATTTTACACTTTTGGCGTGTCAAACTTGGAAGACATCGTTCATAGGGCTTTGTTTGGCTGCAATTATAAAGCAAACAACCTGGGTGTACGGAGATTGAGCAAAGAGTTGGGTTCATCCAAGCGTAAACCTTCCAACTTTTCCGAGATAAAACCAAAATAGCTCAAAGATGGTCAAAAAAACTCTTAAAAAAATATACGTTCAAGCTTTTAAACAGAAAAGCTAGAACTTGGTTCCCTCCGCTTGAAGCTTTTCAGACCCAGAAATAATCAGCTTTTAAGTAGTCAATCAACTGTACTTCTCCTTTCAAGCACAATGGAAAAAACCTGAGCTGAAAATCCGCACTGAAACAAGGCGGTGTTTCTCTCACAAAAGGATATTCGCCAACTTAACAATTCTGCTTATGGATCCAGCCATACGAATATTACCAGTAATCTTTACAAGTACACGATCCATCTTTAAAATGGTGGAACCGACTACGATCCCTCACGACAATCTCTCTGTTAAAAACCTTTGAAATAAGTTTAATTGCCAGGTGGCAATCCGCACACACCCTCAAGTTTTTAACTATCCGAATAGGCGTGTTTGGTGGTGTTTTAATAAGCATAAACGCAATTGCAATCTTTTCGCTATGATAAGACAACTGAGTCTCTTTTTCCTCTTCCTCTATATCCGCGAGCACATTCGAAGTATGAGGTGTATAGCCTTCCAATTTCAACAACTTGGTGATTTTCGCCAACATGGCGTATATAGCATCGTTATCGGGATGAGACGTATCCCCCATCATAAATTCATAAACATGGTTTCCTAACTCAACGAGGCTATAACCCGGCGTTTTCTTCACCCCTTCTTTCAACATTTCGATCCTCACATTATGCACATCTCCCCAACGCCGTTCAGATGCATACAGATTCGACAAAAGCACGTAATCTCCGCTATGTTTGGGTTCTAACTGAAATAACTTCGTTCTCACGTATTCTCCGAGTCCCAAATGCCCATGTATCGTACATGCCCCTAACAAAGTCCTCCAAATAACAGCATTGGGCTTAATCGGCATCTCTTTAATGTACTCATACGCTCTGTCCACCAACCCCGCTCTACCCAACAAATCAACCATACAACCATGATGCTCTATCCTCGGCACATACCCGAATTCCCTCTTCATCCTCTCGAAATAAGCAAACCCTTCGTCAACCAACCCACAATGACTACAAGCATACAAAACACCGATAAAACTAATCTCCGTCGGAACCAGACCCTCTTCTTCCAACTCCTTGAAAAGCCCAATCGCCTCCTCGCCAAAACCATTCATTGCCAACCCAACAACCAAAGCGTTCCACGACACAACGCTCCTCTCCCTCATCTCACTAAAAACCCTCCTCGCCTCACAAATGCTCCCACACTTGGCGTAAAGGTCAAGCAAAGCGTTACAAACATGTGAATTCCCATCCAACCCAACTTTCATTATATAAACATGCGCCCTCCTACCCAACGCAAGCGCCCCAAGCTCCGCACAAGCCGTCAACAAAGTCACCATCGAAAACCCGTCCGCCAAGATCCCGTCTTTTCCAAAACCCATCTCTCGAAACAGCGTTAAGGCCTCGTTCGGCCTACCGTTGAGCGCAAACCCATTCATAACACTATTCCAAGTCACCAAATTCCTCTCAGGCATTTCCTCAAACACCTTATGAGCACTCTCGGCATGCCCACAAGCCGCATACATGTGAACCAACGCGTTCATCACAAAAACTAGCTCATTAAACCCGTTTTTCACCAACACCGAATGAACCCTTTCCCCAAAACCCACATCCAGAGCCTTCGCAACCGCTTTGAGTAAAAAAGGAAAAGTATGCGTATCTGGCTCGACGTTTTTCACCCTCATTTCGTTATAAACTTCTAAACTTGTTATCGGGGTTGGGCTCTCGGCATAGCCTCGTATGATAGTGTTCCAAGTGAATATACTCGGGTTTTGGGTTTGGGAAAAGATCTTATGTATGTAAGTCATAGGGGAGAATAAAGTGGAGACGAGGGCGAAAATGAGGTGTTTCGACAATGTGGGATGAGAGAGAGGGACGCCGTGACGGAGAGAAAACGCGTGGATTTGTTTGATTTGATAACAAGAAGGGGAAATTGTTTGTAAGAGGGATATACATTTGTTGAGGATTTGAGTGGTTTTTTGATCTTTTAGAGGTGTTAGTGAGTTCATGTTTTGTTGAATATGAATATGTGGGAAATTTTAGTTTTATAATCTTAGTTTTTGAAAATATTAGCAATTATTGACCCTAGTTTTCATAAAATTGGGTTTTGGGGCCTTGGAGATTGATTTGGAATTATAATTTAGTTTTTGAAAATATTTGCAACTAAGGCTGGGTCCGGTCCGGTCCGGTTCTATTTTTGGCAAAAGCAAAACCGAAACCGAGCAGATTTTTTGGATCGGTTTTTTTATTTTTTGGACCGAACCGGTTTGTTTCGGTCCGGTTTCGGGGTTTTCGGGCTTTTTTGGTTTTTCCGGTTTTTTTCGATTCGGTTTTATTGTAAACCGAAACCGACCCGAAAAAATTTCGGTTTTTTGGTTTAGGTCTTTTTCGATTCAGTTTTATTGTAAACCGAAACGGACCTGAAAAATTTTCGGTTTTTCGGTTTCGATCTTTTTCGGTTCGGTTTTTCTGGGTTTTCATCCGGCCCTATTTGCAATTGATTGACCTGGTTTTCAGAATATTGAATTTCCGTGCCTTAGTTTGTAAAACTTGATTGATTTTGTACTAAGTTAACAAAATGGAAGAGTTTTTTTGGGTTTTTTAAGAGGAGTTAGTGAGTGTGTGGTTGTTGGAATATAACATCTTATTTGATATACATATATGAGGAAAAAATTTGGTGTTTGTAATCTAAGTTTTTGAAAGAATTATCAAATATGGTCCTAGTTTTTAGTAAATTAATTTTAGTTGATTCAGTTTATTGGACTTGTTTGATTTTGTATCACATCACACACACTTATGTTTTGTATCATATTTGTGGCCACATGTGGTACCAATAGTTGGAAAAGGATCAATCGGGAGCCTAATTGTAAGGTAGTACATATGGATCAGGGGCCGTTTTTCAAAGGTTATAGACATTGGATTTGCAATTGTACCTCGGCTATTGATGTTATGGAACGTGACTGGACGAACCCGCAGAACCAAATAGTTTATTTTGATGTTAGCAAGGATGAGTTCATTGAAATAAGGATAAATTAACAAAACATACACTTTTTAAACTAAATTAATAAAAACATACCCAAAATTTTTTCATTATCAAAAATATAACAAACAAATTTAATGCTGTTTATTCTCTTCTTCCTCTATCTCTCATCTTACTCTCTCTCCTCCATTCTTCTCTCCATCACCAATTCTTCTTTGTATCTCTCCCTCTGATCTTACTCTATCTCTACTCCATTCTTCTATGTATCTTTATTTTATATCCCACTCTATCTCTCTCCCCTCCTCCACCACGAAAAGCCGTCACTGACTACCGAACACCATCTAGATTATATAAGCATCTATATACATATAAATACAGATATATACATACGTAATACACAAATATTACACTGGTTGATACCCCGTAATATATGAAATTGGTGAAATTATTTTCTATTTATTGAGATTTGAGACTATTGTAAACCTTGTGGGTTTCAAGTTGAAAGAGCAGAATCCATATGTACAATATTGAGAAAAATCCATATGTAGGGTATTAAGTTTTAAATTTACAGTATTGAGAAAAATCCATATGTAGGGTATTAAGTTTTAAAATTAGGGTATAAAGTTTTAAAATTAGGGTATAAAGTTTTGAAATTAGGGTATAAAGTTTTGAAATTAGAGTATGAAGTTTTAAAATTAGGGTGTGAACCTTTTTTTAGATATTTGATTATGATCCAAAACATTTAGGGTATGAAATTTTAAAATTAGGGTATGACGTTTTATAATTAGCATATAAATATTTTGTGAGTTTTTAGTCATTTTTAGAGAGAGATGAGTGATTAGCACGTGCTAGAAAGAGATACGATTATCGTATGTTAGAGAGAGATGTGCGATTATAGAGAGAGAGAGTTGCGGTTAGAGAGAGAGATGTTAGATTAGAAAGAGAAGTTAGATTATGGTCTAATTAGAATTAGATAAATAATAAGTATATATAGGTATGTTTTTGATAATTTAAATTATTAGGGTATGTTTTTGTTAATATAATAGGGGTATGATATGTTTTTGTTTATTGTCCCTTGAAATAATAATGCCACAACCTAATTAAGAAGGGTGGTAGAGATGCCATTGTTAGTTTAGGAGTTTTCGATGAGTGCCTTTATATGACTCGTCGGGAAGATCCAGAATTTTCTTGGAGAAGGTATATAGTTTTTGCTGTTGAAGGAATATGGAAATGGGAATTCATGGAATGTTATGTTTGTTATTTCTATGGTAATATTTTTACTTTTGATTAGCTCTATAAATATTATGTTATTACACATCAGTTTGAAATAAGCGGACAACAAACTGCGCCGTCAGTGCTATTTATTTTTGAGATAAGCCGACAACACGTGAGTTTGAGATAAGTCAGGATAACAAACTGCACTAATATTTCTACTTGTTTGCCTTTCGTTTTTTGTTTTTTTGAGAGGTGTTAGTGAGTTCATGTTTTGTTGGAGTTGTGGTGGTGTTATATACTTTAACATACTTCCGATATTACGAGGGAAAGCTTTAGTTTTATAAAAGAGTTATCAAATTTTGTCCTAGCTTTTAATAAATTGATTTTAGTTGCTTCAGTTTATTAGAGTTGATTGATTTTGTATCATATCAGCCCATAAGCATTGATCACGTTCATTTGCTTAACACTAATTTACTTAGCATGTCATCTAATATATTAATACTATTAATCGTTACCTACGCATTGCATGTGCGACGCATGCTATATATATGATCCGGATAAATAAATTTTTAAAAAGTATATTGATTGAATAAATATATTAAATTAGAAATCATGAGTAATATAACGTTCTTGTTATACAAAATACACGTAATACGATTTTGTTTGATATATTATTACAATTGTTTTGAAAAAATAATGATTTTTGTTTATTTTTTATATTTTGAATTGAATAAGTGTAAATGATTAATTAGTAAAAAAGAGTGAGGGTATTTCCGGAAAAAATTGGCAAAATTGGATAGACTCGTTTGTCTTGAGTTGACTTATTATAATAGAATGACATGAGATAAACTTTTAATTCTATAATCTTAGTTTTCAAAAACAAAATTACAGTAACGACCCTATTTTTAAGAAAATTAATAGCATGTCATCTAAATTTGAGGTTTTGGGTCTTTGAGAGAAGTAAGTGAGTTCACATTTTTTTGGAAGATGACATTTCATTTTAACTAATTAATTAGTTTGTTTAACTTGATTGGTTTTGTACCATGTTAACAAAAGGGATGCGCGATTGTTGAGGATTTGAGGAGGGATGTGCGTTTGTTAAAATTGTTGAAACCGAATGTAACAAAGCAATAATATGAATCTATTTATACGATTCGTTATAGACGGATAAGTTCATTCCTGGTTATTAATTAACATTATGTTTTTTCCACGACTGTCGGACTGTTATGTTTTCCCCAAAACTTTAGGAAACCTACTCTTATATTACCCATACTTTCAGCCAAAGTTTCATTTGCATTATGTCAGTATAGCAGGCAACCTTTTGTGCATAAGTTGTGTTTCAACTGAAGATCCATCCTCTAAACCATAAAATTACTTGTGTAAAAGTAAATCACCTTAGCAACACAGTCGATTTATCAGGAATTACAATTATTTATGCGACTATAAGTTTAGCTAAGAACTAATCCTGGTTTCGTCGCTGATGGTAATATAGCAAATTATGTAAATAGATAGTACACATGATGAATAATTGCTGAAGAAACAATATTATCAATCTCGGGACCAACTCAGAAAGGATGTTGATGAAGTTATCCCTAACTCGCCATAAACCTCAGTTGTTGGATATTCAATCTCTTGGGGGTTTTGTCTTGTAGAGGAATCCATTTTTGGCAATTTACTTTCCAATTTACTTTCCAATATTCCGATGGTTTATTTTGGATAGAATGACAACCTCGTTTATGAAATCATCGAGTTGCCCTTCGTCGACTATTTTAGCCTTTTTAACCGCTACGATTTTTCCATCTGTTAACATGCCTTTGTACACGGTTCCTTGGCCACCTTGACCTAGAACACGGTTAATATTGTAGTTTTCCGTAGCCTTTTCCAACTCTTTGGAGGTGAACAACTTGGTCGCCTCGAAATTACCTTTATCTGATGATATTTGTTGTTGTAATAGTAACCCACCATTTCGTTTAAAAAACTTCTCTTTCTGTTTGGCTTGTTTCCTTCGTCTTACTAGTTTCCGTAGCCACCAACAACCAATGAGCAAAAACAACATTCCGAGTCCTGTGCCAGCAACTGTAAAACAACGAAATTTCAAAGTTTCATTTTTAGGTTCTTAAATCTAAATTATGAGCTATCAGTAATTAATTAAGAAGAAATATCGTTACAGTTTTGGGATCCGGATTACTGTTATAGGACCTTGTTCTATTGCAGCTCTTAATAAGGTCGCTTTTTTCGCCTTCATATTTAAAGGTTGAACGAAATTTGGTTGACCAGCTTATAAGCTTAAGTTATTTTGGTTTCCTAGCCTTGAAAATCTAAGAAGCTTTCAGCTAGGTGACCAAATTTTCTAGCTAACTTATTTGATTTGAAGCTAAAACCAAGCAAGCTATAACTTCATGAAGTTTTTCATTTCATTCCAAGTGTTTCGACACAAAAAAACTATAAAATGGATTTTCCATTTTTGATCAAGTTGTAATTTCTCTGAAAATCATTAGAAAACCTAAGCATGGCCATGATATCATATACTATATGTCCATTTAAGAACTAAATAACAACAATATATGTCTTGGATTGTAACTCTTGTGTCGTCCTTAGATTTGGTTAGTTGATTGATCTACTTAGTTCTAGTTTGTTAATACTTAAATACTCCAATTGAAATTTCCTTCCATAATTTAAAACACAACTTTGGGCTTGTCTTATATTCAAAGGAAGCTCATAAAAGGGGCTCATTTAATAAAAACTGCATGACAACAGAAGCAGAATTAAACGGAAAACGAAGATTCGTACTGCGGTAAATGAGAATAACCCCCAAACATTCCTTTATTTAAATTTTACAAAAAACTAGCTAATCTGTTGAAATCATACTATTAATATAAGTGAACCCAATAAAGCTTGAATCTGTCAAATTTTACCAATTTTTTCCAAAGATGCTCATATTCTAATTTACTAATTAATCAAATAATTTAATACAATTTACATAAATAAATAAGTAAATAAATATTCCATTTTTCCACACATCAATTCATCTCGCAAAAAAATCATCATACATGTATTTTTATATTACTATAACAATAAAACATTATATTTTTACGATATTCATTCTATTATTTTTGCAAACTTTTTGAAAATATTAAATTTATTTGTGTCAGATCATATTTATACAAATACGTGTCACACACGCAACGCGTGCACTACGATCACTAGTGTTTAATATTCTATCCCCAACAAGAAAGCTAATTGGAGGACCTTGAAGATTCTAATGATTAACTTTCTAATTAAACATGAAAAGCTTTGAAAAGAACTTACCCAGAAACACCAAATTCAAAGTTGTACCAGTATGTTTGGTACAATGAGAGGATCTATCGCGATAGTATCCAGCTTTACAGTGGCATTCATAGCTCCCTGCTAAATTTTCACAGTAGTGATCACAATGGTTCAAATTTGGATCGGCACATTCATCAATATCTGCCATGTCCAATAATAACAAATATAAGGGAAAAATCCTACAACAACTCATAAAACTGAAAATTCTAGTTCAACAAGTAACGAAAGACGCACTAAATCTTTAGCGCAGACATCTAATTTTCCTCACTGAAATCATTGTACTCTAGAGAAAGTTAAACAAGATAGTACCTAGTTAAGGCTTTCTTGGTGTTTTGACCTTTCAACATGTTCACTAATTAGTCTAATGGTAAAGAATGTTGGTGATGAACGCTTTTGGGACCAAATATATATATATATATATATATATATATGAATGTTTTAAATAGCGTTATCGTTAGCATTGCGTTTTTTTGAAAAAAACGCTAAAAGCGCAAATAGCGTTGCTAAATACCGCTTTACGATGTACTTTTTTTTTTGCCTAAATACATAAATATAGCATTAAATTCAGAACATCTAATAAAAATTAACTAAATATATATAAAAAATTGTAACTAATAATCACAAAATGATTATAGTTGAGATGTCAGATCATTTACTTTGTTTGCAAGAGTTTTGGGGTTTGATTCTTTTTAACCTCCAATAATTTCATTAAAATTTTGACAAAAAAAAATAAAAAAATATTGGACTGCACCCGCTATAGCGTAAATAGCGTCCACTATAATGCGCTATAGCGTAAATAACGTCCCTATAGCGCGAATTTAACGTTTTTCCATCAAAATAGCAGTTTATCATAGCGTTTTTGGGTAAAAAACGCTATTTCGCAAAATATAGCGCAATATAGCATGTTTTTTAAAACAAGAAATCATACTTTTGATATACATTTTGAATAATAGAACATGGCTCTAAAGTTGTCAGTCTTTACATTATTAAAATGATAAAATCATACCTTCACATCCATCGGGAAGATATGGGTTTCCCTCAAACCCGTCTTCACAAAAACATAGATATTGGTTTTTTTCCATCCCCCAGTAACAGTAAGTGCTGGCAGTGTTATTTTTAAACAATGTTGTATTTTCATTATTGGTTTCCCACTCCAAAATTGTTGGAACATGTGTGATCTTCTCCAAAGCTCTAAAATCATGTTCTGGAATATTGGCGACCCATTCTAGATCTGCGACAAACATTTTCATACAGTTTTTATGCTTTTCATTACCATGTGTGTTGATCTTCTCCATAGACGCGTTGATGTACTTTAGCGAGTGTGAGAGTATGGTCTTGCAACAGTTAATACCATCACAACCCTCGGTTATACTATCGTCACAAATAGACATACATCCAGAAACCACGTTTCCACCGACCATTAATTTGGCAAAATTGTTACAGGTTGTTGAGACAAAGCGATTTCCATAAGAAGAGAAATAAAAAGGTGAAAGCGGAATTTCAGACAGGCTAGCAGGCGGACTGGTGACGATGTTGGAACAACCATAAGAGTTTACGGGGTAATTGATACGAATTTCATTATTCCGCAGAAATTCCAAGACTTCAAGGTTCGTGTTTCCAAGAAAAGCCTTTGGTGGGTTAAAGGTATGGTTGCAAGTTATTGCAAAACCGTCGTGAATGAAGCAATTCAAGCCGATACCAAAAGGATAAGGAATAGTAACATTTCCACATTTCTCTATACAACCTTTCTTTGCTAAAATTGGTGCCCCTAAAAACGGTTTGATCATACACAAGACAAAGAGTAGAAGCAACATAATTATTATTTTTATATAAATCTCTTGCAAATATTTCTCTCAAAACTGTGAAAGTATGTTCTACTTGATATAGCAAACACTTATACAAGAAATATTTCTTTGAATTATTAGATATTTGTGGTTGATAATCAGCTAGACGACTTCAAAAGTTGACTTATACTTTTCAAAGCTACATAATACAAGAAAATTATGTCTTTCCGATCATCTGTGGTTCTGTTTTCTTTAAGGCATTTAATTTACTGAACCCTTTTTCTATTATGTGTATATTTGTATAAAACAAACTAAAATTCAAAATAAAAATAAAAAACTAAAATTCACAACGTAAGGTCCTATATTTTGATCAAATTTCAATGTTTTCCTCTCTTTTTTTTAAGTAAAGGAGTTTAAGTTTATGTAAATAAGTCACTTCTGATTCAGAATCTTACAACTTTGTGAAAAGTTTAGCATATCGATTTGCAGAACAGTTGCTAATGAGACAACATAATAAACTAAGGATTGTTATTTTGTACTACTACTTTCTACGTATCTATTTACTCGTTTCCTGATCAAATATTAAAGGATACATTTACAAATTATAATTTCAATTTAAGTTGGATCATATTGAGTAATTATTATCAACTCTAAAATAAAATATGTGAGTGCATTAAGAACTGCATAGAATTTGAATCCCTAATTATTAACACCAACATTAAATGGTACGCATGATGTATATATTTGTTAATTACTTAAAATACAAATTACAATTTAATTAATTAAAAACTAATTACTCAACATAATAAAAATCTAAATAGAAATATAGAACTCTAGACAAACATACCCTAAACATAGATACAATTTAAATAAAAACAAAAACCCAAATAAAAATATGAAACCTTAGTTAGTACTAACCTAAACTAAATTATTAATTAAAAAATTTACGTATAGTATTACTAATATATATGTGTGTGTGTGTGTGTGTGTGTATAATGGTTGTTCTCAAAGAAATTAATGCATAGCAATAAATTTACTATGATTATAATTAGATGTACAAAACTATAATTTCCTTTGAGATCTCGTAATACTTCATTCTTTAATTCGAGTATGTACTATTTTACTATGATTATATATAAAATAAAAGTACAGTACTACACTCAACTATGAAGAATAATGATACATAAATCTCCTATGTCCAAAGATGAAAGACCTTTGTCAAAATGGTAAACATTTTTAGTGTACTTGTCAATGTTTACGACCTTTCCACTGAGGCATAACATTTTAGAGCATTCGACAAGAAATTTACAAGTTTGATTAGTCAAAAATTATCATATCAATAGAAATATGTATGCGTTTACTTTTTGTTTTTTTAGCAAAAAGACGTTTACTTGTCGTAGCTATCAACTTGTGGACCAAAAAATTCATTTCCTCACTATGTATACTAACCATATTTCAGCAAAAATTTAATTTGCATTATGTCAGAATCAGGAAACTTTTCTGCATAAGTTATATTTCAAATTTTTAGCTAAAGATTTATCGTCTAAACTCTAAACAAATAAACCTATTTATGTAAAAGTACATCACCTTAGGAACACGGTCGATTTCTCAGGAACTTATTACAATTATTTATGCAATTGAGCTTGATTGTCAAAAGACAATTTTCTTTCAATCCTGATTAGTAGAATTAAAAGTGGTTCTCGTCCCAGAAATAAAACACAAAAACAAGAAATAGATGAGTTTATTTTTTGAAGCATAAATAGATGAGTTTGATTAGTCAAAAATAATCATATCAATAGAATATGAAGGCGTTTACTTTTTGTTTTTTTTAGCAAAAAGACGTTTACTTGCAGTAGCTATCAACTTGTGGACCAAAAAATTCATTTCCTCACTATGTATACTAACCATATTTCAGCAAAATTTTAATTTGCATTATGTCAGAATCAGGAAACTTTTCTGCATAAGTTATATTTCAAATTTTTAGCTAAAGATTTATCGTCTAAACTCTAAACAAATAAACCTAGTAAAAGTACATCACCTTAGGAACACAGCCGATTTCTCAGGAACTTATTACAATTATTTATGCAATCGAGCTTGATTGTCAAGAGACCATTTTCTTTCAATCCTGATTAGTAGAATTAAAAGTGGTTCTCGTCCCAGAAATAAAATACAAAAACAAGAAATAGATGAGTTTTTTTTTTTGAAGCATAAATAGATGAGTTTGATTAGTCAAAAATAATCATATCAATAGAATATGTAGGCGTTTACTTTTTGTGTTTTGGCAAGAAGACGTTTACTTGCAGTAGCTATCAGTTGTAGACAGAAACATTCATTTCTTAACTACCTTATACTACTATTCATTTAGGAAAAATTATTGTTAACAACACCGCGTATATTGTTGGTTAAAAAACTATACACACAGCTTTCGATATTAACAATTTGCATACACACTTATATGATTTTGTGCAATCAACATGCTCCGTGTAACTTATGTTAAAGTTATTTAACGGAAATGCGGTCATATGCGAAAACATGTACAAAATTCAGGGGTAAAACAGTCAATATTTCACGTATTAAATTAATTTGAATTATCATTCTATTATAATAAATCAAAACAAGTCAAATGACTCTGTCAAATTTAGCCACTTTTTTTAAAAAATAAACCTATATTTTTTATTAACTACCATATTAACTAATTTCATAAAAAATGAAAAATAAAAACTAATTACATTATTACCAAGTCAAATGTCTTTCCGATCATTTGTGGGTCTTTTTTTCTGTAAGGCATTTAAATTACTGAAGACTTTTTCGATTATGTGTATACAAATTGAATATTTCCATGTATTTATTTTTCTATCAAGAAACTAAAAGTCATGACGTAAGGTCCTACATTTTGATCAAACTTCATAGGAAAGTTCAAGTTTGTGTAATACAAGTCATTCATAATCTAGAATCTTACAACTTTGTGAAAAGTTTAGTATATCGATATGCAGAATAGTTGTTAACAAGACTACATATATAGGACAATATAAAGGTATGTCGATCCGTATATATACTGTTATACCATGGTAATAGGTGAATCAAGTCATTGAACATTTTACAATAATAATTTGATCAAAGTTGCTTGTATATATACCTTCTCATTGTTCAGGTCGAAACCGTTCTTTTGTTAGCAATACCAGTAAAAGATCCGATTTTCTCTTAATATGAGGGTGCTTGAGTCCTTATAATCTCAGTTTGTTTCTTTCATTAATATATGAATCAAATAATAATTTGTTCTATTATTTCATTATTCACTAACGAATTTTGGTTTAGACCGAAATATTTGCAAACATCTTTATGCATATTTTGGAGCTTTGAAAACGTAATAAATGAAAAAGAATTCATAATAAATTATTTTTTCGTTTATGATAAAAAAAATAATCAATAGAATTATTTTTTTCGTTTATAATACAAAAATGATCAGTAGAACGCTCTATTGTGTTGCTTTTAACTTTTGAAGTGTGTTAACATAATTAACATAAATTCTATGACTATTTAATGCTATATTATTATATTTATAGATAAACAAAAAATTACACCGTAAAGCGCTATGTTGCTACGCTATTTGCATTTTTAGCGTAGCTCTTGGAAAAACGCTATCCTATTGATAATGCTATTTAAAACATTGACCCTGCATAACTTTTGTTTCAAATGAAGTTTATCGTCTGAACTATAAACTTGCTTGTCTAAACGTACAACACCTTAACAACACAGTCAATTCCGCATGAACTCATTACAATCATTTCTACGAGCTTGAATGTCAGAACACAGTTTTTCCTGAATCCTAATAAGTCGAATTAAAAGAGGTTCTCGCCTAAGAAATAAAACACAAAAGCAACAAATAGATAGTACCCAAGATAAATAATTGCTCAAGAAAAAATATACTATCAATCTCGAGACCAACTGAGAAAGGATGCTGATGAAGTTATCTTGAAATCCCCATAAACCTCCGTCGGATATTCAATCTCTTCAGAAATCTGTCTTGTAGAGGAATCCGTTTTTGGCAATTTACTTTCCAATTCAACTAAAACATCCCTCATAGTTGGCCTTTGTCTACAATTTAGGTTTAAACATCTCAAAGCAAGGCTTGCCACAACCGAAATCTCTACTTTCTCGCCCTCTTTCGCAACCCTCGGATCTAGAATATCAAACAAACGGTTTTCCTCCACTTTTAACATAAAATAACCAGCTAAACCCCTCCATTCTTCAGTTCTTAATGATGAGACTGCTTTTAGTCCAGTAAGTAGTTCAACCAGTACTACCCCAAAGCTATAAACATCACTTTTCTCCGTGAACTGGCTTGATTGAAAGTACTCGGGATCCAAGTAACCAAATGTACCCTTCATCGGTGTTGTCGCCTGTCAGGTTCATAACCGGCATAGTAGCTGGAAATTTCTCATCTGGAATAATCTACACCGTCCACCTAATTGTTGGCATAATCTTAGTCAGTCTAGCATCTCTTCAAGTAGTTATTGCCGTTGCTTTTCGACCAGGAAAAGACCACAAGTACAGAATTTGGTGGAACGCGTGTCATTAAATTGTTGGGTACTCGACTCTTGGTCTCAGCATACACAACATATTTAAAGGATTTACGATTTTGAATCCAAGCAAGACGTGGCAGAATGCTTACATCGGCTATATTTTGGGGCAGCTGGCTTCGGTTGCTGTAATTCTGAAAATATTAACCCGGGCCATGGTTTTGAAGAGGAAATACGCAGAAGCTACTAAAGAAAGCACACAAAACACATATTCAGGAGACAATTTGGCGTAATCTCAAATTCTCATTGAAGACATGAAGCTTTCTTTATTAGTTTAGAGATAAGGAATGTATTATTAGTTTCCTTTCATGTTTAGTCTAGTTTTTTGTAGGAGATTGTAGATGCAGCAATTCATTTTTTACGTTAAAAAAAATAAAAAAAATAAAAGATAATCTTCATTAAAAAAAAAAAATCAATTCCCAAGAAAGAGGAAACTCTTCTATTTCGTTGTGTAAGTATTGATATAAGGTGCCATTGGGGATAAATTCGTATAGGAGCATAGGAACTTCGGTCTCCAAACAACACCCGAGAAGCTTAACAATATTCCTATGATTTATTTGCGACAGGATGACGACCTCGTTTATGAAAACATCCAGCTGCCCTTTGTCAACAACTTTAGCCTTTTTAACCGCTACGATTTTTGTTGGTTTTTATTGTATCGAAAATCAATAATATAAACAAGAAGGACTGAAATGGAAATAACAAATTTTATTTCACTTGGAAAAAGGAATATGACTCTATTACAAATTCCTTACTCGTACAGAATTTAAATTGCAAGAATTAAATTTCAGACAGATTTAATATAAATTATTAAACTGCTAGACTGAATAGTAATTGTACGAAACTGTCAGACAGAATAGTATAATTACTATATGCTGGACTGTTTGGCACTTAAAGAAACTGCCAGACAGAATAGTATAATTACTAAACTGTTGGACTATTTTTGTAAATAACAGAAAGTACAGAACTGGAAATAAATTACATAAAAGTAAATAACATAAAATAAAAAATACAGAATTAAAGATTACAGAATGTAAACACTACTGGAAGAATGGGTTTAGGGACGAGACAACTGCAAGCAGTTTCACTTAAACGATATTTCCCGACCACCTTTTTGTTTCTGGTTTAGGGACTTCGTTCCCAAGATACAACGTCACGTAGAATGGTTCGTATGAAAACAACACCGAACCACATGTCGAGTTGTTAGTGGTGCGATTCTCTCTCTAAGATGATGCTATGTATGCTGTGTTGCGTGTTTGCTGTATAAAATGAGTGGGGAGTGGGCTGCCTTTTATAGGCTTTTCAGAAACTGCAGCAAAAGTCTAGGGACTACTTTTGTATTTTATACAAAACTCACTCTTCAGGTTTGACCCGAGGCCCGAACGAGCACGCGCGTGTGGTACACACTCATACACACATGTGTATGTGAACATAATAGTTTAATAACTACATAGGTTGAACTTGTATATATATTGGAAAATTAACTTTTAATTCTCCAATGTGAGATAACTCTCAAAAGGTTTTCCCCTCTTCCTTCCAATTTTTCAGCATTAAGTTTTCCTCCTCATTCGAGAGCCAAACTTTGAAGCCGATTAATATTCACACCCACTCTCCGAATAGGTCATGCGATATACCGTTACGAAGTTCGTCACATGAGCTACTCAAATACTTGAGTATGGCATCTAAAACTCAGATCTATCGCATGAAATTTTGACTCAAAGTTGGTCTCGTGACCATTCGGAACACCCATATTTTAAACATGTTTTCCAACAATTTTTCCATCTGTTAACATTCCTTTGTATACGGTTCCTTGGCCACCTTGACCTAGAACCCGGTTAATATTGTAGTTCTCAGTCGCCTTTTCCAACTCCTTATAAGTGAACAACTTGGTCGCCTCGAAATTACCTTTATCTGATGATATTTGTTGTTGTAATAGTAACCCACCATTTCGTATAAAAAACTTTTCCTTCTGTTTGGCTTGTTTCCTTCGTCTTATTAGTTGTAGCCACCAACAAACAATGAGCAAAAACAACACCCCGAGGCCTGTGCAAGTACCTTAAAAGCATAAAAAAAGCAAAAATAATAAAATAATTGTTTTGAGGTTTCATTTCGGTTCTTGGTTCCATATCATAAGCTAGCTATCGCTTATGAATTCAGGGGAATGCCCGTTTCAATTTTGAGGGAATTGTATTCTAGGGCCTTATTTGATTGCAACTCTTGAGATCACTGTTTTTTCACCAAGCAAGCCAAAAGGTTGATTTGGTCATGTTAATACTAATAACCGACTTTGTTAAACGTGTGAAGGCTCAATATAAGCTTACCAAGAATAGCAAGCTTCAAAGTCTCGGTGGTCTTGTTAATTTCGGTACATTTTAGATCTTGATCACTGTATATGAAGTCTCCATTTCCACAACGGCATCCTTACATCCCGTTATAGTTCAAACAGGTGTATTCGCATCCGTTCAACATCCGGTCAGAACATTCATTAATATCTGCATTGTGCAATCATAACAGAATGATGGTCAATGAAAAATTGAATATATCAAATGATTCAAATCGGAACTTCTTGTTTAATTAGTAACTAGTAAGTAATCACATACTGTAAAGACTCCATCAAATTCCATCAAAAGTACTCAACATATGATGGAGAGTAACTCATATATAAAGATTAGATATAATCAATGGCACATCGATGTGAGATGATTTATAACTCTTAACACTCTCACTCGCTCGTAGCCCGGGATATGACAGGGCAGACGAGCGGATATTGAATGGGTGGAGGTCGAGCTCAACATCGATGTCCCGCAATTTGATGTTGGAACAACCTGAAGAGTTTACGGGAATATTGATATGAAGTTCATTATTCAACGCAATTTTTAAGACTTCAAGGTTCGCGTTTCTAAGAAAAGGCTTTGGTGGGCTAAAGGTATGGTTGCAAGTTATTGTGAAACCGTCATGAATGGAGCAATTCAAGCCGATACCAAAAGGGTAGGGAATAATAACATCTCCACATTTCTCTATACAACCTTTCTTTGCCAAAGGTGGATGTGCCTCTAAAAACGGTTTGATTAAACACAAAAGAAAAAGTATAAGCAACATAATTATTATTTTTATATAACTCTCTTGCATATATTTCTCTCAAAACTGAGGTTGTTCTACTTGATATATAACAAACATTTATGTTGCATTATTAGCTATATATTTCTTGTGAATAGTTGAATAGTATAAAATGTTGCAATAATGCAAGTATTTTATACTTGAGTATTCTGTTTTCTTTAAGGCATTTAATTTACTGAAGACTTTTTAATAACTAGTGGGCAACACGAATCTTTTATAAAAAAAATAGACTAGTAAATCAATTTGTCAATGTTAGTTTGGTAGTTTATTATGGAATTACATTTACATTGTGATTATTTGCAAATCAAATAAGGTAACTAAAAAGAGTACTAATGTACATGTAAATACATATAGGAACTCGCACTTGCAAAATAAACTCAGAAACTATGTTAACAAAAAATTTGTTGGCTCACCGATGTAGAATCAATAAGTAAATGAGTTTATCATTTAACTAATATTGTACTTTGATCCCGAATTTTTTTAAAGAATTGTAATTTTTGTAACGAAGCTCCATACAATTAATAACTAAATCTCAAATTCCCAAAGTGTAATATTCATTATTTTATATATATATAAATTGGTGGGTAGCCTACAATTTTATTAATAACGAATGGTCAAAACGACCTTATAACATCTCAAATTCAACTTAAAGCGAACATAAATTTAAATAAAAACATCTGGTGCTAAGGAAATAAAAAATTATACTGATATGACCTTCTACACACTACTTTTTCACGTTGTGTGGCAGCAATTGATAATCTTCTCGTTTTTGTTAAGTTAAACCCATACTCAGCCAAGAAGACTTTTTTGAAAAACTTACAACCTTTAATCACAAGATCAAAGTCACGTTTTTTTGAAAGTAAAATCTTGATGTTGCCTTGTCTTTTATTTGAATGAAAGTTTATTTCTTCCATCGTGTAGCAAATCGGTACGTTTGGTTGAAAAAAAACCGTGGGGCTTCGTGGAGAGTCACAACGCATCAAAATTCGATTTACCGAATCTAACCTTGAAAACCCCATTATTGAAACCGACCCGGAATAAATACCGTAGCTAAGGTTAGTACGAGATCGCGCGATGTGGAGAGTAGTAGATCTACTCTTTCCAAACAAAGAAGAGCTCACCAAAAAAGTGAAGAAAAATAAGCAGAATCCAAAAATTAATTCGGATTCGTTTAGAAAATATGACGAGAGTATCACGGTATGTAGTCCATGTGTAGATTGGCGCCAAAGCACCACCTCCATCCCTAGGCAGACGGCGGCTAGGGTTATGGGTAGAGAGAGATAATTTTTAGAGAGAGATACCAAACGATTCTCTACTATTCATGTATGTGTAGACATAATCGTTGATCCGGACTCAAATGGCAGTTGTAGTCATGTTTCAAACACGTAACCTTCTACGTAAGGATGGTAATTTCGCGAGTTTCAACCCGACCCGGTCCGAGGACAAAGTCACATTTTTACCCATTTGACCCGACCCGACCCATTTGACCCGTTTTTTAAAAATATATTTTTTTCTTTAAAAAATAAATGTCAAAAATTTCAAAAAAAATTGTTAGTTAGAGTAAAAAATCATTTGATTTAAAAATATAATATAAAAATACTATAAAATAGAGAGTTTAATGTATATGAGAAAAAAAGAGAGAGATTCTTAAATTGCATTTTTTAATTTGTACTTTTAGCCATTTAAATTATAAATTATAAAATTTAATTTATATATAAGAGAGAGAAGGTGTTAATTTGCACTTTTAATTTATATGACAGAGAGAGAGTTTAATTTGTATGAGAGAGATAGAAGTGAGAGAGTGTTAACTTGTACTTTTACCCATTTAAACCCGTCCCGCCCCACCACGAATAGAATTGCACTTTTACCCGATCCGTGACGGGTCGGGTCAGGTTGAAACTCACGAAACTGTCATCCCTACTTCTACGTGATAGCATGAATTAATAGTTAATTAGTGCCACTATGTTAACCCTACTCCTTTGGGCTTTGAAGTCTTTGTTGAGTAATGATAGTATGTGTAATATTCATTAGCCCTATATTAGATAATCAATAAGTGATATTGTTGAGTATAATCAAAAAGTAATATTATGTAATTGTTTCAATCACCACAATATCATACTATAAACTGGAAGAAGGAATCGACATTTCAAAAATCTAAACAAACTCCGCAGCAGTCTAATATCATTGGACACTACCTCAGGCAACTCTCAAAACCATCACGCGGCTTTAAAAACCAGATAAAAATCACAAAACAATCCCAGAAGTGTAAAATATCTTCCTTAACGAAAAACAGACTGACGAGTAAACCTTTCTCTGAACTGTCGCATGTAAGGAAATCCTTGCAAAAAAACATCAAACAGTAAACGTTATCAACTCGAAAGACAATGAGATATTGGTTCTTGGCGCAAGTCTCCGTCTCAGGGTATCCAAAGCATTTTCATTGCTGCTTGATGCTATCATTTTCAAATAACTGCAGAAAATACATCGACATACTTTTGATGCATGGCACAATACCTATTAAATCAGCTTTGAGCTCTTCTCTGAGTGAATTCTAATAAGAAATCTAAATGCTCTAGTGGACAAGAAAAGTTGAAAAGCTTTCAAATCTCCTCTACACGGTCCTATTATAACTCATCTAGCTTTTGCAGATGACATTATCATTTTTAGTGCAACTGATAAAAGGTCTATTCAAAATGTGAAAAAGGTACTAAAGAGCTATAATGAAGATTCTGGGCAAGAAATTAGCTTGGACAAGAGTTTTGCTTATGTTTCAAAAAGTATTGGTAGAGAACAAAGGAAAGATATTAGTGAGGAATTACAAATAGAAGTGAAAAAGACTCATTTTACTTATCTTGGTTGCAAGCTATATTATGGTCATAAAAAGTGTGTGCTCTTCCATGAACTCATCCTGAAAGTAAGGAAAAAATTATTAAATTGGAAAATCCAGTGGTCAAATATGGGTGGGAGACTTATTTTGATAAAATATGTGCTCCAGTCTATTCCGGTGTATACTTTATCAGCTATGAATCCACCTAAACAGGTAATTAAAAAAGTTGATCAATTTTTGGCTAATTTTTTGTCGGGGTCATATGATCAAATAAAGAAGCATCAGTGGGTTAAGTGGAAAAAGGTTTGTTCACAAGTGGATGAAGGTGGTCTAGGATTAAGAAGTTTTAATGATATCTCTAAGGCATTTGCAGCTAAACTGTGGTGGAATTTTAGAACAAAAAATAGTTTGTGGTCTAATTTTTTGAAAGCCAAGATTTGTAGAAAAATGCATCCTAATTGTGTTACTAATGGGAAATGTGACAATACTTGGACAAGAATGTTAAAAATGAGGAGTGAAGCTGAAAAACACATTATTTAGCTAATAGGTGAAGGCAACATCTCACTCAATCAAGATAACTTGCTTGGTGAAGGCCCTTTGAAAGATGCTAATTTGGATAATAATATTATGGCTTCAGATGTTATAACTAATGGAGAGTGGGATAGAGAGAAAATTAATAACATTATTTCTCAAAATTTGAGACATCTGTTTTCAAGTGATATCAGCATTAATAAGTTAAGAAAAGATACTCCCATTTGGAAAATTAATAAAATGGGTAATTTCAGTATAAATTCAGTTTGGGAGCTTATGAGAAACAAGTCATCTATAAACTGGATTAGCAAGCTGTGTTAGGATAAAATCATACATGTGAAGATATCTTGTTTTATCTGGAAATTCTTCAATAAAACTCTTCCATTGGATCCTGCAATCCAAAAATTGGGAATTATGCTGTCCTCTAAATGTGAATGTTGTGGATGTAATGTGGAAAAAATAGAACACTTATTCAGTATTGGGCCTATAGCTACAGAAGTATTGTTATCTCTAAACTACAATGGAAACTCTGCAAAATCATACATGTGTTTATTGTTTGGAAAATTTGGAAAGCAAGATGCAGTAGTAAATACAATAATAAAAAAATGAATGGAGCAATGATTTGTGAGGAAGTCAACAATTTGATTAAAAGGTACTCCAGTAAGGATAATTGCTTTCCTTTAAACTTTGATATTAAAGTTGGGATAAATGCAATGGTTAAAAAAAATAATACGCTGAAAGTGTTAAAGTGGTTAGGTCCTCCTAAAAGATATAATAAAATAAATATTGATGGGAGTTTTAGAAGGACCACTAATAAAAGTGGTGTTGGGGGTCTAATGCGAAATGATCAAGGTAAGTTTCTTTTAGGGTATTATACTTCAATCAACAGCAACTCTGGCCTTGAATCTGAGATGAAAGCACTTTTACTGGGCGTTCAAATTGTTGGGGAAACTAATATAGTTTTTGAATTAGATTGTTTACAATTGGTGAATATTATCCAAGGGAAGAGCAATTGCCCTTGAGACTTCATCTATCTTATAGATCTAATAAGTCAGCAATTCAAAATATGTGAATTAAAAATTATGCATATAGAAAGAGAAGGTAACAAAGAAGCAGATCACCTGGCGAATTTAGGGTGTGAAGAAGACCCAATAGTTTCGAATTGCTTAGAAGACTTCTCAGATTATTTCAAGGGTGTAATCATTACTGAAGCTCTGAAGATTTCTTATTTACGAATCAAATGATTTTTGAAGCTTTTTGAAAGAAGAAGAGAGACCGTCTCTCACTATAAGAGGAAAGTGATGAGTTAGCAGTATACGAAGAGATTATTCTATCTGGAAAAGGGACGCGTGTTGAAAGTTTTAGTTTTTTATTTTTCAGTCCTCAAGATTCTGTCGGTTTGCAGTTTGAAGCGTTAGTTTGTAATTGCTACAATTTAACACCTTTTCCTATTGTTTTTGTAGGGTTTTTAACCTATTTGTCTAATAAATAAAATTGTGGGTTTTCCCACTAATTATTAAAAAAAACTATCGATATGCAGAATAGTTGTTAACAAGACTACATATATAGGACTATATAAAGGTATATCGATCCGTATATACTGTTATACCATGGTAATAGGTGAATCAAGTCATTGAACATTTCACAATAATAATTTGATCAAAGTTTCTTGTATATATACCTTCTCATTGTTCAGGTCGAAACCGTTCTTTTGTTAGCAATACCAGTAAAAGATCCGATTTTCTCTTAATATGAGGGTGCTTGAGTCCTTATAATCTCAGTTTGTTTCTTTCATTAATATATGAATCAAATAATAATTTGTTCTATTATTTCATTATTCACTAACGAATTTTGGTTTACACCGAAATATTTGCAAAGATCTTTATGCATATTTTGGAGCTTTGAAAACGTAATAAATGAAAAAAAATTCATAATGAATTATTTTTTCGTTTATGATACAAAAATGATCAATAGAATTATTTTTTCGTTTATAATACAAAATGATCAGTAGAACGCGCTATTGTGTTGTTTTTAACTTTTAAAGTGTGCTAACATAATTAACATAAATTCTATGACTATTTAATGTTATGTTGTTATATTTATAGATAAACAAAAAATTATACCGTAAAGCGCTATGTTGCTACGCTATTTGCGTTTTTAGCGTAGCTCTCGGAAAAACGATACCCTATCGATATCGTCTTTTAAAACATTGACCCTTTTGTGCATAACTTCTGTTTCAAATGAAGTTTATCATCTGAACTATAAACTTGCTTGTCTAAACGTACAACACCTTAACAACACAGTCGATTCCGCATGAACTCATTACAATCATTTTTACCAGCTTGAATGTCAGAACACAGTTTTTCCTCAATCCTAATAAGTCGAATTAAAAGAGGTTCTCGCCTAAGAAATAAAACACAAAAACAACAAATAGATAGTACCCAAGATAAATAATTGCTCAAGAAACAATATATTATCAATCTCGAGAGCAACTAAGAAAGGATGCTGATGAAGTTATCTCGAAATCCCCATAAACCTCCGTCGGATATTCAATCTCTTCAGAAATCTGTCTTGTAGAGGAATCCGTTTATAGCAATTTACTTTTCAATTCAACTAAAACATCCCTCATAGTTGGCCTTTGTCTACCATTTAGGTTCAAACATCTCAAAGCAAGACTTGCCACAACCGAAATCTCTACTTTCTCGCCCTCTTTCGCAACCCTCGGATCTAGAATATCAAATAAACGGTTTTCCTCCATTTTTAACATAAAATAACCAGCTAAACCCCTCCATTCTTCAGTTCTTAATGATGAGACTGTTTTTAGACCAGTAAGTAGTTCAACCAGTACTACCCCAAAGCTATAAACATCGCTTTTCTCCGTAAATTGGCTTGACTGAAAGTACTCGGGATCCAAGTAACCAAATGTACCCTTCACGCCGGTTGTCAAATGAGTCTGGTCGACCGATAATGATCTTGAAGTACCAAAATCGGAAACTTTCACTCTATATTTCTCATCCAAAAGAATATTTGTCGACTTAATATCCCTGTGATAAATGGGCACCGATGCCGCTGAGTGGGGATAGGATAAAGCTCCCGCTACCTCATTGACTATACGTAAGCGCAATTCCCAAGAAAGAGGAAACTCTTCGATTTCGTTGTGTATGTATTGATATAAGGTGCCATTGGGGATATATTCGTATACGAGCATAGGAACTTCGGTCTCCAAACAACACCCGAGAAGCTTAACAACATTCCTATGATTTATTTGCGACAGGATGACGACCTCGTTTATGAAAACATCCAGCTGCCCTTCGTCAACAACTTTAGCCTTTTTAACAGCTACGATTTTTCCATCTGTTAACATTCCTTTGTATACGGTTCCTTGGCCACCTTGATCTAGAACCCGGTTAATATTGTAGTTCTCAGTCGCCTTTTCCAACTCCTTATAAATGAACAACTTGGTCGCCTCGAAATTACCTTTATCTGATGATATTTGTTGTTGTAATAGTAACCCACCATTTCGTCTAAAAAACTTTTCCTTCTATTTGGCTTGTTTCCTTCGTCTTATTAGTTTCCGTAGCCACCAACAAACAATGAGCAAAAACAACACCCCGAGGCCTGTGCAAGTATCTTGAAAGCATAAAAAAAACAAAAATAATAAAATAATTGTTTTGAGGTTTCATTTCTGTTCTTGGTTCCATATCATAAGCTAGCTATCACTTATGAATTCAGGGGAATGCCCGTTTCAATTTTGAGGGAATTGTATTCTAGGGCCTTATTTGATTGCAACTCTTGAGATCACTGTTTTTTCGCCAAGCAAGCCAATAGGTTGATCTGGTCATGTTAATACTAATAACCGACTTTGTTAAACGTGTGAAGGCTCAATATAAGCTTACCAAGAATAGCAAACTTCAAAGTCTCGGTGGTCTTGTTAATTTCGGTACATTTTAGATCTTGATCACCGTATATGAAGTCTCCATTTCCACAACGACATCCTTACGTCCCGTTATAGTTCAAACAGGTGTATTCGCTTGATCGTAGTTATAAGGGGCGAGATAAGGATAGGGGTTATAAGGAGAAAAGTTGAGATTGTAATCAACTCCCTTTGCTTAGGCTTTAGGATTTGGTTTTTTGTTTTTTTGTTTTACGGCCTTGTACCCCCAAAAATGATGCTAGTTAGGACCTTTGTATTTTCTATGTAATTCGATATGTTTTGTCATCAGTAGACCACTATGGGGGTTTGTCCCATGGTTAAACATTTTGTTTCTGTTTTTAATAAGTTTCTTGTTTGGTTAAAAAGAAAAAAAAAACAGGTGTATTCGCATCCGTTCAACATCCGATCAGAACATTCATTAATATCTCCATTGTGCAATCATAACAGAATGATGGTCAATGAAAAATTGAATATATCAAATGATTCAAATCCGAACTTCTTGTTTAATTAGTAACTAGTAAGTAATCACATACTGTAAAGACTTCATCAAATTCCATCAAAAGTACTCAACATATGATGGAGAGTAACTCATATATAAAGATTAGATAGAATCAATGGCACATCGATGTGGAGAGTAACACTCTCACTCGCTCGTGGCCGGGGATATGACAGGGCAGACGAGCGGATATTGAATGGGTGGAGGTCGAGCTCAACATCGATGTCCCGCTATGATACCATGTAAATAGTCCATCCAATCCCATCAAAAGGTCTCAAAATAGGATGCAGAGTAACTCACATATAAGGATGATATAGGATTAATGACGAACCAATTTGGAATGATTTATAACTCTTAACACATACTCTCTTCTTTTTCTCTTTTAAAAAAAACCGACCTCTTCATTTATGAGACGACAGGGTTTATATCATGATGGTGTTGCACACTTTTCAGTGTACGAGATAGCCTTTCAAAAGATGTTTTTACAAATTTTAAAATTGGCTAGCCTTCTATATACAGTATGCGATGGGCATCCAAATATACTCTTGCTATCGCCTATCAACCCAAAATTATTAAATTAAGCTTTTTGCAATGATACTTGGTTTTGATACTCAATGTGGGTGATAAGAAAGACGTGGCACATAAAAAGTTTCTCAAGAATCGAAAGCTCATACATGATGAAAACCATACCTACACATCCGTCAGGGAGATATGGGTTTCCCTCAAACCCTCTTCCACAAACGCACCGATATCCTCCCGAAGTAGAGTTCATACAGTTAGTGCTGTTAGCAATTTCATTACGCGTACTGGGAGGATCCTTAAACCGGCTAATATAATTTACAATAGGGATATTTTTAAACAACGATGAATTTCCATCGTAAATACGCCATTCTAAATTTGCTGGGACATGCGTGATCTTGTCCATAACTTCTAAATTATGTTCTAAGTTACTAGCGACCCATTCTTGATCCGCGACAAACATTTTCGTACAATAATATTTACCCTTACCGTTTTCATTGATCTTCTCCATCGACGCGTTGATGTACTTTAGCGAGTAAGGGAGTGTTGTCTTGCAACAGTTAATGCCATCACAACCACCAGATTTATTGACATTGCAAATTGACATACTACCAGAAACTACATTTCCATCGACGGTTAATTTCACAAAATTGTTACAGCTTGTTGAGACAAAGCGATTTCCGGAAGAAGAGAAAGAAAAGGGTGAAAGCGGAATTTCAGACAGGTTAGCAGGCGGACTGGTGACGATGTTGGAACGACCTGAAGAGTTTACGGGATTATTGATATGAATTTCATTATTCAACGCAATTTTTAAGACTTCAAGGTTCGCGTTTCTAAGAAAAAGCTTTGGTGGGCTAAAGGTATGGTTGCAAGTTATTGCGAAACCGTCATGAATGGAGCAATTCAAGCCGATACCAAAAGGGTAGGGAATAGTAACATCTCCACATTTCTCTATACAACCTTTCTTTGCCAAAGGTGGATGTGCCTCTAAAAACGGTTTGATTAAACACAAAAGAAAAAGTATAAGCAACATAATTATTATTTTTATATAACTCTCTTGCATATATTTCTCTCAAAACTGAGGTTGTTCTACTTGATATATAACAAACATTTATGTTGCATTATTAGCTATATATTTCTTGTGAATAATTGAATAGTATAAAATGTTGCAATAATGCAAGTATTTTATACTTGAGTATTCTGTTTTCTTTAAGGCATTTAATTTACTGAAGACTTTTTAATAACTAGTGGGCAACACGAATCTTTTATAAAAAAAAAAGACTAGTAAATCAATTTGTCAATGTTAGTTTGGTGGTTTATTATGGAATTACATTTACATTGTGATTATTTGCAAATCAAATAAGGTAACTAAAATTAAAGAGTACTAATGTACATGTAAATATATATAGGAACTCGCACTTGCAAAATAAACTCAGAAACTATGTTAACAAAAAATTTGTTGGCTCACCCACTGCAATAAAAAGTTAAGATAACAACAGTTTACTTTTTGAAAATTGTTGGTAAAATAAGTGTCATTAAATTTTAGCAACAAAAACTGTTGGTAACTGTTGTCTTAACAGTTTACTTTTTGAAAATTGTTGGTAAAATAAGTGTCATTAAATTTTAGCAACAAAAACTGTTGGTAACTGTTGTTAAATTTAGCGACACTCACTTTACCATCAGTTTAGCAACAAACGCTCTGATGGTAAACTGACATTTTATTGTAGTGACCGATGTAGAATGAAGAAGTAAATGAGTTTTATTATTTAACTGATATTGTACTTCCATCTCGAAAATTTTAAACAATTGTAATTTTTTTAACAAAGCTCCATACAAGAACTAAATCTCAAATTCCCAAAGTGTAATATTCATAGCCCTATATTAGATAATCAATAAGTGATATTGTTCAGGAAAATCAAAAAGTAATATTATGTAATTGTTTCAATCACCACAATATCATACTATAAACTGGAAGAAGGAATCGACATTTCCGAAATCTAAACAAACTCCGCAGCAGCCTAATATCATTAGACACTACCTCAGGCAACTCTCAAAACCATCACGCGACTTTAAAAACCAGATAAAAGTCACAAAACAATCACAGAAGTGTAAAATATCTTCCTTAACAAAAAACAGACTGACGAGTAAACCTTTCTCTGAACTGTCGCATGTAAGGAAATCCTTGCAAAAAAACATCAAACAGTAAACGTTATCAACTCGAAAGACAATGAGATATTGGTTCTTGGCGCAAGTCTCCGTCTCAGGGTATCCAAAGCATTTTCATTGCTGCTTGATGCTATCATTTTCAAATAACTGCAGAAAATACATTTGACATACTTTAGATGGCACAATACCTATTAAATCAGCTTTGAGCTCTTCTCTGAGTGAATTCTCCCGTCTTCACTTGGAAATTTCAAAAAATTAGGAAATCAAAAAAGTTAAGCAGAAGCACATGAGGACCTAAGTAAATACTGTTGTAGGCAATGCGAATAACATACATGTATATTGTAAGAAAATCGGAAATGAGTTCCCTCATTAGCAATGGCAGTATGATTTCATCGATCCTGCGCTCAGTTTAGCTCGTTCTTCTGCCAAACTCGAATACCTTTCCCTCGCACACTCAAGTTAATATATGTAAACATGCATACATTTCTAATTCCTCAAGTGTGTAAAGCTGCATACAAACGTAGTCAATATCAATCTTCTGGCTACTAACAATACTAAAATTTGACACGCAAGTCTCTCTTTGGCTTTGGTTATTCACAAATTTTGTAATTATAATCTCTCTAAATAAGCTGCTACGTTCTAATTAGGGGAGATAAAAGGTGAAATTCACTTTATTATACAAAAATCCTTATTTTAAGGAATTATAATGTGACGCCAATATGAAGCATTCTTGGAACTTGCATTTTCTACACAAAAGAACATAAATCTACGTCTTACATGGGTTGTTTTTCTTTAATATTGATGCAAGTGATTATCTAGTTTGGGAGATAAAAGGTGAAATAAGTTTGATAACAAATTCAGACGATAAATTACGAAAACACATACCAAAACATGGGAAAACACCCTCGTTCCCATTTAATTATCCACTATGAAACCACGTTTAACTTTAACCGGCTTATAACTTGTATCAAAATTGTCAAAATTAATTTTTTTTAAATCTAATTATAAAATTTAACATTTGAACTATATGATCAATTTTTAAAAATTTTCATTCCGATAATTTTTATACAAGTTCTTGACCGATCAGAATTGCATATAGTTTCGTAATGGACGGTTAAATAGGAAATAGGAACGATGGGAGTAATATTTGTGTTATTCGATGGGTTTGGTAGAAGAATACACGTGTGAAGAGCAAGTATTTAAACATATGACGCATAAGCATTCATGCAGGTGACAATGTGACAGGCATGTAAGGATAGCATCATAAACAAACGGACCAAAAGTTAGTGTAACAACATTTGCTTCTTCTATAGAAGAATTGAGTTTTCTGGTAACTATGGTCCGAATTAATTACACATTTGGTCATGTTTTGTTCATATTATCGATTTTACATATGTATTCATAATTTTTTTTTGATTTTTTTTCTTATATCAACGTTTTCTTTTATTTCTAAAGTGTTTGTTCAAAAAAATCTGTAAAATTTGACACTCCTTTCGGTTACAATATTTTTATAACTAAGAGTAAAAATGACTATGTGTTATTATGCCATTCGTACACTAAACCACTTATTTTACTAATTAAGTTGGAGAGAAATATATAGTTTATACTAATTTAGGTTATTCCAATTACTAATTTTTGACATATGCCTAATTTACCACATATTTTATGCTATTGGTGATTAAAGTAGTTAGGTGTAAAATAAATAAACCAACAAAAGTTTATCATAAAATTGTGTTTAACTTTATATTAAGAGATGATACCTAAACTCGATATACAAAATCAAATTTGATATATGCTAAACTTTATAGATATGCATTTTGGTATGTGTCAACTCATAATCAAAGAAACTAAACACCGTCATTAATTATATATTGTAGTTATAAATTTTTGTTTTACATCGCTTACTATACCGTGTTTTAAAAAACTCAATTTGAAATCTTTATAAAATGACAGGACCAGATTGTTAAGATTAAGATGTATATCATACAAAAATGATTACTTCCATGTACTATATATATGTTGTGTGACATATTAGCTCACATATATATGTATATAGATATAGGGAGAGAATATAGAGAGAGACACAACAAGGTCTTTATTAATCAGGATGTATGAATGAATCATCAAATAGAAGACCCCTAACCCTCTTTATATAGATAGAGGGGTAGGGTTACAAGCCCACTTGGGCCCATAAAGTACAAGCCCAATAGTCCAATAATATCTTACAACACTCCCCCTTTGGACGTCTTGAATTCTTCGTCTTCATGCAGTCGATCTGAGTCGAGTTCATTCGCAGTGCTAAACACATAAAAAACCTTAGGGCCGGAAAACCCAGTGTGGGACAAAACCGGTAACTAGGAGAAACTGTGTAGCCGAATGATATAGGCCGAAATATCATGTAAGTAACTTACCACAAAACAGTGTGCCTCATCAAAACCTTACCAGAGCAAACCCAATGGGAAAATCTCTGATCGAAGGAAAAAGAGTGCAACAATGGTAGTAGTAGGGGATCAACCACAAAACAGGTGCCTCATCAAAACCTTGCTAGAGTAAACCCAGTGGGAAAAAACCTCTAGTCGAAGGACAAAAGAGTACACAGTGGTAAGAAGTATACAACAGGATACTCTCCCTAATTTCGGCAATCTTAAGTGAGATATAATGGGAACGTGTCTCGCTAAAAAACCTTGCCAAGGAAAACCCAGTGGGAAAAAACCTTGGTCTAAGGACAAAAAGAGTACACGAGCATGCGACTGGATGCTCCCCCTCACTTGCACACGACAGTGTGCGAGGATTTCGACTAAGTAGTAATTAGTACAATAAACATTCACCTGGATGCTCCCCCTCACTTGCACACGACAGGGTGCAAGGATTTCATATTCCAAGAAAGAGAACGAGCATTCGACTAGATGCCTCATTTACTTGCACACGACTGGATGCAAGAAAATCTAACGTGGAATAGAACGAGCATTCAACTGGATGCTCTTAAAACTTCATATGTGAAGATTTATTTCGGCAAGAAATGCTAAATAGCATAATCTAGTCATGTCTCTCTTGATCGATAACAACAAGTTGTCCTCAAATAAGACAAGTGTTTTATCTAGATCGTGAGACAGAGCATATGCAATTCAAATATGGCTAATACGAGCTCGAAGCCATATACACTCTCTAGTCGTCTCATAGAGCACGAGTAGATCAAAGTGATTCGTTTGGAGTCATTCCAAGACCTCCAAGATATTGCCTTATTCCTAATGGCAAAGACATACCATGTTAGGGATATCCCTTATGCGGGTCTGATAAGTAACCGGCATCGGTATAACCGAAAAAAGGTTGCGTTAATTCGAGTACCGAAGGGGGTAGGTACACTCGATGGCGCAAATGGGATAAACTAGCCCACTTCCAAAATTACCATAAGGTAAGGGAAAATGTCTTTTATGCCATTTCGATGGCAGCGTGTTAGCGCGATGCTGTGTCGAGCTATACCATTCACAGCAGACAAGATGTCCGTCCTAGTACATTAGACCAAGTACAATGATGTGCTTATTGTACTTAGATATGAACATCATGGTTCAATATCTCTTCATCGTCTCATCAGGGACGGACTGGGTCTATATCAATGTCTAGTGATCGAACGATCATGGGAGAATCTGACGACTTAGCGTCATGATGACTAAAACGTCATAACACCTTCTGGGTGTAGTCTGAATCATGGACTTAGATTCAATATTTACGGGACTCGATCATCTGGCCGAGTCACTACCGTTTCTTCCCAAGATCCTTCATCTCGAAGGCAAATCCAAAAATGGATCGCGTAATAAAACACGCAAGGGCATAATACTTGTTCAAGTATCCCAAGCTGATCAAGTACTCACTTAGGCGGTATACCACATCCGCTTGGATTATATTAATCCATTTAGTGAACGTCTCAGTCAATTGAGATCATGTTCCGTGGTCAGGAACTACTTGATTTAACCATTATGAAGTCACACAGGGACCTTCATCTATATCTCTTTATCTAAATCCCCATAGAGATAAAACAGTGACCACAATCACATACTGCATAATCAGTTTTTGGGAAAACTACTAAACTGATAAAGTAGGGGACCATTATAACGTCCATTACGAGCAAATCAACCATCTCGTAATCAATTCCAAGATGTGAGAGAAGCCTTGCGCTACTAGGCGAGCATTCTACAATCTCATTATTCTCATCAATTTTCCTTACGAATAACCAAATAAACGAACTCGTTTAACATTGGTGGTGTTGGAGCTACAGGTCCGAACACACTTTCGCTAAGGAGTCTACTTGGATTGCAAGTTTCCATTAGTACAGTCTATTCTCCGTTGACTTCAGGCAACGGTACATGGTTCCCTGTCATAATTTGTTCATATTATCAGTCGTCACCGAATATATGAACAAGTAATCAATGACAGTCTCGTTTCGCTTCAATATCGTCTAAGATATCATGATCGACAGATATTTCGAGATTCTTAGGATGAGGAGGAAATCACACATCTCCTTGATCCTTTATAATCTCGTGCGACAAACGAGTTTCAGTTCACCACCTCTGGGGCTGAACGAATTAAGAACCGGTCAACTTCCTCATATCTTAGGAAGGACGACAGACTGACGGCCGACGGCAGCGTCCTTTGCTTGGTGGGTTCGGCCAAAGCAACGTGTTACGACAGGAACACGGCGTCTGACAGGGACGTCTATCCTTGCAAGCATTTTGCAGCAGGTATAAATGATCTCGTGACATCTCATAAAGTCATTAAATGCGTTTGGCATTTAGTTAGACTTGAGGGAGTCTATGCACTTACTTATCACTAAGTACAGTTTTGGGGATCAAGCTAAGACTGAGTGGGTTATGCCACGTTACTTCACGTCGTTCCTTATCAACGGTAACGTGCAAATCTCCCCCTAACGACGGGGAGAACAGTCTTAGCGATGTCACTTTCGCATATCATGCGGTAAAGAGATCGCTTGCCAAGGTTACTCTATCAAATGATAGGCAGGAGATTCATAATCGACTTATGTCCCCTTCAGAGGTCCATATTTTGAACGCTAGAGCGGCTCAATCAAAATATTAATTAATCACTTTAAACACGCGTTAATATGAGACTTCTGGCTCATAACCAGTAACCAGCTGGTACGCATATGGTGTTTGAGTGTCTATGAGCCTCATAACGGACCAATGCAGCAAAATAGCATAACCCCACACGGAAATATAAATCTTGGTGCGCAAGACCAAGTAATGCATGCAATCATTTGCAGCCGCATCATCAAACTTTCCGTGAGTCCATTTGGGTCTGAACATAATCGACAGGATGTTCAATTTCAATTTCCAAACTCAAGTAATTCAAATCGAAATTTCGATTATTACTCTTCGGAATTATCAAGTCGACTAGACTTTTCAGGATAATCCGGATCATGAGCCATCAACTTAATGATAGGGCTAAAAGTTTTGGAAATACTGCATTTCTGTGGACAACAATAAAATGTGACCTTATTGTCGATGCTTCAACCATAACCATTTATATTTATGGTCCGTCTTATGGTTGGATAAGTCCACAATAACTCCTTCAATTCTTTACAAGAATTCTACGAGTTCATTTCGTGATCTTTACACATACTAGTCTTTCAAAGTGAGCATTAGTGGCATTAATTTCGGATTAATCACGAAATATATCCTCAAAGAGAATCCAAATGCGATGCGATTATAAATCAACTATCGTCTTTTGACCCGGGAATATCTCATCCGGTCAATGCCACAATATCAAAATGCTCTTATCAATCGACGACAGGCGAATGATAGTACAGACAATCATGTCTTAGCATCTAAATCATTTATCATTCGACGACAGGCGAAATGATAAGGTAACTTTAAATGCTTTAAAGAATGTGGTAGCAACCACTTGAAAGACATTTCAACTCCTCTAAAATACGCTTTTGGTCGTATTGAATGGAGACTATGTAAAGAAATTTTAATTCTTTCATGAGCTATTACCAGATAACGCTGGTTTTCTCGAATATTTTATAACTCAACAAGGTACGGCAGGACCTACATGAGTATAAGACCTCATATTTGACAAATCAATTTGGTTTTACCAAAGATTTCGATTGGAACGACAGGTCCAGAATCGTTGTCACTGAGTACTCTTTTAGGCAAGTAGTTGGTGAAATTATGTGGTACACGGTTACCCACTATTTCCAAAAAACCAACTACACCACAAGTATTGCCTAAAATTTCATAATTTAAAGTTTGGTCACATTTGTCAAAGGAATTTGCTCAAAACACTTTAAATTATTTCGAGAAATTTAGTAAACGGGCAAACCATAATCCAAAAGTATGGTCCAAATGGAAAATTAATAATCCAAATGGAAAAACATAATCCAGATAAGCGAAAAAATGGCTCAATGATTTATCAAAATCAATAAAGAAAGGTACCAAACTTATTTGAGCCACAAAATCGGGGGTCTCAAGAGTTTCCTTTCAGTTATCTTTAACCACATTAGCATCGGTTTTTTCACCTTTATAATAGTTTTGAACTATTTAAGGAGTAACCGTGCATGACCTTTGTCTTTATAGCATAGAGTTGCCTCATTGAGCATTATCTCTTGCTTTGTGACAGCGAGCCATATTGTTCCTTTCAATTACTGTCTTGCAGCCACATATTTTCGATTTTGACGATTGTCTAAAATCTCGATTGGCTAGGCGATTCATCGGGATCGCAACAGTTCGAGACAAATAACACTTGTCTCGGTTCTCGATTCGTGGAAAAAATGTACACGAAGAGCATTAATATCAGGCAAACAATTCGCCATTGACCCAATAGGATTAAAACTACTCACGGGGGTAATTTTCTTATCCAATAACAGATGGGTGATAAAGGAACATGGTGAATATAAATTCACGATACTGCTTATGGAATACAATTTCCAATCTAGTATTTTGGTGAAGGATTGCTCCAATATGTCAATTTCAGACATTTGTTCACTATAGACGTCATCACGTCTCATATGTGGCGGCGGAATAAAATCAACGCCTTAGCATTCATCCTGATGGTAACAACAAACTCGTGCTTTACTCATCAAAGATGGCATCCAAAAAAAAATTTGGGCATCACATTTTCACACATCAGGGTGACTAACATGTGGTGACGGAATAACATCAATGTCTAAACAGTCATTTCGCAAGTATGTTTTGCGAATTTTCTCATCATAGATGGCATCCAACATGTGTTGGGAGTTCTGGATTATTTATCATATAAAACGACTGGTTTATATGTTTATGGTTTGCACAAGCACAAACTTTTTTTTTCGAAACGACAGGTTCGAAAACATTAGTTTTGCTTCTCATGTGAATCGGTTTTCATTGATCGAACGACGGGTCGATACTGAAACACCAATTCGGCGAAACATACATCACTATATAAACACACTCGGGGAAATTATTATTTAGTCAACCCCTTTCGGTAGCTCTACTTGAAAAACGACCAGGAAAGACGGTGAGGGTGGAGGGCACGAATGCCACTTAAAACCCGACCTCATTAGGATATCGACTTCCGCCTATATCTTTCCTAGACATCGTATCCAAATAGGTGAGCCTAGTTGGGGAATGTTCATAATTTTTCCAACTTAAATGTGAAAATATATGATTTCGCAATTTTATATATGGCAAAAATATTAAACAGCATAGAGAATATCTATTTAGATTAACCACACATATATAAGCAGGCAGTAAATATATTTTAGAATCTATCTAATCATGCAGTAGATTTGGTGTTATAAACAAATCAATTTAAGATTATCAATCAATCTATAAAGATTCTAACATATCAAATCAAATCTATTTAAGATTATCAATCAATCCATGAAGATTCTAACATAATCAAATCAAATCAATTTACATGCAATTTTTTTTTATTCGTTTGCCTTTTAATAAAAAAAATTATATGCATGTGTGTGTATATTTACCAAATATATCTTATCAACCATATGTACTGTTTTCGTATAAGTATTATACTACAGGACCATGCGTGTAATTACAGAATAGTTTACAGCTTTCAGAGAATTACAATTCAGTACATACGTTTCAGTTTGTTGCAGATTTAATCCGACAGATTAATACATGAGGTCAATACGTAAATTATGTACTTAATACGGGTATGCAATTCAATTTATATGCGATTAACAAGGTTTTATATGCAGTAACGTGACAAATTCCATATTACCTCACAATATCAATTAGGTCCAGTAACGTGACAAACAAACATACTGTAATCATGCTATGTACAGTATAACATACAAACTGCAGGAAATTGTAATCATGCAATTTCATAGGTACAGTACAAGTACAAACATGTTGGTGAAGGTCATCATATCATACAAACACAGTAGATACAGTAGTAGTCATCATATTATACAAACACAGTAGTAACGTGTTCCAGTATGTTATGTTATTATATAATTAACAATAGTACAGAACATGCAATTTACAGCCGTGTTTCAATAGCAATATATTTTTATCAACCGTAAACATGTAAAAGTTGTACAGTTAAAAAAAAAGATCCGGATACCTTACGCACGGTATGTTGGTGAAGGTCGATATAGCAATAACCTAATAAAACCCGGATAAACCTCAAGGTTTATTGAACCCAGAATCCATACTCCAATCTCCGAGAGCAGTGCTGATAACGTGTTGTGTGACATATTAGCTCACATATATATGTATATAGATATAGGGAGAGAATATAGAGAGAGACACAACAAGGTCTTTATTAATCAGGATGTATGAATGAATCATCAAATAGAAGACCCCTAACCCTCTTTATATAGATAGAGGGGTAGGGTTACAAGCCCACTTGGGCCCATAAAGTACAAGCCCAATAGTCCAATAATATCTTACAACAATATATATATATTTATTTATTTATTTTTCTATAAAACATTAAATTTCACGACGTAAGGTCCTAATTAATTTTGATAAAACATTAATTTTGGCGAGGGGTTCCTGTTTTTACATTTTACGAATTCAAGTTTATGTAATAAATCACTTCTTTGACCATATTAGGCATACAATTAGCAACTTTGACCATATTTTTATAATTATGATGGTTATAGACAAGAATATTGACACTCTTTCTTCAGTTATATATATATAATATGTACCTAATCAAATAAAACTATGGAATTTTATATATATAGTCCAGACTGTTTTTAATACTATATAAATTCTTTATATACTTACGTGAGATAACGATGTTACACTTAGTATCAGATAACACTTCAACAAACTTCAAAAAAAAATTCCAGAGAGAATTAAATTTTGTATCAAATCTAACTTTTAGGCACATGATTTGAAAAAAAATAATTGTCTCCATAAACAATCTCATACGGATATAAGGAGACAATTTAATTTCGTCTCAAAAAGTATTTGGAGACAAATTTTAATTGTCTTGATATGTTCGTATGAGATTGTCTTTGTAGACAAAAAAAAATTCAAATTATATGCCTAAAAGTTAGATTTGTGGACAACAAATTCATTTTTGTGTTTAAAAAATTATTTGTCCCGAAAAGTTAACATTTGGAGATAAAATTTGATTATTTCTAAAAATATTGTTCATTACTCTTAAGTTTGTTACGGTGTAATGCTATTTTAAAAACAAAGAGGTAGCCAGCTTATAGAGGACCAATGGCGTTCATGTTTTATATATACGAAGAAAAAAAAATCATGTATTTTATTCCATATAACATCACCGTACCTATGTTGGCTCTGAGTAAGTACCACGATAAATTTCCTAAGAAAATAAGTATATTTCGATTTTTCGTAGGCAGATCTCATTGATTAGTAATTTATTAGGAGTAATTCGAAAGCAACTCGATAGGTATACGAGGAGAATTGTGGTATACGGCATTTGATTAGCCAAACCGTCCTTCGGCCCGGATGATAGTTCGAAAAAGTAATTTATTTTCCAATAAAGCTATAATTATTGATGAATTTTTTTAGTCCGGAAGGTGTCGGGAACTTTTCGGCCAATACATGGCCTAAAAATTAATGATAGTTTCTTATCGTCCGACAGTATGGAAAAACTATTCAATCCTATAAAAGAAGCGCCACATAATTAAACGTCTGTGTGATCATAGGTTCAGCTATTCAAGTCCGGCCCCTGGCGACTCTCTATTGAAACCGAAAATCTTCTTCTATTTCTGCTACAAAGAAATGATACTTAATATAGACATATTATTTTAACCGCGTTACAGGAAAATGGTATCTTCTTGCATTTTCTTAAACTAATCCTTCGCGTATTTTATCTTTACCCAAATTTCGTTTAGACATTGGTTTCGGAATTTACTGTCCGAGAACCATCATTTTACGAAAATTATAAATTAATATTAGTTTGCGTTCGAATTGAGCCACATCCCATGCGGAACAACTACACATTCTTATTTTACCAATGATTGTTGTCCTTTTTGACAACTTGTCTTAATGTTGAGCCCTTCATATATTTTAAGTAGTATTATGGACCACTTGTGAATTGTGATGTGATCATAAAGGAGTAGACATTAGAAAGACTTAATTTGGTAATTATAGTGTCCATTAGGACCATTACCCTACCAAAAGAAAACATGTCACACTCGCATTTCATGATTCATGACAACTCATAGAGAATTGCAAAAATGTTAGAAAATATATATACAAGTGTTATTTAATTATTAAAAACTCGGATTTTGAAAACACTTTTAAATATTAATACATGCATGATGCTACTTTTTAAACATTTTGATACTAAATGATACTACGTGATGCTACATGCACTTAAATATTACTCTCTCCGTCCCAAAATATTGGGGCTCTACGTATATATGCGTAACTTTGATCGACAAATATCTCGTGTTTAAATTGTTGAAATATAAATTTTTAAAATTTGTTCATATAGTTTAACATTTGAATTTTGTGATTAACTTTTGAAAAATTCGATTTCGACAAATTAGATATGAGTTATTTTCCGATCAAAGTTGCACATAGATACATAAATATTTAATATTTTGATACAAAGGAAGTAAACAAGACTTAATTATGTATGTTTTTATTTATTAATCAACAATTCACCTTGAGAATTTCCATTTACGTGAGAAACGATAGATATCCATTTGGCATCTCTATGAAGACATATGGTCGTTAATTTCAATAATCCTTATTTGTTTAATAAGTACTACATATATATAGATTATAGACAATAGAAATAGGATCCAATTAAATTAAAAAGTACTAGTAGCTAGTATATATATATAATATTTCAATATTCTACGTAATTGTTGTTTAGTTTCAATAAATATAATAAATATTCCTTCTTGGTTTCTGATTGTAATGAGTATGTTCTAAGATAAAAGCACCCACACATGGGCTTTCTTTACAAGAAAGGTGTAATTTTTTAACAAAAAGTTGTAATGCTATAGCAGTTTGATATGCAATGCAAAATTGCCCTTTCTATGAATGATAATCTATTAATCTATGTCAACCGAATCCAAATCTTCTTCCCTATAATTTGTAATCTCATTTCGTGTCATTTTAGCTATTTTTGCTCAAATTTTGAATTTTTAGAACTTTTTTTATGTTTATAAACTGTTACAACATATTCTACACATATTTCATAATATTATGACATATTGTTGAGTCACATTATTTTTTTTGGATTTTATATTTAATTTACACTAGTTTTTAGTTAATTCCAAAATAAAAGATATTTGATTTTTTGGTAAGAAAAAAATTATTGATATATAAATGGTGTGACTAATTAATCTAAAACAACAAAAATTTTATTTGGTGCAAAAATATGAAGAACTATATGCCACATTGTGGTTTATTCCTTTCGAATAAGTTGAACTTTTAAATTATTAGAAATTCCAAATCCGGTAGTAATTGATACATTATTTTAGGTTTAATTAGTGGTCCCTATAGTTCCTAAGAGAATAAGTCTTTGTGTAGTTACATGGTGTTAGTAGTCTGGGTCAATATTTTAAAAGACGCAAGGCGAAGTTTAGACGAAAATTGGAGAACTAATACCGCCTAATCAACGTCTAATTCGCTTAATCACCGCCTAATATCTTAGACTTGTATGCTCCGCCTAAACGTCGCCTAATTTGCAACCAGACGTGCCTTTTAGAACAGTGATCTAGGTTCATATCATATTAAGTTCAGTTTTTTACAAAATCTAGTTAAATTTAAGACACCAATAGTGTAAAATTTAATTTTATAATTTATGTCAAATTTTGGGGATGTTTGTATAATTCTTCTATAGTGTCATAGTATGCCATTTTTCTCTTCCGGCAAGAACAAGCAAATGTAATTATTACTCATTTCAAAAATAATAAAAATGTAATTATTACTAATAACTCCCAATATATAAGCCTAAAGACCCGCGTGCTTTTAAAGCCCCTTCTCATTGTCCCATTATTATTTTATTACATTTTTATTTTTATTTTTTCATTTTCTTTAAAACAGTTAATGATAGAACATAAAAATTAGACCCGAATATTTTATTCGGGTAATAATCAACCCACTTTATAAATGGGTGTCCAACGCTTAAATGGGTCATCTCATACTTTTTATAGGAATTGAGGTGTTACTACCAAAAGCCCAAGCCCAATCAAATGGGGACCCATGTCTGAAAAATCACTGGGATGAAGACATTTGTCAATATCCTAGAAGGCGCAGTTGCCTATAAATAGCCAACTACCCCTCCTAGAAAAGGACCAGAAAAACTATCCAAAAAATATAGAGAGAAGTTAAGAAAAGAGAGAAACTAACCAAAGCATATCACTTCAAGAAATAAACCGAGAAAAGACAGCCGAGCACCGAATAAAAGGGGAGAAAGATGAAGACGAGAGATTAAATAGTCATATCGAGCACAATTGTAAAACCGAAATATTAATCCGAGCAAATGTAATAGTCCGAACAAGGACAATAATCCTAACAATAATAAAGATCAGGAAGTGTCCTTTATTCACGGTTGATTTACCATTATATCATTGTTGAAAAGCCTAACGCGACCGACCAAAGTTATGGCTTTATCAGTTAAATATTGGAAAAAAAATGTTTAGTACCTATACAATAGCCTTTTACAAATTTAGTACCTGATCTTTGGGTTTTAACCGTTTTTGTTACAACCTACCAGTATTCGTCCAATTAAAGATGAGCAATAATGTCTGGCGAAATTTCGGACCTATTTTTGACATATGACGGAATTACATATACTATGTGATAAGTGAGATAAAATGATTGCAATTCCGTAATTTTGTTTTTATGCCATTTTTCATTTCTAGTAAAAAATAAATAATTTGATTGAATCCATTTTATTATATTTTGATTCATACTTAATGAACTAAACCAGATAGTTATATGAGTGAAAGAAAACAACTTACAAATTCACAGTGTACCATAATAAAATAAAAATAGGTAGGTGAGTATATAGTATTTAATTTTACAAATTTATGTCATAACCTACCGATCTTCGTTCATTCAAGTAACAACAATAATTGACTAAATTGCAGTAATTATATCTTATATTTGCAATTCCATAATTTTTCTTATCCCATAATTTGATAAAAATATGTAGGTTAGTATCCAATCTTTCATTTTATCAATTTAGGTCATAACCTATCAATATTCGTGCAACTAAGGATCCGACAACAATAACTGACGAAATTACAGTAGCTATATCTCACATCTGCGATCTATTTTTGACGTATGCTAATGAAGCTGCACATATTATATGATAAGTGAGAGAACGTGATTAGGGCTGAGCGAAAACCCGGAAAAACCGAACCGAGTCAATGTTTAATTAGTAATTGATACCTTATTTTAGGTTTAATTAGTGTTCCTTGTAGTTTCTAAGAGAATAGTCGTCGTGTATTTATCTGGTGTTACTCTGAGTCAATGTTTTAAAAGACGCAAGACGAAGTTTAGACGAAAATCGAAGGCTTGGCGCCTAATCAACGTCTAATTTGCTTAATCATCGCCTAATCCGCTTAATTCCGTCTGATATATTAAGGCTCCGCCTAAACATGGCCTAATTTACGCGCCTTTTAGAACATTGGTATGGATTCATATCATATTAAGTTCAGTCTTTTACAAAATCTAGTTAAATTTAGGACACCAATAGTGTAAAATTTAATTTTATAATTTATGTCAAATTTTGGGGATGTTTGTATAATTCTTCTATAGTATCATAGTATGCCATTTTTCTCTTCCGGCAAAGAACAAGCAAATGTAATTATTACTCATTTCAAAAATAATAAAAAATGTAATTATTACTAATAACTCCCAATATATAAGCCGAAAGACCCGCGTGCTTTTAAAGCCCCTTCTCATTGTCCCATTATTATTTTATTACATTTTTATTTTTATTTTTTCATTTTCATTAACTACCTATACAATAGACTTTACAAATTTAGTATCCGACCTTTTGAGTTTTAATAGTTTGAGTCCCGACCTATCAATCTTCATCCCGTTAAGGATCCGACAATAATAATTGACGAAATTGCAATCACATTGTCTCATTAATAATTTATTAGAGTTTTTTTTTCTTTTCCATTTTCTTAAACACAGTTAAATATTGGGAAAAAACTGTTTGTTACATGTATTATAGACTTTTACAAATCTAGTATCTGATCTTTGAGTTTTAGCAGTTTAAGTTCCGACTTACCAATCTTCGTCCAATTAAGGATCCGACAACAGTAATTGACGAAATTGCAGTCACATTTATTTAAGTTTTTTTTCTTTTCCGTGTTCTTAAAGACAGTTAAATATTGAAAAAAAAAGTTGTTTAGTACATGTATTATAGACTTTTAACAATTTAGTAACCAAATTTTAAACTTTATCAATTTGTATCTCAATCTATCAATTTTCGTCCAATTAAGTGTCCAATAACAATAATTCATCATATCTCACATTGGGGATTTATTTTTGACATGTTATGATGACGGAATTACACTTAATATGTGATAAGTGAGAGAACGTGATTGCAATTATATAATTTTGTTTAACGGTGTCTTATAATTGAATAAAAATAGGTAGGTCAATATCAAATCTTTCATTTTATCAATTTAGGTTATAACCTATCAATATTCGTCCAATTAAGGATCCGACAACAGTAACTGACGAAATTACAGTTGCTATATCTCACATATGCGATCTATTTTTGGAGTATGCTGACGAAACTGCACATATTATATGATAAGTGAGAAAACGTGAATAGGGCTGGACGAAAATCCGGAAAAACCGAACCGATAACCGAACCGAAAAAGATCGAAAATCCAAAAATAAAACCGAAAAATAACCGAAACCGGACCGGAAAAGACCGGTCCGGTTCGGTCCAAAAAATAAAAAGACCGAAACCGAAAAAAAACCGAACTGAAAAATCTGTTTGGTTTCGATTTTCCAAAAACCGAACCGAACCCAGCCCAAAACGTGATTGCGGTTCCGTAATTTTGCATAACATTAGTGCCCTAATTGTACAAAAATAAATAGATATGGATCTAAGTTAGTAAAAAACTAAAAATATAAATAAATATAGCAGTTACCAAAATGTTTAAAAGTGCACTACAGACTAGTAACAGCTTTTTTCCAGTTAAATATTTACTCTACTTAGTACTATGTAGTTATTATTATATATATATAAATATACAGCAAAACAAACACAAAGAAACACAATTGCCTGTTTCTCTATCTTTAACTGTTCTCATTTGACATTTATTAAGGTTGGGTTTAAGAAACTTCTTTTGGGTTTTATTTTGTAACAAAATTAAAGTGTTGGGTCATAATTATTTTCTTAATTTTCCTAGAAAAGGAATGAACTTTGGGTCTGGAATAAAACTGAAGATTTTCATTTAATCTTCTGGTTCAAAAGGGGATGCTTTTATCTGTTTAGTAACTACTAATTAGCCTAAAAGGGACTAAAAAAAACTTGATCTTTTACCATTTTTACCATGTATATTGAATCCTTGATTTTTATTTTTTATAATTTTTAGTCTTTCACCACCTATAATTACCAAAAGAAATAGTTTTTATAGCATTAAAGTTTTAAGTCCTTTTAGGATGTGTTCTAGCTGCATTTAGTTGTGAAAATGTTGGGCATTTGAGGAGAAAAAGTGTAAGAGATAAACATTTTTTGTTTTTTTTTGGGTATAAATTATAATCAAAGAAACTTGGGTTTTATTTTATTTTGAAGTTAATTGTGAGTTTAAATTGTAGCATTTGCTTTGTGTTTGGTGTTAATGGCTTGTATGAAGGTTGGGTCCAAAAGTGATGCATTTCAAAGAAAAGGGCAGGCCTGGTATAATACTCTCCTATCTCTATATCTTTATAGGAGTATATATATATATATATATATATATATATATATATATATATATATATATATATATTTGCATTTGTATGTAATTATATATTACCCAGTAACTGTAAGTTAGTACATTTAATTATGACTTTATGAGTGTTTGTGTATAAAATTTAATGTAATGAGCTAACAAAAACAAGAGTTATTATTGACATTTTTTTGGTGATTTTTAGTTGTGATGGTGTCCTCTACATTGGTTGATCTCCTTTTTAATTTGCTTACCTGGGAAATTTAATGCTCTTGAGAGGTTGGTTTGGTTGTAGCTTTTAGAAGCAAGAAACTAGATATTTTTAACCAATAGAAAAGCTAGATGGATATGGTATATAAGTGTAGTAGCTTTTTTAGACCAAAAGGTTAGCTTAAAAGCTGATGTTATTCTAGCCTAAAAGATCAGAAAGAAACTAAGCTCGGTGAATCCAGTTTTCTTAGCGGCGAAAATAAGCCAGCTTGTTTGCTTAAGATCTGCAGCCAAGTTGGAATACTTGATAACCAAATGATATTCTAGCTTATATATAAGTAAATAAGATGAACTTAAAAGCTCTACTGAAAATTGTTCGGACTTTCGGAAGAGTTTTTTGAAAAATAAAACTGCACGCATGTGTATATGAGCACAATAATTCATTGTCCATTTTCATACTGTTAAACCAAGTCAGAATGTAGCATTTAGTGTCTTAAATTGGATTCATGTAATCGTTTTTCTTGTACCTGATATATTCTGAAATGTAGCTTATTAATAAGTTGAAGTTGATGAACTTCTTTGAGATCATATTGCGACCAATCAAATGACCTGACAATGTTTCAACTATGATTTTGTTCGGTTCCAGCTCTTAAGCTCGGCTTATTCTTTTTTTCTGCTTATAAGCTGTAGCACATTTGTTTGATCAGCTTAAAAGGCGACTACTTTGATTTTTAACATGAATAAAGTTGTAAGTTTTGAACAGTTAAACCCAACCTTTTCTTCTGCAGCCAAACAAGCTGTTAGGTTTATGATCCTTATAATGCCTTTCTATCCGCATATCAGAAATACTTGGTAGTGGTAATTTAGTGTTACATCGGAACAATGTGTCACGAAACTTGCCTGATTTGGATGCCAAATGCATCATATAATGCGTTTTTTTCCTCATTGCATAACTTATACATATGATACATTATCTTATTAAATATCTTCTTATATGATGCATTATCTTATTAGATTTCTTTTGTATCGCTAATTGATATCAATGCTCATATACCATGTAGGTTCTGCACCACCGGTTTGCCAAGTGATGTTGTAGTAGAAGTTGGGGAAATCTCCTTCTATTTGCACAAGGTAAAATTCGCGTTTTTTGTTACTTCTCTAATTTTGTATATTCCACCTAGCTTTTAGTAACAAAACTCTTTTAAACGTTATAGTTGGATATTTTGTGTTTCCTTTTAGTAATTTGATATTCTACTATTGTAGATTTACAGAAATTCTAGTCTGATTAACCATCAAAATGCTCCGATATGCACACTGTTCATTGGTTACTTTAAACCAAACCCAATAACTCATTTCTTGTTGTTTCTTATATAGTTTCCGTTGCTTTCTCGAAGTGGATTTATCGAAAAATTAATTGCAGAAGCATCTCAAAACGAAGATGATTTTGTAATAAAACTCCCTAACATCCCTGGTGGAGCTAAATCCTTTGAACTCGTTGCAAAATTCTGTTACGGTGTAAAACTTGAATTAACCGCTTCAAATGTCGTATACATACGTTGTGCATCCGAATATCTCGAAATGACCGAAGATTACGGAGAAGGAAACCTTGTCTCTCTTTCCGAAATCTTTCTCAACCAAGTCGTCCTACGGAGCTGGAAAGACTCAATAAAAGCATTACAAACATGTGACGATATTGACAACATTTGCCCTTATGCAGAACAACTTGGGATTATGAAACGGTGTTTAGAGTCTCTGTCTGGTAAAACGAGTACCGACCCAAGATTGTTAGGGTGGCCGGCGATAGAATGTAGTGGACCCATTCAGAGTCCAGGTGGAGGAGTTTTGTGGAACGGGATTAGCACCGGAGCCCGCCCGAGAAACACGAATTCTGATTGGTGGTATGATGACGTGTCAAATTTGAGCTTGGCGATTTATAAAAGATTGATTACGGAGATGGAAAATTGTGGCGTCAAGCAAGAAATTATCGCAGGTAAGGAGAGGAAATTACATTGATACAATGATGTGATGTAATAATGAACTTTCGCAATATCTTTTACTTGATATTTTTTACGAAAATATTAGTTTGTCTTCTTCTGACTAACAATAAAACCGATGCTGGTTCCCTACTAATTTTTTCACCATATATTTTACTGAAAATCTTTCAGTTAGTAGTAGTAATTTGCCTTTTTCCTAAAACCAAATTAATCAATATTGGTTCCGCCACTGGTGCAGGTTCTTTATGTTTTTACGCTAAAAAGTACCTCCCGGCCCTACATCGTCGTGAAGACCCTACCGAGCCCAGCACTCGTCTAGGATCGAGCCCACTATCTGAAGAAGACCAGAAAAATTTACTACAAGAATTAAACCGATTAATCCCAAAAGAAAAGGGTTTAGTATCGACTAAATTCCTTTTCGGTCTACTACGTACAGCCATGATCCTCCGAGCCAACCCCGACTGTGTATCTAATTTGGAAAAACGTATAGGCGCTCAGCTTGATGAGGCGACCTTAGAAGATCTGTTAATGCCTAACTACTCGTATACTAATGAGACTTTGTATAACATTGAGTGTGTGCAACGCGTTCTTGATCATTTTCTAGCAAATGAGGAAGTGACATGTGGCGACTCTCAGATGGAGGAGGTCGGATTGATGGGGTCGCCTTGTTTGACTCCTATCACTATGGTGGCTAAGATTGTTGACGGGTTTCTTGCTGAGGTGGCACCTGATGTTAATTTGAAGTTGCCTAAGTTTCAGGCGCTAGCGGCTACTGTTCCGGATTATGCGAGGCCATTGGATGATGGGCTTTATCGTGCTATTGACATTTATCTCAAGGTAAATAAAAGAAGAAAATTATTTATTTTTCCTCGGCCCTACTGTTATTTTACTGTTCACTTTTCATTACTCGCAACAAAAATCAAAATTGGATTTCTATGAAAGTAGAACTTTGATATTATGAGGAGCCCTGCACTGCAGGACTTTTTCGCGTACTTTTGTGATATAAAGTATACACTCCTTGAAATTCTAATATTGGGAGGGGGGAAAGTAAAATCATAGTGCATGTTCCTGTATCTTTAGTAGTGAAAGCTTGTTGAAAGGTACTACAAAAAAGTAAAAACTGTATTCATACATAGATTGCCTTTTTTGGTGAACACAAAATATGATTATATTTTGGCATCCAAGAAGAAATTTATCTGGAAAGACTTTTTCGATGTAAACAAGGCCTTTGAACAAAACAAAAAAAAAACAGGAACTTTGTTACTTGATATAGAGAAATGAGTAATGCTATATTCAAATAAGTAATCTTTTCTTTGGCATTCCAAAAGGAAATTCAATTTGAAGTACTTTTCTTGAAAGACTTTTTCAGATGCAAATATACTAGCCCTTTAACCCAAAAATCAGAAACTTTTTCAGATTAGAGAAATCAATAGTGCTATTTAGACATGTATTGTACAAGAATTGCCTAAGACGCAATGGGTCTCACACAAACTTTTCATTCCTTTACACTTGCATTGGTATTTACCGACACTAATCAAGATCTTTAGAAATAACTTTAACTGGTCTATAAACTTTCTAGTGTCGATCATTTAAGACCTAAACAGCTTATTAGCTTCCAAATTGAATTGGCTCATCACCGTAGTTAGTAAAAAAAAATTGATTTGATTATTCTTGAAACGCATGGAACCACTTAATTTTCAATTAACTTTCTTTTTTTTACTAAATCCAGTCACACCCGTGGCTGTCAGAACCAGACAGAGAACAACTGTGCAGGCTAATGGACTGCCAAAAACTCTCGTTAGAAGCCTGCACTCACGCAGCCCAAAACGAGCGACTACCACTCCGTACAATCGTACAAGTCCTCTTCTTCGAGCAGCTCCAGCTCCGCACCTCCATCGCCACCTGCTTCCTCGTTACGGACAACCTTGACGGAACAAATTCAAGACAGCTTATGCTCCCGAGTGGTCCCATGGTGGTGCCCACCGAAGATCAGGTGATTGCTTTTTATTATTTTTATAGCCCATGTTCCGTTTTTTGTACATGTTTTGGAAGTATGATCTTAAATAGACATCAACAAGGCGTTGATGACTTAATTCACAAATTTGTCATTGTAGTTCTTATTTAGATTATAATAGTTCAAGCTAGGCTTATATTACTATCCCCTTGTTTTAGATTATAATTATTCTGGTATTTATTTATTAAATAGTACAAAGGTAATTACCAAGTTAAGCAAGATTAGATCGGAAACGGGTAAGAAAAACGTGTCAAGTATTATAAACCGGAGGGTGAAATCAGTATATTGATCTTTTTTAAAGTTGAATTCTTGAAGGAGATAAATTTTGGGACTTCCTAAAACAGAAAACAGGACTAACAATATTGAACGGAGTGAGTATTTTTCTTTAATATCCTTTCACTAAAAGGTATCTGACGTTTTCCCACCCGTTTTCCCATGACAATCAGGTTATAAAGGTCGGGATGGACAGCATGAGGACGAGGGTGTCGGAGTTAGAGAAAGAATGTTCGAGCATGAGGAGTGAGATTGAGAAGCTGGGCAGGACTAAGGGGCCGAGCGCATGGGAGAACATGTCAAAGAGGTTGGGATTTGGGTTAAAGGTAAAATCGCAAATGTGTAGCGCTCAGGAAGGGTCGGTTAGTCATAGGATCGACGGTGGTGGAAAAACCGAGAAGGCAAAGCATAAGAATGGGAAGCATAGGAAAAACATTTCTATTGAAGGTTGAACTATATTAACGGTGACTCGGATATCTTATGTTTCATTGTCGACTCTTATTTTGGTTACTTGTTGTATTGTAATATGGTCGATGGTTTTCACGTTTAAAAGAACGAATTAAACTTATTTTGACCAGTAGAATTAAACTTCACATCATCAAAATTAGTGACACTCTAAAAATCTATAGTATTGTAGTACATTTTATCACTATAAGCATTATGCTGATTTATATTAAACCATGTTAATGTAGTATAGTTAAATCTTATATTTATATCAAATTACTGTTATTATAGTATTGTTATAGTTGATAAAGTTTGCTAATTGACTATCAGATTCGAATATAACTACTGTAATGATTAATGAATTTGCTTGGCTACTGTAATATTGAATTTGTTAATCCAACGACCATAGTAATTAGTAAACGTTAGCTGCTAAAATATGGAGTAGGCGGAACCTAGAAGCCTAACAGATTATGTGAAATTAGATGGATTATACGATGATTAAACGAAATTAGATGTGATTAGAGGTTGAAAGCTAACTTCGGTCTAAATTCTGTTTTACAACATTGAAATAATCACTCAAATCTAAGATTTTGAGCATTGGAAAAGCCATGCACGAGAGTATTATAGGTATTAAAATTGGGTGTCAGTTGTAAATGTATTGTCGATATATACTCCTTCTGACAATATGACATAAGATAAACTATTTTATTAATTGTTAACTCTATTGTGAACTCCCCACTTTATTTAGATACTATGTTTTGCCAATCCTTGACCTAAAAAGACGTGACATACACAAAAAATACAATAAAAACCACATGTTTTCTATGAGGCAGTTTGGAGGTGACAGAGTAGACTAATTTTTTTTATGAAAACATATTATTTTTGTGGTTAATAACAGACAGACCAGATCTCCAAGATAGAATATTTCAAAAAAAAAATAAAAAAATCTTCAAGATAGAATATTTGAAAAAAAAAAAGATCTTCAAGATAGAAGTAGTATAGAAACATATGAAAATCAAAAGTTGAAACTTGAAAGGTAAATTTAGCAATTTAGCAATTTAGCTGAGAACTGAGTTAACCATGGCACAAATGTTTCTATACGAGCAACCATCTTCCTTTACAATACAAACCTTGCCATGGCTAAGTATATTGTTCTTGGCATATTTGGGATACTTAGAAACCAGAGGCAAACACATGCAGTATTCCAAGTTTTGGAATACAAGTGATAAAAATCAACGGTCCGGATTTCAGTTTTCTAGTAAGATTGGAATGTTATTGTCGTACGCACCGGCGTGTATTGCGGGTCTAGCTTCGTTTCTCGTTTTCAATGACGGTGGTGTTAGGATTTTGCTTCTCAAGTTTGCTTTAACCACTCATTTTCTCAAAAGGGTATTGGAGGTAATTAGTGCCTCTCCTTGTTGTTTATTGGAAAATGTTTTTTATCACCAAATTTTCAAACTAAAAAACCGTATCACCTGATGTGGTGAACAACGTTTAGTAGTTTTATATAACATGATTGATTTAGCTAATCTACTACGTTAATGTTTTTGGGTAAGTTCTTTGGTTGTGCTTATAACAATACTCTTGTTTATTTTCTTTGATCGTACTTGTTGTTGATCCGGAAAAAAATGCGAATAACCAAATATGTATTATAGATGTTTTTTTATTCTTTGACAAAGTTACAAAAGCATGTTGTTTGATCTCTTTGTGATCGAACAGTTACTTACACCCAATTATTGTTGAAATACTTGAAAGGACAAGATTTTGATTCTATTGTTGCTACACTTACGACAAGTTTGTTTGTATAGGATTAGTCAATACTATTTACAACTAGGTTATTATGAGTGGTACAACGAATAACATCGTATATGTGTTATATACCCTCGTATTAGCATAAAAAGTACATACGTAATACAATTTTCAGCTAAACAAACATCGTACTAGATGGATCCCACGTTACAGATAGTACTATACATCCTGCTATATCGCAAAGACATAACTTTAGATCTTCGAGATGTGCACACTACAACTTAGAGCTTTAAACCAATCAGTGTTTTTGTTATAATCTAAACGGCAAATTAAAGTCTAAAACGATGTTTAACATCATTTGGTGGTTCACCTTCGTGTTCGTTTGTCATCGTTGCAGACAATTTGAAACAAATATCTTACGAAAAATTATGTATTTACCAAATTTGACCGAATTTGCGGACTGTAAAAGTCGAATATTACAATGGTGTTGACTTACAAAAGATGGCATACAAAGTGATCATTCACAAAACAATTTAAAAAGGTTGAAAACTTAAAACACACGATGGCTGCAAAACACCTGTTGTACACGGTCGTTATTCCTGTTTTATCTTTACTGGATTTCAGTTTATGTTTTTCAATAATTAATATAATTGCCTTGGTTATAGTTTCTATTTTCTAGTTCTATAAATAAACCCTTATCATTACTTGATGTACTTCTATGGTCATCTAAGATTGTAGTGCTGCTAACATACTATTTTTGACAGTTTCATTTTGGTTGTACTTAGAAAGAATATACATGTAAGTAATTAAGTATATTTCGTTTGTTAAATCATGAGAAATTATTGACATAAGCACACGAAAACTTTCAAATATGCTATTGATCTAAAGCTATGCAAGCATATGCCAACTTCAAAAGTGTATATACTTCTTGATAAAGGATTCATATAAATGAGAAATCTTCCAAATGTTACTTTTCTTCCCTGAGTCTAAGTTGATTATTGTTAGATCATACCCGGAGAGCATATGTATTCCATATATAGGGCGATTTGTTAACCAGCGATATCGTAAATCCTAATAGAAAAAAGATCCAAAATTAAGTAAATAAATGTGTTTTGTGTTACGATTCTCCAGATCATTAGTATTGGCAATGTTTATATGATATAGTCGATGATGATCGTTTAAACATTTGTTGTTCTGACTTGGTATTCGACAAAATTTGTAGGTTCTTTTCGTCCACAAATACACTGGTGGCATGGGATTATATACTACCATTTTGATCTTTGTGTCCTACTTATTAATAATTATTGGCATGATTCTCATACAACATTTGACACAAGGTTTAAGTGAGCCATTATTTGATCTAAAGTACCTTGGCATTGTTCTATTTCTTGTCGGAATATCAGGCAACTTTTATCACCATAAAATCCTCTCGAATCTCAGGGTGAAAGGTGAAAAGGGATACAAAATCCCCACAGAAGGGCTCTTTGGTCTTGTTATTTGCCCTCATTATCTCTTCGAAATAATAGGGTTTTTCGGTATTTTCTTTATCTCCCAAACAATGATTGCTTTATCTATTGCCGTCGGTTCAGCTCTGTACTTGATTGGAAGGAGTTACGTAACTAGAAAGTGGTATGCATCTAAGTTTGAAGCGTTCCCTAACGAGGTCAAGGCTCTGGTTCCCTATGTTTTCTAGATAAAATTTCCAGAAAATGTTAAAGTATCTTTGGCGTCTTCCCGTTCATATGCGCGATTATGTGACGGGCTGGTCTCTTTTAATTTGCCTATGTGCTAATTTGCTATTTAATTTCAGTTTTGTGCCGTATGAGCTTAGTAGTTATTTGTGGACCTTTGTCTTTTTTTGTGGTGGTAGAGAATTATTTTATTACTGCTAAGTTGTTTTATCGTTCATTATCTTGATTCTTGAGTATGAAGATTTTCTCCAAAGAACCATTTTTGTATCACTAATTTTTTTTTACTATTTCTCGAGAATACTGCCGTATTCATCGATCTTAAATCATGTTATTCCTTCATTTATCAAGCAATTTAATTAGACTTGGTGTGTATTTAACTCAGAAGTATTTCTGTTATTTGGAAAACTGATTGGAAGGCTGTATTTTTTAAATTTAAGCCCCGGTTTTCGTTCTTTAAGCTGCGGAGCATTTGGTTGTCGATTTAAAACATGAGCTTCTTGGTGTTTTGATCTGAAATTACCGAATATAAATCGATTTACTCTTGACAAATGTGTGATTTTCATGCAAGGGTTAAATGGAATTCATGCATCCTAGTTTTTACTTGCTTTCTGTAGTTTTAAATCTAACAGTAATGGTCCACCAATTTGTAACTTGGCAGATATGATCCATTTATTTATAGTTTTCTATAAGTTTTTTTTCCTGGTATTAGAACCCTCAAAAGTGCTCAAAAAAGGGTACAGTATAGACATTAACAATCATTAACTTACCAGTTACCAACAAATTTATAGATAGATCATGTTGTATGATTTTCATTATTTTTCAATGATTTTTTAATCATAATGAGGTAACGTTTGTTATTGCTTCACTTGAAGTAGTTAACCCATTAAAAACTAATGTGGAAAAAATACGTTTACTATCCCAACCTATCCGCGGTTAACGATTTGGGTACTCACCTTTCAAATTTACCAATTTAGGTACCACACTAAATAAATTTTCAATTTAGGTACACCGTCTTAATAAATCACGAAATCGTGTCACGTGACATTTGACAAACATTAATTTGAGAGGCTAATTTGACAATTTTGCACAAAAATATGTCATCCTATAAAATTTTTTACCCCAATTTCGCACATAAAAAAATTTAGCATATAATCCAATTTTTTGTTATGTGTGAAATTAGGAAAAATATTTTTATATGATGACATATTTTTATGCAAAATAGTCAAATTAGTCTCTCAAATTAATGTTTGTCAAATATCACGTGATTTCGTGATTTATTAAGATGGTGGTACCTAAATTGGAAATTTATTATATAGTGTGGTACCTAAATTGGAAAATTTAAAAGATGGGTACGCAAATCGTTAAAAGCAGATAGGTTGGTGTACTAAACCTATAAAACCCCAAAACTAATGCATCTATATTCAAAATACTTTGTATGAGTTCAAATTTCCTCAAGGTTCATGTTATCGGTTTTTTCATGTATATTCCTATTATTTATTTTACATTTTTTTTGTAAATCAACAGCGGCGGAATAAGTGGGATGCAGGGGGTGCCACCGCTACCCCAAAAAATTTAAAATATTTTTTTTATATAAAAAAATTCAAAAATTGAAGGTTTTATACATTAATAGCCCCAAATAAACAAATGGTAACTTAGTTCAAATGGTAAACATAAAGTTTTTGCGTCACAATCGAATCTTGTGGCTATTTTTTATTCTTCCTTTAATTAACTTTAACTTATTATTTGACTTATTCATTAATTAATTGCATCTTTAAGATATTATTACAAGGTTTTATAAATAAATATTTTTGTATAGTTTTATAGTTATATTAAAACAAAATTTAAACTTATAAATTCGTATTTATAGTTATTTTTTCTGTATCGTTTGAAATTTTTAGATCAATGGACAAATCAGATAAGTTTTAAACTCTAGATTTTTTTAGGTTTTTATACCGTTTATTGTTATTGTACTAAAAATAAATAAATTAACGATCCCTAAGAATTAAATCATGATTCCGCCACTATAAATCAACCTATTATTTTATTTCTAAAATTTGTTTAAAAAAACTGTAAAATTTACCAATACATATAAAAAATCCAAAATCCGAAAGTATGAACAAAATATATGTTGGGTACGTTGTAAATAATACACAATAATTTCTACGGAAAAGAAATGGACAAATAAACAGAAAATGGTTTCCTCAAATATATAATTATCAAATACAAGATTTAACATAAAATAATGTAAATGATACCGAAATGGACTAAAGTCTGAGACGAGGTAACTGCAAGCAGTTTTTCTTAAAACGATATTTGCCCCGCCACCTCTGCTTCTGGCTAAATGGGGCACTTCGTTCCCAATGTACAACGTCTATCACATGTGACTCGGCGGAAACGGCACCTAGCCACGGTCGGACCGTTGGTGGTGCGGTACTCTCTCTCTATATATGTATGCATATGTGTTTTTGTGTGTATGTGTTTATGATGACATGTCTTTTCTTTGTCATGAAAAAAGTCTTTTAAAAAAAATATAACTCATGAAAGCCATCAATATGGGGATATAAATATTTTAAAACTCCTACGACTTAATTACATTCAAAACAAAAATAAAAATAAAAGGTTTTTTCCAACAATATATGCCAAGTTGAGCAAATTTGTTCCCATTTTGTACATGGGGTGATAAGCTTGAGAACAAGTCTCTAGGAATGTTGGTTACAAACATGCCACGTGGCAAGAGACATACTACAAATTCTAGCATACAGATAGAAATACAGATATTGGCTATAAAAAGTGTGTGTGTGTGTGTGTGTGAAATATTCAAGAACAATGGCACAATACTTTCTATTTGAGCAACCTGCTACATTGTTGATAAAATTCATGCCTCTAATTCCCTTGTTAAGTTTGGGAAATGCTGGTCTCTCAGAGCTCAAAGGCAAGCACATGCAATATTCCAAGTTTTCGAATGTCAATAATAATAAAATTCTACAAAAACCGCAAGTTAAGATCTCTAGTAAAGTCGGGATGTTTTCGTTATATGCACCGTCGTGTGTTGCTGCGCTAGCCTCGTTATACGCATTTCCCTATCATGATGGTGAGCTCAGGTTGTTCATGCTTCAATTTGCTCTCACCACACATTTTCTTAAGAGGGTATTGGAGGTAATCAGTTTATTTAATTGCTCTTATCTTTTGTTAGATTTCTTATTCTTATCTTTTCCATGTAATGTCAAGAGATGCAGCGGCGGAATCAGTATTCAATTCTTAGGGTCGTTAATTTTTTTATTTTATCACAATAACAATAAACGATATAAAAAATCAAAAAACACTGAAATTTAAAACTTAACTGACATGTCCATTGATTTAAAATTTTCAAACGATACCGAAAAACCGACTACAAATACGAATTTATTAGTTTAAAGTTTGTTTTAATATGACCATAAAACTACATAAAAACATTTATTTATAAAATCTTATGATAGTACCTTAAAACTGCAATTAATTAATTGAGAAGTAAAAGAGTAAGCTAATGTTAATTAAATAAATAGTAAAAAATAGCCACACGATTCGAAACAGTGACATTGTGACACACAAACTTTATGTTTACCATTTTAACTAATTTACTATTTGTTCATTTGGGGGCTATTAATGTATAAAAGATTAAATTTTCAAATTTTTCTATATAATTTTTTTAAATTTTTTTTGGAGTGGTGGTGGCACCCCATACCACCCGTGGTTCCGCCCCGAATGAGATGTGTTGTAAAATCTAGGCTTGTTTGATTGCTGCTTCTAAACTCAACTTTTTTGCTTATTTGTGCTCATTGTTTTCTCTTTGCTCACAAGTTCTACTACATCTTAATTGGTGCTGCTTATAGCCTTTTTGGTGTGAATAAAATTTTCAGCTAAAATCCATTTATAGTAGTAAAATCTCAACAATAAAAAAACTGTAAACAAAAACGTATTCACTTAAAAGTTACTGGCACACAAAATTCTAATCAGTACTGGAACTAACCCGTTTTTACAAAAGATATGCTAAAAATGTATTAAAAAAAACTTAAAGTTTAGCAGCCTAAAAAGCGGAAAACGGGCTTTTTAAGCTTTGAATCGAGTTATTTTACTATGAAGCGCGCTTTTTAAAGCAGTGGAACTAACTAGAGCAAAGAAAAGAAAATTATTTACTGAAAAGGTGAGCTCACAACTGCAGGCAAAATAGGCCTTTGTACACATTACTAATTTGAATTAGGAAAATCTCATCATTAACTATTTGTTTCTTTCATTCTTGGGGATCCCAGGTATTATTTGTCCACAAATTTGCAGGTCAAATGGTTCTCGAGACCGGAATCGTCATCTCAACATCCTACCTCTTCACAACTTCAAGCATGATATACATACAACACATCACACAAGCATTACAAGAGCCATCATATGATCTTAAGTACATAGGTATAGTACTATTCTTCATAGGAATCATAGGCAACTTTTACCACCATTATCTTCTAGCAAATCTTAGAACGAAAGGCGAAAAGGAGTACAAAATCCCCAAAGGAGGCCTCTTTGATCTTGTTATTTGCCCTCATTATCTATTTGAGATAATTGAGTTCTTTGGGTTTTTGTGCATTTCACAAACTATGTATTCATTGGGTCTTACCATTGGCACAACAATTTACTTGATGGGGAGGAGTTATGCTACTAGAAAATGGTATTTATCTAAGTTTGAATCATTTCCCAAGGAGGTCAAGGCTTTGTTTCCTTATGTTTTCTGAGGAAAATTGTACAAATTTTACGTGATATTAATTCTATTTTTTATTTATATGTAACTATCTTGTAAAAAACTATCACACATAAACTTACAAACGAACTTACAAGTCCATTTATAAGTCCATTTATAAGTCCATTTACAAGTCCATTTACAAGTCCATTTACAAGTCCATTTACAAGTCCATTTATAAGTCATTAACTCGAGAGTCCAGACACCATAGCTATATGCATTAACAGTCAACCTTGATTTGTTAGAAAATGTAGTTAGTCGTAGAGACAATTGAACAACCATCTGTTCAGTATAGGTAGAGTTGCTAATGAACCGATCCGTTCATGAACAAGCTCGTGTTCGGTTAAAGACTCGGCTCATGCTCGTTCATTTACTAACGATCCGACCTTGAACAAAAATAACAGCTCGTTAAAGGCTCGTGGGCAGGATCGGGCTCGTTTAAAAGCTCTTATAATTATTTTGATGCTTGTTTTCATATATATTTCAGCTTATATACGTAAAATTTATCAAATATAATATTGATCGACTATTAATACTCTTCAACTTATGTAATAAATTCGTTTTCTAAAACTAAATCTTATAAAAATTAAAAGCCATAATAAATAAATGTATTATTACTATTGTTAACGTTGATTTTAGTTAAGTAAAGATTTTTTTTTTATCGAAACGATACTAAACTTTTCCGAAAACGTATTCAGACATAACTCATGAACAGACCCGGCTCAAGCTCGTTTATAAACGAGCAGAGTATGAACATGCCCGTTTAAGTAAACGAGAACTTGAGCAGAGCTAAGCTCTGCTCTGCTCAAGTTCTCGTTTGTAGCCTCAAGTATAGGAAAACAAATAGTACATCAGTCAGGGTGCAATATAAAACTTTCTTTTACCACCAAGTATCAATAATGCACCCGTAGAGCAGTAGCGGAACCAGGAACATTACATGAGAGGGGCCGTTATTCAATGTAAATTTGATGAACAAAATTTACTACTCCATTACTATACATTAACATGGCAAGAGATCGGTAAAACCGTAAAACAGTCTATAATAGCCACAAGGGTCACCAACCTACCAAAAAACATTCCTTTCTTCAAGATTGCTGCAGTTTCACATCTCATTTACAGGCCGACACCGATTAAGCAAGGTAATTGTAAATTTTAGAATCGTCCTTGTCCTGTTCAAGATACTCGTTATCAATGAGGATTTCAATCCGTTTCTTCAAGTCAACCGGTTTTATCGGAAACTTGAGCTGCCAAAGAACAGATAATTGCAACCATAAATATACGATCATAAAATTGTCAACCAAAAGAAGAAAAGAGATAGTTATAACTTATATAATAATGGTTGGAAAACAACAAAACAGATATAACAAAAAATTTATTTACATTATCCCACTGCAAATTTAAAAATCGGCAAAACCTTTTGTGCACAAACAGAACTAAACTGCACATGAAGCTAAAGCCTAAAGGGGTGAACATCGTACTTACAGATTTTACTTTTTAGTAGGAAACCAAATAAAATTTCGAAAAACGTGGATACAAAACCGTCTTACGTATTTAAATTAAATGATAGTATTTTCCTGGGTGAATAATTTCTTTCGATACGAATAAAAGAAAATTCCCAAAAGAGAAGGATTACAGTACATGCAGGAATAGTTCATTTAGCAATAGCGTGTGGCTCAAAACTTTTCTTGCCTTCATAATCCGAACAATAGCAGCATCAATCTGCAAATGAGCATCGACACAAACTCATTTAACTAGTAAGCAGGTTCAGTAACAAGAGCACCAAATGATTTTTGAACAACTGAAAATAACAGGAAATCAAGATACGGATACAAAAGAGGACCTGGTATCGACGGTCCTGTATCACTTTCTCAGCCGTTCTTGCCATCTCTGCCACAGTCTCCTTCGTCTGGATGGTATTAACCAGTAAACATAGGACCCAACACTACAGGTCATCTTTTCCAAAAACATATACTCCCTCCGCTTCTAAACAAATGTACCTTACGAAAATGTAATGTAGTTTATTTTGAAGGTACATACCTTTTAGTAGGACTCGAAATTTTCCACAAGCAAGAGATTGCAGAGTTCTCTTCAATTTTATATCCGTAATCCCCGTAGAATTCTTTATATCATGGTAACCGAGATTCTCAGCATCGAAACAATGGTCTGTAACAAAACAACTTATCTAATTACAAGGCTGACACTAGCAAACAATGTATCCAATTACAAACATAACAAGGTCCAACGAGGTGTTATAACTTCTTTTTTGAAGCACTTCAATTCCGCCAGCGGACGTTGAAGTAACGATTTCTTTTACAAGCTTCCGACGTGACATGTCAAGGACCTTACGGTGAACATGAATATACTAAAAAACTTAATAAAGTAAAAAAAAAAAGGTATATCTTTAGTAGATAAAAATGAGAGCCGCACTAAAATTTAAATAAATTTGGTAGGGGTACGGATATTTATTTGAATTTATACAGTTTAACACCCACCACAATTTAGTTTCTTCAATTTAGTACTTTCTACAATTCTACTATAAAAAATTCAATTTAATATTGTTTAGCACCATATCCGTCAATTGTTTGAGATTTTGATAGTCGAATGTATTAAATTATAAAACAAATTGTATTGTACAAGAAACTTAACTGTTTAAATCACGATGATGTGACGGTGATAACGTACGTCATTGACAGCCCGACTATTGTTAACTAATCGAGTGAAATGAATCACTACAAAAAAAATGTTAGTTTACTATCAAATCGTCTGTTACTAAACTGATGGTAAAGTGACTGTCGCTAAATTTAGCAACAACAAAAACTGTTGCTAAAATTTAGCGACACTCACTTTACCAACAGTTTTCAAAAAATAAATTGTTGATATCTTAATTTTTTTTGTTATAGTGAATCAAATGGAGTGATTTCGTTGGTTAAATTTAGTATAATGAAAAAAGTGTGTTTTATATATGAAACTAAAGTATCGAATATACTATGTCGTGACCGGAATGGTATCATTCACACCTCATTTTTTATTAACCAATTGATCGTAAGTGATACTTATTTTGATACTTCAATTAAAGTGGTACTTCTTCCATTTCCATTTAATTGTACAATCTGAAACTACGTGCAATTTTGATCGGCTTATAACTTGTATCAAAATTGTCGAAATGATTTTTTTTTTAAATCTAATCATAAAATTTAACATTTTAACTATATGATCAGCTTTTGAAAAAATTCATTCTGATAATTTTGATACAATTTCTTAACCGGTCAAAATTGCACGTAATTTCGTAACGGACAATTAAATGGGAACGGATTGAGTATTGTTAAATAGAATTTTAATGTGAGATGTTACTAAAATAATAGTATTTATATAACTGATAAACAAAATGTTACATAAATTCAACAAAATACAAAAATACATGTTAATGTCGGTTTATTATAAATAAATCCGCCTAAGAAACTATCACCAGTCGAAACACATAATAAAACCGCCGGCCATCGTTTTTGTGTAGTGAAAGCAAGCCGTAAGTAAATTTAGGGCCGGGCGAAAAACCAAAAAAAACAGAACCGATAATCGAACAAAAAAAAACAAAACCGAAAAACCGAAACTTTTTCGATTCAGTTTTTCTTTACAATAAATCCAGACCGAAAAAAATAGAAAAACCGAAAAAAACCAAAAAAGCCCGAAAAAGACCGAAAAACCAAAAAATAAAACCGAAAAACAACCGAAAAAACCCGAAGAAAAACCAAAACCGAAACTAAACCAAAACAAACCGGTTCGTTTCGGTCCAAAAAATGAAAAAGACAAAAAACCAAAAGAACGAATCGAAAAATCGATTTCGGTTTCGGTTTTGTTAAAAACCGAACCGAACCGAATTGAAAAAAATATACTATTGTATATAAAAGACAGGCAGTAAGTAAATGTAAAACTACAGGCAGTAAAAAAGTAAAAACTAAAACCCTATCTCTCTCTCTCTCTCTAAAAATGTCTATCCCTACAAAGAGACCTCCATATTCCTCCGCCGCTGACGTGGCAGATGCTCCTATTTTCACGGCGAGAAAGAAGGCGAAGGATTGCCACGTGGCACCGTGTGAAAACGGGGTGGTTTTGGCAGCCAATTTGGGTAGAAAGAAGGCTATGCCACCTCAGCCCTCCGCTAAAAAGCTCGTTATTAAATTACTTAAAGGTTTCCATCTCTCTCTATATATATATATCTCTCGTATTTGCGTTCCCGTCGTAAAACCGTGCAGATTTGCATTAATCAAATTTTTATTTGGAGCGTTTTTGCAAAAAAAAATGTCTAAGTTAATGTGCATATATACTCCCCATATATATATATATATATATATAAACCCTCAAAATGGAGGTGATTTTCCAAATTCATATTAAATTACTTAAATGTTTCATTATTCTCTCTCGTATTTGTGTTCCCGTCGTGAAACCGTGTATATTTGCATTAATCAAATATTTATTTGGAGCGTTTTTGCAAAAAAAAATGTCAAAGTTGATGTTTAAGTTAACGTACATATATCCTCCCCCTATATATATATATATATCTATATCTATATATCTCTAAACCATCAAAATGGAGGTGATTTTCAAAATTCATATTAAATTACTTAAATGTTCCATTATTCTCTCTCTCGTATTTGTGTTCCCGTCGTGAAACCGTGTATATTTGCATTAATAAAATCTTGATTTGGAGCGTTTTTGTAAAAAAAGTGTTCAAGTTGATGTCCATATATATATATATATATATGTATATATCTATCTATATTTATATATATCTAAACCCTCAAAATGCAGGTGATTTTCAAAATTCATATTAAATTGAGACGTTTAGTGATATTTACGGGTTACGTGTGCGATACGTATATAAATATGATACCGGACAAATGGATTTAAAATTTTCGAAAATAAACAAAAAAAAATGGTGGAATGAATATAGTAAATTAATAATCGTATATAAGGAGTAACATCAATATATACTCCCCATATATATATATATTTATGTATCTATCTATCAATATCTATATCTATATTTATATATATCTAAACCCTCAAAATGCAGGTGATTTTCAAAATTCATATTAAATTGAGACGTTTAGTGATATTTACATGCAGTAACGGCTCTAAGGCACAATTTATGAAGTATAAAATTGGTCCCTCCATTATGTGGAGGGCCTCCAAATTTTCATACAATACATTGATATATCTACTAATTATATGCAAAATAAATATTCCTAAGTAAAACTTTCTGCAACTACTTACTATACGGTGACTATGGTGTCTATATTTTCAAGTGCAGAACTAGATGACTCATTTGTTATAATTAAATTGATGGTCCATGTATATGTTCATGTATGCCATTTGGTTTATATAGTGTTTTCAATGATATATAGCTCTTATGTCTTTATACAATTAAAATCAACTAGTGTGCTCTCATATGTTTTCAAATATGTTGGTTTTACTCGCTTATATTTTTATCAAATTGCAATGCTATCGGAAGATTATGAGCTAAAAAAAAAATCTATAAACACATGTAGAGTTGTTTTATATAAGTTTTACTAGTATGATTTTTTCTATATATAACTGATATATATTTGAGTAATTAATTTAAAAAAAACTGAAAAATTGTATTGTATTATTGTACAGTTTTGAGTTTTATAACGTAATAGAAGGGCCTATTTTTTAAAATTTATTTGAGCCTCCGAAATACTGGAGACGGCACTGTTTACCGGTTACGTGTGCGATACGTATATAAATATGATACCGGACAAATGGATTTAAAATTTTCGGAAAAAAAAAAGAAAAAATAATGGAATGAATATAGTAAATTAATAATCGTATATAAGGAGTAACATCCATATATCCTCCCCATATATATATATATATATTTATGTATATCTAAACCCTCAAAATGCAGGTGATTTTCAAAATTCATATTAAATTGAGACGTTTAGTGATATATACGCGTTACGTATATAAATATGATACCGGACAAATGGATTTAAAATTTTCGAAAAAAAAATAAAAAAATGATGGAATGAATATAGTAAATTAATAATCGTATATAAGGAGTAATATGATGTTTTATTGTTATAGAAGTAGTATAGTTTGGGAGATGAATTGATGTGTGGGAAGGAACATATTTATTTAGTTATTTATGTATTTGAATTACGTTATGGTATATGAGTAATTAGTAAATTAGAATAAGCGCATTTTTGGAAAAAAAAAATGGTAAAATTTGGTAGGTTCATTAATCTTATGTTGGTTTATATTAATAGTATGATATATACACACTAAAGTGAGTTTTCCCTAAGACAAGTATGTATGTGTGTGTTATGTATATATATATATACTATATGATAGTGTGATTAGCTAGGAGTAGTTTTTTTGTGGATAATTCTGTTAATACAAGTATGTGTGTGTGTATATAATATAATAAATGGAGTTGTGACCAAGATTAGCTAGGTATGATTTTTTGTTATAATTCTGTTAATACAAGTATGTACGTATATAGTATTATTATGTAATAGTGTTGTGACCAAGATTAGCTACTTATGGTTTTTTGTTGATAATTCTGTAAAAAAAAGTCTGTATATATTGTGATGTAACCAAGATTATTAGATTATTCTAGGTGTAGTTATTTTGTAATGATAATTTCCCTTGCGATGATTCGGTCAATATATTATATATGTATGTATATGTATTAGGTAACCAAGATTTTGGTGATGATTATACAGAACAGCCCCCGCTATAATTAACTTGTTCAGGAGCATATTTAATAGTGTACCTTAATCCTGCTACCAGTTGGGTAAATAGGCGGTGATACAGTGATATAAAAGTTTTTAAAAGTTTTTTTTTTGATTAATTTACTTCCTGTACCTATATAAAGGGATTTGGAGGATTGTGTTTGTGAGAATATGTAGTGAATAGGGATTTGGAGGGTGTATTTAATATCTTTTGGTTAGGCGAGGGATTGAGACTTGAGTCGAAATTAAATTGTTTTTCTTGACTAGATACTGTCATTTTCAATGTGTGCCAACCGCATCCTTCTCTTTCTCTCCATGTATCCCTCTAATTCTGTTAACGCAAGTTTATTTTTGTAGAACCGTGATCAAAATTAGTTAGGTGTAGTTTTTTGTGGATTATTATTTATTGCACAGGCCCTGCTGTAAGCCTGTAATTGGAAGGTTTATGACTATAATTGTTACTGTACTTAATCCTGTTACTAGTTGAGTAGATAGGTGGTGACATGAGAGTGTTATACCCCCATATCGTCGAGAAACAAAAAAAACGTTTTCTTTAGTTAAAAAATTGAAATTATAGTTATAGCACTTTGGCCACTCATATCAACAAATAATCAATACTGGTTCTGCCACTGCCTGTTACCATATCTATATATGCCGAGTTATGGTGTTTGGGAGGATATGAAAAAGACGGTTTTGGAGGGGTTATTTCCTGTTTATGTTAGGTGAGGGATTGAGTTGGATTTAGATTGTCTCTCTTGACAAGACAACCTAGTTACTGTCATGGAGATTTGAGCTTTATCCATGTAAGATTTTCAGATTAATTCAAAGTTAGTGCCACGGGGTCTCACTGTCAACTTATTAAAAAAGTCATAAATCATAATGTATTTTTCCACTAGGTTGTAGATTTTGCACTTGTTCAGTTGCTTCTTTTGGATTTTTTTTAGTAAAGAACTTGCAGCAAAGTTCGCCTTCAAAATAACAGGCTAATAAATTTTCCCCTATTAAGCAAATGTGGAAAAAAAATCTAAGTATATGGAGGACCCGTACTAAAGAACATTAAAATCCTGAAGGGCTTGGTTCCTACATGATAGAAAAGTGCAATTTTTGTGGAGACAACAAAGAACAGAATAGAATCAGAATAAAAACAGTAAGAAATACTTGGTGAAAATTCGTAGGTTATTATTTACATTCAGAAAATGAGAATGGCCATCATTCTCAGCAAGGGTAATCTTATGAATGTTCAGAATTATTTCACCTCGCATTCCCTTTTTCTTCGGAACACGAACTAATACTATATTCATATTTTAACCTCATCCCATGAAACCTTGCAGAACAAAGCTGCACAATTCTTCTTTTTGACTCATGTTTGCGCTTATGGTTTTGTATATGTGAGGACGAGTTAGTTTTGGTGTAGTTTTTTCTTTTGGTGGTGCTGGTAAGAGAGTTGATAAATGTTAGAAATTGCATTTCTAATAGCTAATGCAAAACCTCTATATGTTTTTCTTTAGCACTGTACCAAATTAATTATTGTTTCATCTATAAGTTTTTGTTCATGGGGAATTTTGTTGTATCCTTTTTCCACTAGTTGGGGACTCGAAGTAGTTTTATGATTCTTGACTTTCAAGTGATCTTAATAGTAGAGGGTGTATCTTTTTTATGTTTCCAGAAGAGTGTAAAGGAAATCTATAAGAAAAAAATCAAAGCTCCACTTGGCAGTAAAAATATGCTCCTTTTCTTTCCTATGATCTTATAATCTTTCATGGAAGATTACATCATGACTTATTTATTGCCAAGGGTAATTTGGTATCCAGAGAGGGAAAGCCTTGGCACAACACAAGGTTGCTGCCATGTGACCTGAAGGTCACGGGTTCGAGTTGTCAAAGCAGCCTCTTGCAGAAATGCAAGAGAAGTGTTGAATAATAGAACAATGTAGAAGCTTGAGAAGATTTTAGGTTTTGTTAAAAGTTGCTAAATGCTTCTAGCAACAAGTAATAGTAAATAAGTTTGGTGTTAGTTGGCAGTAGCATTTAGTGCAGAATCCTGTAGAAGCTTAATCAGCTTATATAAGTATGCATATGTACTCAATTCTGAGATGAACAAATATAAAAACATTCTCTTTATTTCTAAAATCTAACATGGTATCAGAGCAGTTCGATCCTACTTGTTAGTCTACAAATTTCTGCTTTGTTGGCAGGCGTCACTTGCCGCCCGCCCACCATATTACTCCCTTGTCCACAGCCTTAATTGCTGTTTTCTCCCTCTTTATGCATCCTTTATTGCTGCATTTTCTCCCTATTCTTGGGCAGCCTTCATTGCTGCAGTTTTAAAATTCATTTGTGGCCTTCTTTGCTGCTAAGTTTTCCTCTCGTTGCAACCTTAATTGCTGCTGTTTTACCCCTAATTTTGCGGCCTTAATTGCTGCATTTTATCCTTGGTTAGCGGCCTTAATTGCTGCATTTTTTATCCTTGGTTAGCAGCCTTCATTGCTGAATTTTTCTCCTTCGTTAGCGGCCTTAATAGCTGCTCTTTATCTCTCCTATTACAGCCTTCATTGCTGTGATTTATTCCCTTCTCGAGCAAGCCTTCATTGCTGCTGTTTTTCCTTATATTATAGCCCTCATTGCTGGTATTCTGCATTCATTTGCAGCCTTCATCGCTGCTGTTTTTGTTAATCATTTGTGGCCTTTATTGCCTAACAACCATCCACCAAGTCTAATTTTATCGCAACCCAACAAAGTCGAGCAATACACTCGTGATCGGGTTGAGTTCAGTTTGGAAGAGATTAAAAAAAACTGACTTCTGGAATCATTGGAGTAACCAACTGGCGCGTGCTCTCTTGCAACCTCAGGATCGGGATTTGAAGGAGAAGATTGGATTTAGCACCAAAGTGTTTCAAAGATTAACCTCCAAGCTGGAAATTCCAGCTTGACGGGGGTGTTGAATAATAGAACAATGTAGAAGCTTGAGAAGATTCTAGGTTTTGTTAAAAGTTGCTAAAGGCTTCTAGCAACTAGTAATAAATAAGTTTGGTGTTAGTTGGCAATAGCATTTAGGGCAGAATTCTGTAGAAGCTTAACCAGCTTATGTAAGTATGCATATGTACTCAATTCTGAGATGAACAAATATAAAAACATTATCGTTATTTCTAAAATCTTACAAGAAGTTTGTCTATATTAGGCCCAGGGTGGCCCGACCCCTCCACAGACCCGCGCATTGCGGGAGCTTAACACCGGGTTTGCCCTTTAATGATTTGGTATCTGGAATTATTTGGTCGAAACACAGGAGACGATGTTCTCCAGATTTTACATCGATAAACTCTACTTAAACTATTATTCCTGCCTTTTAGAATATTCAGACCTAATTTCTGAAATTTTTGCCTTTTCATATATGAAGCAAAACCAACCCTGCCAGCAAATTTCGAAGAAAATACATGGGCAATATTGAAATCCGCTATAAGGGCCATATTCGTTAAACAGCCAGACCCTTGTGATTTGGAGAAGCTTTATCAGGTGAGTTCAACGATATTTCTTTGCCTGTATGTTACAACTTACTGTATTGGAATTTAATTTATTTTCTACCCCTAGGCTGTCAACGATCTATGCCTTCATAAGATGGGTGAAAGTCTTTATCAAAGGATCGAAAAGGAATGTGAGGCACATACGTCGGCTATTTTTCCATCTTTGGGTGCCCAAAATGAAGATTTGGCCGTGTTTTTGTCCGTAGTTGAGAGTTATTGGCAGGATTTTTGCGACCAAATGCTGATGATTCGTAATATAGCCTTGTATCTTGATAGGACCTATGTAAAACAAAGGCCAAATGTGTGTTCATTGTGGGATATGGGATTGCGCCTTTTCCGTAAACATCTTTATTTAGCAGCAGAAGTTGAGAACAAAATTGTTTTTGGCATGTTGAAGATGATTGAAAGTGAAAGGTATGTCTGAAATTTTAGTGCAATTTGATCATTTTTTAAAAGGTCTTTTTACACTTTCAAACTAGTTCGTTTCAATTCAAGACTTTTGTATGGTGGACATTGGTGTAATCTATGCTGTATTTCTTGAGAAATATCAGCATCCGGCAGGTCTAAGAACGAAAACTAATTGAAAATAGAACAAGAAACAATAAAACATCAGAATTCATAAATACTTCTTTATTAATTAATTGTTTTGACTTTTGAGGTGTTACCACTTACCTGAATGACTGCCCGTTGGAAGATTTTTTTGAGCTCTGTTTACTTTTAGCATTCTCAAGCTGGCTTAATTTTATTGATATTTTGGTGCAGTGGTTACAATTTGTATGAGAAAAATGCTGCAGTGGGAGAAAGTAGTGAATTGATTACAAAAAATAACTCACTAGGTATCATTTTTCTGTGAATGTGTAGTGGGAGAAATTTGTATTATTGCCTCTGTCGAAGAAAAATACAGTAGACTGCTGCTCTTAATATCATGTACGTGCATAGGTAGTTAAAAAATCATATGTATGCTTATGTGTTCCTGGTACGTACTTTAAATTAGTTAAGTTGCTGCTTTACTGATACAGTAACTTACGGTTCCTATTTAAGCACCACTCTCTATGAAATTTAAGCACCATTCTGAACAACAATGCATGAACGATGATCTCTTACTTATTTCTCATTTTCATTTTATGCCATTTATCGGCTCCTATTTTGGTCATTCAGATTAGGTGAACCAATAAATAGGACTCTCCTCAACCATCTTTTGAAGATGTTCACCGCTTTAGGAATTTATCAAAACAGCTTTGAGAACCCGTTTCTAGAGAGTTCATCTGAATTTTATGCTGCTGAAAGTGTCAAATACATGCAACAATATGATATTCCTGAATATTTGAAATATGTAGAGGTCAGCTATTCTTACTCTTCTATCAGCTTTTTATGGTTAATATCAGCTTTTTATGGTTAATTATGATCCTGTTCACTAACGTTATTATCAGAATTCGATTTGTACCCCAACTTCTACAGGTTATTATTTAATACCTTAGCCTAAAAATTTATATCGATATTATACACTACACAGAAAGAACCATAATTTAGGTACTAAATTGCGCAATTTCCAAAATAATAGTGCACAAAAGATGAAAAACTGTAGGAGTATATAACTAAGTGGTACACCATATTTGGTATACTAAGTGTACTGAATCGCCGGAAAATGTAACTTTGGTGTACACAGTCGAAATTAAGTGATACTTACAAAACTTTTGTTAAAACTTCTTATAATAGAATCTTTCTTTTTCTCCTCGAGATATATTACTAGATCATGTTGTATCATAAAGTCATGGACTATAGGGTTGGTCCCTCATATCAAGAGTAACTATCAGATCGAAAGATATTTAAATAACAGAATACCTGATTAAAAACGGCAAATATGATATGTGTTTTCTGACTTTGTATAGAGATATCATTTGTATTATTGTTTTCCCAGGTATCGTTGAATGAAGAAAATGAAAGATGTTTCATTTACCTTGATGCAAGTACAAGAAAGCCACTGATAGCGAGAACAGAAATGGAGCTTCTTGAACGGCATATTTCTTCAATTCTCGATAAGGTCAAACTAATAAATAGAAAATTAGTTATATGTATAAGTTTCTGAGTTTTTTTTTATCCTTTTCTTTTAAATCCTTTCAGGGTTTCGAGATCCTAATGGATGAGAATCGTGTTGAGGATCTCCAACGATTATACTTACTTTTTTCGAAAGCTAATGCCCTTGAGTCATTAAGAAAGAGACTTGGTAAATATATCATGGAAACTGGAGGTGCCAGTATTATGGATGTAGAAAAAGAAAATGACATGGTATTCGGCATATTAGAATTGAAGGCTGCTATTGATACCATATGGGAAAAAAGCTTTGCCAAGGATGAAGGTTTTTGCAACGCTATTAAAGATGCTTTTGAGCACCTCATTAATCTTCGACAGGTCTGTATGATTTTCTTTTCATACATTCATTGTTCCTTTCAAGATAATATATAACAAACTAGGAACATGAATGACTTTCATTATTAGCTGTACCATGGACTCAATGTTATCTACTTTAAAACTTCCAAAAGAAAATGCAGTCTACCTTTATTGATTTTTAATTGGTCGGAGAATGTGGATTTGACTGTGTCAGTAATAAATGTCCAGTTCCTGACTTGTGATGTTTAATTTCAAAACCGAAATGTGAAGATTTTGGACTCAATTGAGCGCTCAGTGGGAATCTGTGTGTCACTAAGTATGAACAATACAAAATCAGTACTCTGCTGGGAAAGAAACTCGTGCCAAGAATGATCCATGTTTAGTGCCTAGGTGTCTAAGTTCCACGATGCATGTAAAAAGGAGATTTAACGACTTTAGAACGACAAGCATGTAATGTTGTGCATATAAGCAGTAAAATAGAACAAATGGTGGAAGAGTATCCAAGTATTCTTATCCTATTTATTTGGAATCTTCATTCGAATTTAGCGCATCAATGCCCTATCATCTTATAAATTTCAAAGTTTAAGCACATGTTCTTTTCCAATCTCCTAGTAAGTGCAAACTGAATTGTAATTATCCGTCACTCCTATGAGATGAACTTTTATAATGTAGGCATACATAGTTTGGAGTTTGGACTCTATCGTTCCTGAGTTATGACTTATTAGTATCACGCTTATCTATTTCAGTATTGGTCTATAACTTGGATTGGTTTTCAATTGGTGTAAATAAAATTGTTGCTTGACAAACCTTATAAACTTTATCCGTTTGATGGAAGAGTATTTTCTTTTCTATGGTGTGATGTCGTGATTTCTTTGGCTGTATAGATACAGACCATGAGGATATTGTTGACTGACAACTGAAGTTTTCGCTTTCTTTTAATTTAGCATATGCAATATTTCTTTTTGTCCAAAAATCTGTTTACTTGAGCAACAATTTTCAGTTTAACACACATACCTCGCACGTGATTGAAATAGAGGTGCTTATGTTTTCTATAGCAAACGATACTCTGGGATTCAGGAAATCATTGTTGGTTATTTTTTCTTTCTATCTTCTTTTTCACGTATCGTATAGCCCCCTCTTGTGCACAAATTACATAGACCTGCAGGGCCACACAGTTGTCATGTGTGCAATTTTGCATCGTTACACGCATTTCAGAATTCCCGAAGCTTCATTTTCCATGTGTTCACTTGTTGTAATATAAGATCACATGTGCGACCAGTTGGCATATCACTGTCCTGTTTTTTTTGTTTCATGTCAATCTATGCTTGCTTTGGCAGATTGTTAATAATATGATACTAATTAACTCTTGTACTATGTAAAGGTTTGGTATGACATTATAGTGAAGATGTTATTTGATAATAATTGATATCTATGGAAAAAGGGGAAAGACCTCGTTATTGTCTGTTAAAAATGTATTTCCTTATCATCTTTTTAACTTTTGGTATGAATTTTAAGTAGTAAAAAGTTTATCATGGTTTGTCACAGAACCGTCCTGCTGAACTGATAGCTAAATTTATCGATGAGAAGCTTCGTGCTGGGAATAAGCTTGCATCAGAGGAGGAATTGGAAAATACACTCGATAAAATCTTGGTTTTGTTTAGATTTATTCAGGTTAGTGAACAGTTATTATTTTTCTCTATAATATTGTTTTTCTTTTTCTTTTTTAAAGATCATGATTGCTCTTGTTGTGAACTGGTACAAGTGCATATCCATGCAGTGATGTGTTATGAATTTGACCATGTACAAAACCCACTAGGGAGAGAGATAACAAACAGTAAAGAGAGAGGCCGAGAAGAGCGGAGGGGAGGAGAAGAAAAGAAAGAAGCAGGAGAAACTATGTCTAATGTGTGTCTTTTGTTTGTTAGGGCAAGGATGTGTTTGAAGCTTTTTATAAGAAAGATCTGGCTAAAAGGCTGCTATTGGGAAAGAGTGCTTCTATTGATGCAGAAAAATCTATGATTTCTCGGGTAAAGTTTCCTATCTTTCATTTTATCCCAATCTTAATAAATCGAATTTTGACATTTGATATTTCATCACACTCAGGAATGTTCATCAATCAGAAATAATTAAGCTATATTCACTCGATTTCATTCATTATTGCAGTTGAAAACGGAATGTGGTAGCCAGTTCACCAATAAACTTGAAGGAATGTTCAAGGTGTGTATCAAGTATCAATGCATCTAAATAGTCATTTATGACCCTTTTCCTTTGTTTATTTATTTCGTCATATATTCAAAGTAAATTTTAGTGACAAAAATAAATTGATGTTGCTATGGTCTATGCTAATTAATCATGCTTTTACAGGATATTGGATTGTCAAAGGAGATAAATGAGTCATTCAAGCAATCCTCCGAGGCCAGGAACAAATTGCCAACAGGGATTGAGATGAGTGTCTATGTTTTGACAACAGGGTAGGTTTTAGTCCTATTTAATTTATCGAAAATGCTCGTCATGTGCTGTACATGTATAACAACCTGACAAGGACAATTATGTAATTTAGTGTACCTTTCCTCAGGAGCTAATAAAGTTGATTCAAAATAACAGAACTATCACATAACGTGCGTGAGTAATGTATACACAGAATAAAGTATGTGTGGCACGATGTTTATTTTGTTTAGATATTTCAATATGCATTTATTAAAATTATTTTGAGGAAACATTGAAGCGCACCCTACTCGGCTGTAGGTACTGGCCAACATATCCCCCGATGGGTGTTCGTCTGCCTCATGAACTAAACCTGTATCAGGTACTTATATCCTTACATGTTTCGGGTTGGTTTGATAATACTGTTTTTGTGCTTGGGCGTTTCATTTTCTTATGCATGAATTACAGCTATGGTCCCTGTAGTTGTGGAGAGTGGTCCCTCTACAGTTACAAATCTATTGGTTCTTAAAGTTTAAATATGTTACGGGTGGTCCCCATAGTTTCGGTTACAGCAGTACTGGCTGACATAGTTTCAAGAAGTTGAACCAATGGTCCATTTAATCTGACTGAATAGTTTATGTACGAGGATCACTTGGTTGACCTATTTAAACCTGGGTCCTACTAGTGTATCTTGCTCAAACTATGGGGACCGATATTGCTTCAATTGAAATGATGGAACAAATACAAATTCTACATAAAGAATGGGGACCTTAACTGTTGCAATTGAATATTCGGGAAGTAAATTTAAATATGATCCAAAATATGGGGATTAATTTTGTACTTTGCCTTTCATTGTTTTAGTAAATGTTCAAATTAAATTGGATATTTATTTTTTGGTCTTCATAATATTTGTGCAAAAAAAAAGTAAGAAATTGGCCCACCTACCCCATCGATGTAATGCTGAGATGCCTACTTTTGCTTGTTTTTGTAGGATATATTCAAGGAATTCTACTCAAGCAAATACCCAGGGAGACGATTAATGTGGCAAAATTCATTAGGCCACTGTGTGGTGAAAGCCGAATTTCCAAAAAGTAAAAAGGAACTTCAAGTTTCACTATTTCAGGTTAGACTTATCACAGTTCTAATATATCCTTGTTAGTCCACCTCCTCTTTCGTTTATAAGTGGTTACGTTTTTCGCTGGAAAATATGTATTTGTGCACTACACGATGCTATTTAACTTCACAATTTAGTCACAAATCTGCTAAATATGAAACATTTACTCCACCAGCCTATCAAAATTCACAGTTTAGATACCAATGTACACAATGGTACGCAAACATACCAAAACTTATATAAGCTTTTAAAAGTTTAATTGCCTATCCAAATTCACAGTTTGGACACCAATGTACACAAACATACCAAAACTTAGAAGCTTTTAAAAGTTTAATTTTAAGGTTGATGTACTGATTGTCTGAATTTGCGCAATTCGGGTCTTAATACACCAACTTATTGGGATGACTAGTACATAAATATTCCTTTAGTCAAATTTTTAGTTGATGGTGTTCTAGTAGTTCGATTTGTATATATCGGTGTCCAAATTGTGAAATATAATAGCTTGGTGTGCTAATCGTTGAGAGCCGATAGTGTGGTGTACAAAAATGGATAGTTTCCCTTCTTTTGCCAGTATCATTTTGTAATGTCTGTGTTACTCATTGCTGTTCGGGTACAGACCATTATTTTGATGCTGTTTAACGATGCTGAGAATCTCAGTTACCAAGATATTAAGGGTTCTACTGAGATTGAGGACACAGAGTTGAAGAGGACGCTGCAATCTCTTGCTTCTGGAAAAGTTCGAGTCCTTTTGAAGGTGCGTGGCTATTTGTTCTTGATAAACTATATATTATTTCCTTGTCGGGATGTAAATTTAATGCACATTGTTTCTTCGCTGGCTCTTAAGATAAATTTTTGCTTCTCCAGTTACCCAAAGGGAGAGATGTAGAAGATGGTGATTCATTTTCCTTCAATAAAGGATTTACCGCCTCTCTCTACCGTATAAAGGTAAGTTAACCAGTCTCTTAAGTGGTGATCATTTGGTGGTAGAACATGTTGCATTTTATATAACTTAGTAACACAATTAATTATTAGCTCTAGTTGAAACCAGTACTGGTCGTAACCTTTGTATATAATTTTAGCTTTATGTGTAGGCATGATAGCAACACACTAACAAATTGAAGAGCCTATTCTTTTTTATACAATTTTCAAATTTTGACACGACTAAAAAATTTATGATAACTAGACTCTAGGCATTTGACTATTGTTTAGCACAGAATGATCTTTAACGAAGGATGCAACTTTACTCTGCTAGAGTTTTATTTTAAATTTTATCACCCTGCTGTAGAAACATGCAATTGAGATATATTGATATGAACTCCGGACAGCTTTGTCAAAAATGATTCTTGTACACGTTGAAAACTGTAATACTGGTTTCAACTTATCTTAAGCAATACAAACCGGTGAGTTTTCTGGTATTTTAAGAAACAAAAAAGAAGAAGTAACATAAACAAGGTAAAAGTTTTATAGTGTGTTGTTAACCCCAATCTTTACATAACTTGTTAATTCTTTTTATTAAATTACATAGAATGTACTTGTAACAAATACAACTTGTGATGTTGACAGGTTAATGCTATCCAGATGAAAGAGACAGTGGAAGAGAACATAAGCACAACTGAGGGAGTGTTTCAAGACCGTCAATATCAGGTTTTATTCCCGTGTCTTAACTATGTCTGTATTGAGTAAGTATTGGGTAGACCGCTGCGCTTAAAATTAGTGTTCCAGTCCAATAAAATCCATCCATGAAATGAGGAACCCTTGGGGCAACCCATTTAAATAAAAATAAAACAGAAAATTTTTATTGTTTTGACACACTTTGATCAAGTATAGACCGGGTTCATGGAATACTTGCCTGTCTGTATCAGTTCAGAAATTGATTGGTGCTATACTGCTATTGTGCTAAAGCTGTTTACTAGTTAAATGAGGTTGTATCAATTCTCCTTTGTAGATCGATGCTGCTATTGTTCGGGTTATGAAGACAAGAAAAGTTTTGAGCCACACTTTATTGATAACTGAATTATTCCAGCAAGTAATGAAATTCTTCTCTTTTTGGCTCTGTTTTTTTTTCTTTTCATGATTGCAAATATATTCGTCAGCTAAGTTGCTATAAATTTGGATGGAAAAAGACGGTTTTCTCTTCATGCTCAAAATTTGGTAGTATTTCAGTTTTCATTGGTTCTCTTCAGAAAATTGTAGATAGGATTATTTTCATTCCTCTAGCTTAATGTCCAGCTTAGCTCTAATGCGTTTACAAACTTAAGTTATTAGTTATGTAATGGTTATCTGATATCTAATTTGCAGCGAAATAGTAGTGCTCTTATCTAAGAACTTTTTGTTTTATTGCTTTTGTTAAAAATGTCACTTAGTTTCATCGTATGCATGATTGTAAGTATCTATTGTGTTTGTGTGACAGCTCAAGTTTCCGATAAAACCGGCAGACTTGAAGAGAAGGATCGAAAGCCTCATTGACCGTGAATATCTTGAACGAGACAGAAAGAATTCTCAAATATACAACTACCTTGCTTAGAAGTCAAACCTTCTTATTTTTTTATTTTTTTTTACATTATACCCTGTAAATGAATTGGGGAAATACATCAATTTTGAAAATGACTGTCAGATAATACGATTTTAGCCGTTCAAGCATACTGTTACCGATCACATGTTAGGTTTATGTGCAGTAACTTATAATAGCATCTTTTGTTGTCCAATTCAAGTTACTCTAAAACTGGTGATTGTAATGTTACAATCCTGGTGAAATTGGTAGTAGAGTGCATAAATTATCATTTGATTTCAAATTTCTTTTATTCATGTAAGAAGAGTTAGTTATAAATTGCTGCCACGACCGAGTCTTCCTTGTTCGGAGGAAATTTGATGAATAACATAACAGACTATCTAGAAATGAAACCTAAAAGCAAAGATGATTTTAACCTCGTCTATGATGCAGATATTCTCGACTGAAAAACACATCTGATCTTCATACAAAAAGTGCAATTTGTGATCGATAAACTGTACAAAAGCTGAGTCGTAGTCTCATAGAGCTGGAATGTAACAACAGTTCGATGTCCTCAAAAAAACATGTAATCTTCTTTTAGTTTAAAAAATGTTCAATTGTTGATCGACTCCTTTTCGTGTCAAGACTCGATAACTTTCATTTGAGAGAAAAAGTATAATGCATGATTTTCTTTATAATACAGAATAACAAAATCATTCCTTTCATGCTACAATGGAAGTTAGATAAGATCCTACAACATATTTACTTCCAAGTAACATCCACAAGGGCAAAAATAATCTCAAATATCCGGACCGTAAATACCGAAAATAATCTCCATTCCCCTTGTATTTTTTCCTTAAGAAAATCAAATATCACAATAATTGATAATTCTTTGCGGCCAGCAAATTTATACAAAGATTAAATATCGACTATAAACGGCACAAATACCCCCATAAACCGCACACTTAAACTTATATAGGCATATGAAACACATCGAATATTACATTACTAACCCATGCTTCAATTTTCAACATAGCTGGGAAGATCAAAGAAAAATCAGATACTACATTGAAAAATAACTCTCCAAGCTTCGACCAAAGCCGGACAAAACGGTGCAAGTGCATTACAGAAATATTGCATAAAGGTTGCAGATTATAAATCCATCAAGCTTTTTCTATTCTATTTTTTTTTTCTTGAAAAAAAAAACTATAATCAAAATCATGAATACACAAATGTTCCCTTAAAACTGTTTAAACCAACATAGGCAAACGAAACACATGAAATCACATAATAATCGGATTAGACGGTAAAGATGAAATAATAATGCAATAATTTCCATTAATTTGATTACCAAATAGTACATGATAGCTTAAACACTCCAATAGACAAGAACAAAACACATTAAATCACATAACAACCCAACAAAGACAATAAACACGAAATAATAATGCAATAATATTCAACACATTAATCACCAAATGCCACTTTATATCGGTAGCGTGCAAGTAATATAAAAAACAAAATTACAATCCAATTCCCTCGATACAAACGACAATCAAACGGATTTAACAGCAGGGGTAGAACCGGAAACCGCCTCGTTATCATTATCCCCACCATTATCATTATTATCGGTTGAGTTAGGATTAAGAGGGGTTTGTATATCATTATCATCATCGGGGTCGTAATCTGGATTTAAGTTCCGATCAATAGCTTCGCGGCCTTTTTGTAAACAAGGCTTACAAGCGATCTCGATAGTCGCCCATCCCAATAACACTGCTGCTACTGCTATCACTACTGTAATCACCACTCCCATAGATATATATATAGATATATAGATATATATATATATATAGATATATGGGCCTGTTTATATATATATATGGTTTTGAGTGTATGTATAAGATTTGGTTTATTGGTTCGTTATTACAGGGATGGTTGACCTGTCACTTAAGATATGGATTGGAGCATGACTCGGTTCGGTTCGGTCCGGTTCGGTTTTTGGCAAAACCGAAACCGAAACCGAGCATATTTTTCGGTTCGGTTTTTTTTTCTGTCTTTTTATTTTTTGGACCGAACCGGACTGGTTTTTTCGGTCCAGTTTCGGTTTTTTTCGGTTATTTTTCGGCTTTATTTTTTCTTTTTCGGTCTTTTTCGGTTCGGTTTTACTAAAAACCGAAACCGACCCGAAAAATTTTCGATTTCGGTCTTTTTCGGGGTTTTTCGGTTCGGTTATCGGTTCGGTTTTTCCGGTTTTTTACCTAGCCCTAGATAGGAGTGTTAAAAAAGGCCGAAATAAAAACGTACCGTAAATATTTAAAAACTATAAAAATTGATCCGTTACGGAATCGTTTTTGTTTCTATCCAACCCGACCTCGTTGGTTCTTAGGGTGGTTATGGTTTTCAACTCTGTACTGCAGATCCGATCTGCGGAACCGAACCGGATATCTGAATTTTAAAAATATATATACATATTATTATTGTGGTTACCAATTAGTTTGTAATGTTTAACTGACCGTGGAATGTTTACGTGATTCAGTAATCAAACAAAAACATTGTTGACCAATATGAAGCAAACAAATTGATAATACTTCGTTAATTTGTTTATTTTTTACAAGTAAGTTAATAAATAAATTGGAAAAATAAATTCATTATCAATATTTAAAAATACTCTTTAGAAAATAACATATAGAAAAGTAGAATAAATTTTACGAATATTGGGTATTTTGGGTAAATATCTGCACTGATAACCGTTATACTTATTACAAAAACAGATATGGGTCGGGTAAAATAAGTACAAAAAGTTATAAACCCGACCTAACGAGAGAACCGCTAAAATTGTTACCCGAATAGCAAAAATCGTTGGTTCAGATGAAATTGACACCCTGGATATGGACATGACTTTTATTTAATTACGAAAATATAAATAGCATAAATATATTTTTTAACTTTTGCAATTGCTAATGAATATTTGATGTTAATATTTTTTGCTCCGATTCAGAGTGATAAATTCTATTTTTTCCCATTTAATTTATTATACTTTATATTTTTCTCAATTTAATATAATTTCGTCCTAAAAACATGAGATATATATCAAATGCAGTCACGTGACTTATCATTGTTGTAACGTTTGTCTTGTTTTTTTTGGACGAAATTGTATCAAACTGAGGAAAATAAAATATTTAAAGGGAAATGTTAAAGTTAAATCGGAATTTGGGCAAAATTAATGGTAGAACAAGGGGTAACACACAAAAAAAATACGTTACGTGACATTATGAGCTTTTAACCTTAGTTTTTTTTATTTAATCAAATCATATTATAAATACACAAGTTATATGTTATTGTTTTTAGTTTGAAAAATATGTTGTTTTTTGTATTTTTTTGGACATCGAGTTTTAAAAATCTCACAAAACACAACTAAAATAAAATAAAAAATCATAACACGTAAAATTTTCCAAAACTAAAAATAGCAAAGTATAAGTTGCGTATTTATAGCATGATTTGTTACAAAAATTAGGAAAAAAAACTAGTAATATTTACATGAGACTAAAATTTCATACCGTTTGTCACGTGACACCTTGGGTGTTACCCTCTCTTATTCTAAAATTATCTTAAATAATTACCTTTAAACCTTGTTAAACATGATATAAAAAAAAACAAAAAAAAAACAAAAAGCTCGATACCATAAATATAAATAATACTTTATTCGTCCATAAACAAATGTACTCTACAAAAATACGTGCAACTTTTATCGATAATTTTTTCATATCTACCTTGTCGGAAAAAATATTTTAGAAAATCAATCACGTATATTATGGTTAGAACTATACTATGGAAATTTCAATTTTTTCGTTTCGAAAATTTTGATCGACAATTTTTTCATATCTACCTTGTCGGAAAAAATATTTTAAAAAATCAATAACGTATATTATGGTTAGAACTATACTACGTAAATTTCAATTTTTTGTTTCAAAAATTTTGATCGACAATTTTTTCATATCTACCTTATCGAAAAAAATATTTTAAAAAATCAATATTAGAACCATACTATGGAAATTTCAATTTTTTCCTTTCCAAAATTTTGATACTAAAAATCTTAATGAAAAAAAACGAGCCTGTAATTCAATTAAAAGTTAAAACTCTCACTCACTCACTCACTCTCTCTCTAGAGAAATGACGATTTCATGTGGGTTTCAATCAAGGTTAGACCAAATGGAGCACACTAGAAACCAACTTCTCTCTCTCCTCCAGGTCACCTCTCTCTCTCTCTCTCTTTCCTCCTTATCAAAATAATCGTCCTGCTTCGAAAACCGTGTTATTTAATTATTTGAAACAGTTTCGGTAAAAACTCAACTAATAAACATTAAAACCGTTAATCATAATTTTCAAACAAAAACTACTTTTTAATTACAATGTGAGGTTTATAGTATAGTTTTCTAGCCTGTATTTTTAGACTGCAAAAAATATGTTTTCACGCCACAAAACCGTAAATACAAATTACAACCCCTGTATATATATATATATATATATATATATATATATATATATAACTGACTCAATAACCGCCATTGCATTAATCTGGGGAATTACTAGGAAACAGTCGGTCTAAATGACTGGTTTACAACCCGTTAGCATAAAAAGGTATCAAATGCGTTAAAAAAAATTTGATTAATATTTAAGTTTAGGTTAGGCCTCTCTAGTGTTCTATATTTTTATTTGGGTTTCTCGTGTGTTGTACAATTTGTTTTTAATTTATCAAATTCTAACTTGTTGAAAATAGAAAAAATAAATTAGTTATTGAAAAACGTTATATAACCATCCATTTTTTAATCTAACGGTGGTTAAAGATGATCTAACGGTAGTTAAGGTGACTGCTCCATAAACAGTCAAATAAGGTGACTGTTCTAAAGAGTCACTCCATTATCTGGCCGTGAGAGAAGCACAAATTATAATCTCTCTCTCTCGATATATATATATATACTAGCGGACCTGCCACCCGATGGGTGTGAATCAGAGAAAAAAATCTGTAACCCTTTATGGTAGAATTTTCGATGAACGAAGGGGCAATTATGGTTGAGAGGGGGGAATTTGATAGTAGAGAGATAATAGTATATATAGAGAGAGATAATAGAGAGAGAGAAAGGTAGAGAGATAATAAAGAAGAGAGATAGTAACGTGAAATAGCAATTATTTTTATTTTAGCAGTTTTAATTAGCAGGTTTTTATTTGTAATTTTTCAAACTATCAATACTATTTTGCAAATATTTGTTTCAAGGCCTCATAAGACCTCTAGACATAAATTAATAGTATAGATACACACGTGTGTATTATAATGCCTGTTTGGCAACAGTTTTTTTTCAGCTTTTTGTAAAAAAAAAAAACTATGGGCGTTTGGTATGTTCTCTTTCTAGCTAGCTTTTGGGTCATAAAAGCTTAAAAACTCAAAGTAATAGGAATTTGGAGATTTTTTTTTTGCTTTTTCATATTTAAATTACAGAAAGTAGAACAGCTCAAATTATCATCTCTCTCTCTATATATATTATATATGACGCTGGATTTTTTCACTACAAATATTTTGATTTCACGCACAAACCGTAAATCTATCTGAAGTATGAATCGTAAATCTGATCCTATGGTCTGCCTTCTTTTTTTTGATTTTTTTGTGAAAAAAATCATAAAATTTTAGAACTAGTTATACTAGTTAAAAGAAAATGAGTAAAAAGAGAATTCAAAGTTATTTTAAAAAAATTTACTAATTTTTATTACTTTTTTTTTTACTTTTATTGCTATTTTTTTACAAAAAAAAAATACCGCAAAAATTGTAAAATTAATACACCATGGTTTGAGAAGTTAGAAATTGAGTCTACAAATTATCCTCCGTTGCATTATCAGGCCGAGAGAGGAGCCCTAATAAGTTAATAAACGCTTTTGCATAATCCGGCAGAGAGAGAAGCACACATTATTTCCCTCTCTATATATAAGGACCGTTTGGCATCAGATTTTTTTTGATCAAAAACCTGATTTTAAAAAGCAATGAGAAAAAACCTTGCTTAAATAATGTTGTGGTGTAGTGTTTGACACCACTTAACTTTTTTTTGCTTAAAGTCATAAGTAAGTGACTTTCTTTTAACTTATAAGTGAGTTGTAAAATATACAAACACATTTTATTAGAAAATATTTAATTTTGGACAATGTGAAAAAGTTTACAAAAATCTGCCAATTCTTAGTTTTTTTAGCTTTTTTATTCAAAAGCAAAAAAACTGTTATACCAAACACCCTCGATTTTTTATTTATCAAAAAGCTACAAAAGCTGTTTCCAAATAACAACTTTTTTCTCATCTTTCTCAGTTTTTTGATTTAAAAACTATGGGTATTTGGTATGTTAGCTTTTTTAGCCATCTTCTGGGTTAAAAAAGCTAAAAAAGCTCAAAAGTAGATAAGATAGGACCTTGGGGATTTTTTTAGCTTTTTCACATATAGATTACCAAAAAGTAGAAATTTTCCAGTTGAATCATTTTTTTATATATTTCCAAGCCACTTATCAGTTATAGTAAGTAAAAAATGACTAATCAGCAGAAGTTAAAAGGCTAAGGTGGTGCCAAACAGTACACACCAGCTGCTTTTAAGCAAGCTTTTTTTTTATTGCGTTTTAAAAAGCAGCTTTTCGACCAAAAGTATACATTTTCCAATTAAATCATTTTTTATATTTACGAGTCAGTTATAAGTTAAAAAAAAGTAAAAATGACTTATCAACAAAAATAAAAAATAAGTCACTCACAAGTAAAGAAGCTAAGATGGTGCCAAACAGTGTGTGCAGCTTCTTTTAAGCAAGCCTTTTTTCTTATTGCTTTCTAAAAAGCATCTTTTTAAACCGAAAAAGCAGATGGCAAACGCGCATATATACACACACACATACATATATAAATTACCTAATGACTGCTGTTGCAATCTCAGGCGGAGAGAGAAGCGCAAGTCACAAAATCACAGCAATTATCAGAAAAGCGAACGAATATTAGGTCTGTTGAGCAGAGGTGCTATAAGCTCGATCAGAAAATCGCGTCTCAGAAGTTTGTGGTTTCGTCGCTCGAGTCTCAAATCCACGAGCTCGATTCTAAGTACGATAGTACTCTTCATCAAGTTAGGTATGGGTTATTATAAAATCGTTAATATCTCTGTTTTCGCTCTTCCTTCGTAATTACTAGGTATTATAATGACGTGTAAATTGGGTTAACAATGACGTGTGAATTGGCCATAATTGGTTATTATAATAATGTGTGAATTGGTTATAATTGGTTATAATAATGACGTGTGAATTGGCTATAATTGGCTATTGTAATGATGTATGAGTTGGCTATGTTATTATAATGAGGCGTGGATTGGGTATATAATGACTACGATTAGGTGTTATAATGATGTGTACATTGGCTTATAATTTTGATTTTGAGTGAAGTTTAAGACATTTCAGGATTGTTTTTCTGCATACTTGGTAAATATTAAGACGGTTGAGAAGCGATGCTATAAGCTCAATCAAAATATCACTCCTCAAAGTTTGTGGTTTCTTCGATTGAGTTGCAAACCGACCAGCTCGATTCGAAGTATTATCGCACTCTTGATCAAGTTAGGTTTATTTTTGCTCGATAATGTCTCTCGCTTAGCTAGACCTTGATCATGTATATCAGGTTTATGTATATATGTTTAAGTGACATATACTTACAAATTGGAGACAGTTTTATCAATCATATTTATTTATGTAGATGTTTAAAATTTAAATCGCATATATAATTACGAGTCTTAATTATAGCAAGTTGAAGGCATTTCATGAGGGTTATCTTCGTAAATTAGTAGGTAAAATGTTTCGGACCTATTTATGTCGTAGATGTGTAGTATATGCTCAATAGTATCTCTCTTTTCGTCCTTTCTTCTTCTGGCATACAGACATACCCGTACTTATATCATAATGCCATTAATAGTTTTAAGTTGTGATTGAACCGTTCATGAGTGTTTCTTCACAAGTTAGCAAGTAAAAATGATGTTTAGAAACAATTTATCTATGGACATATTTAGCACTATCTTTACTCTGAGCTTGATGAGCTCGATTTAGTTATGATCAAATCTTCATCAAATTAGGTGTTTGACAAGTAACAGTTACTCAGAAAACGCTAGATGTACCAAATTATATACTCCTATTGTAGTTGGCATTTTTGGGTCATTCTCAGGATAGTTGTCTCACATGTGAGTGTCAAACAGTTCATCATCATGTATGATGTACTATGTGCATAATCATTCTTACATATATGGAACTTCGTTAACCAGTTATTAAAATTTTGGCACTTTTCTGGGTTGTTCTTTCTGTATTAGTAGATGAGTGTTTGCAACTGCACATACATAGTATTGTAAATTTCGCATTACTCATCTGCATTTGTCAAGTTTACTGTGTTGAGATAAAGCACGTACTTTATGCCATATTGCCTGTTACATTTAAATTTATATCACTGTGTCAAGTCAAGCAATTGAAGTTTCGTCCAGTTGGGATGGACGTTGTGCAAACAGTACAGAGTTATATATGTGTATAGTCTAGTTGGTAAGAATTTATTCCCTCATTTTAAAAACAATCCCATTAAATTTCCTCCTGCAGAACTACATGTAAATAATTTCATATTAAATAACAGCAAACCTTGGATTCTTAAAAGAAATTAAAATGTTGAGAAAGACCTTGACAAGTTACATGAATATTAAGTTACTAATGACTATATCTACGGAACATCAGTGTATAACTAGTTTGTAGACATTAGTAATCAATTTTGTTGTTGTTGCCACGACTGGAGTGAGAAACACCTGTTAACTTCCGTTCAAAAAACTCGCCTTCATACTTGGTTTTTATGATCCTGGTGGTTGGGCCTAGGTTAGGCCGGCCTCAGCTAATCTTTATGGCCCTAAAAGTTATTGACCTATAAACCTCTAGTGGCCTTCGGTTTTTCAAATTTAATCTTTATCCTGTCAATTACGCGAGTAACTTGCGAACAGGTTTCATTGCTATTCTTGGACATCTACTTTGACTGTGTTGGAATGAAATTATTGAATAATAAGTTTATAACTCTGCACATGCTCTGCATTTTGTTTTTATGGGAAAATGACGTTGATGGGTCATTACTTTGTAGGGTGCTAAAAAGTGAGATCGACGAGCTAGAAGAGTTAAAGAAGGAGAAGGAGAAGTTCTATACCCTGCAAAAGAGTGGAATGGAGGAGTTTTCAGATCAAGTGGATTTTTTTTTTGTCGATTGTGAAGTGCAAGTGCAGGAGCTGAGAAGTAACATCAATAAGGTAATGGCTGTAAGGCACATTTCTCCGCCTCTTTTCTATAATATTTCTTTAATGGCTATATCTTTTAATACTCGATAATCCTATGCTCCAACCTAGAGTAAAGGACAAAAAAGGAAAAGAAGAGAGAAATTGGGAGAGCTGTATTGGCAACGATAAGACCAGAACAATAGAATTAGAGGGTTTGTATTGCCTAAAGACAAAAGACTATGATACCGTTCTTAGCTAATTAATACGCACACACATCTATATATGTGTGTGTGTGTGTGCGCTAACAGTATTCACTTGTGGTGCTTCCTTCACTTACTTTTTTGCCAAATGTTGAGCTGATGGAGTTACAGACTTGTATTCTTACAAATGAGAAGAGAACAAGATATCCCGAAAAGTCAGGAGACATGACATTCCAAATATATGCGTAAATTTAGGGTAATAACTTTTATCAAGGATGTAGGCTTGTAAGCAATTACAGTCATGAACTTTACCATGTTTTAACTGTGCACGGAACTGTGTTACTGAGGAAAATAAGACTAGAACTTGTTTTATCCCTGCTGACGTGTTATACTTCAAGGTACTTTTACCCATGCGGTACGAGCTTTACTTGTCTAGTAAATGTACCATTAATGTCGTAACTTAAAACAATGTGGCTCAATGTTTGACACTTTAGGTGGCGTTGCCAGCTTAAATAATTGCAGTTTGGTCTACCTCTGTTTCCTGATAGGTGTTAAAGTTTGGAGCGTTTTTCCCACTTAAGACATTAATTTGCTTTTGTCATCAGTTGATGGTTTGCTTATTGACTTGTGCTTATTTTCGTCTCAAATTGCTTTGGATTTCTATAACCTTTTTATGGTATATCACTGATGAACTTGCATAACAGAGATTTTAACGGAGACATTCTATTTAAAATTTATGTTCGAAATTTCCCTTTTAAAATAATAAGAAATGAAAGATTTTAAAACGCCAAGCTTTTGTTCTTTAATAACTTAGAAGTGACGCTAATTACAGACAAGTGAAACTAGACGTACCTGGATATTTTGGGATGTTGATCGGATCACGTCACACATTTAGTTGACACTATGAGTTATCCTACTGTTTTCTGTTGTGGAGAATTAAATTTTTCTTTCAGCAGCACTTGTGTTGATCAAATAGTTTTAAAGCATTTATATTCCTCATTTTACAGTTGAAGCTTTGACTAGAACAAGAAATCAACTTCGATAAAAATTTAACATTTTATTTATTTTTCTTTCCAGCTCAAGTCGAGCTTTACTAAGCTTCAGGGGAATTCTGCATGCTTAAAAAATTCTGAAATTGCTGCAGCAGAGGTCAGGAAATCTGAACTTACAGCTTCTAAAGAGAATCGGGACAGAAGTTTGGCCTTAAATTACCAAATTAGAGCACAGCTGCAAAAGCAGCTTCACAGAATATTATTGGACAAAACAAAGAAAGACGGACGTTAGAATGATTCATTATTCAAACATAATTGTTGACTATTGCCTTCTGTTGTTGTAACTAGGTAAATATATAGATGTATATGTATCTGGTTATTGAGTCGCTCAGCAATGAATTAGTTTTACATTTGTAATATTTCTACACTTTATGTAGTTACTGTACGTTCATGTCTATGATTTTTCTTATACGCTTAGTTGGGAGATACCCAAACATGCTTGCGGTATTCTCCAAGAGCCCATAACGGGAAAATGTTTCGATATTGTGCATGATGTAGCATACAGTTCTTCATGTAGACTCCAGTAATTTCTTATGAAGGTAGATTGCATAGTTAGGAGATTAAATTAAAGAATTGGGACTAGAAAGTATTATGAACAATGTAAAATTTCCCAAGAAAAATTACCTGTTGTGGAAAATCACCATCGTCCATCTGTGCATTTATCAACAGCTTTGATGCTTTATGTAGTGGGGTTCGATCCCTCTCATCCTAGGTTAAAAGAAAGTGCGCGATTAATAAAATTTTAGCAATAATTTTGTAACTTCTTGTGTTTGCTTATTTAATTTAAAAGCTTAAGTTGATACTAACCTGTCCTCCATACATAAGACCCAGCATTCCCCATGCTGTTTGAACTAAATTTGTCCTGTGACCTTCTAGTGATTGATATTTCTGTCCATGTCAAAATAGGGAAAATTTCAAAGTGTGTTTAAACTTAAAAGTACATACATAAAAGAAATTCATTGGTCTTAAATACTTTTCTGTGGATTTTAGTAGAACTGTTTGAAGTTTTGGTTGTTCTCCGAGATAAATGTATCTGGTTTATGGCAAAATCTCAATTCTATTTTCCTTTTGAATGTAATGCGCATGGATTTTGATAGTCGACCTGATGTATGGAATGGTCGTGCATGAGTAGGAAATAAAGGGTATTAGGAAGTTAGGCCGTGTTTGGTTATGGCTTTTAAGCTCAGTTTTTTGCCTTTTTGCTCGAAACCTTGACCACATTCGGTTAGGAGTTCTTTGGGGCTTTCAGCACTAGAAATTTTAAGCTGCATGATTCAAGCTTTTTCAGATAACCCAAAATGTCCAGCTTATTTGCATAAACCCTGCAACCAAATATAATACCAGGTCTGAAACGACTGCGTCTTAACAATACAAATTAATTGTTTATGCTGTTTATCTCTTCATGATTTTGTAATGACCTAAGAGATTAAACTATACCTTGTTGATTCAAGTTTAGTTAGCTTTAGATTCCTACAATATTGATTTTATTGGATAAAGAAAATCTAGATCTTACCATTGATGGGCATGATTCAAGGCTTTCTCCCGCACCCCCCCTCTTCGTTTTGGACGGAGAGCAAAAATTGCACACCCCCGCGAACTACCTGGCTGTTGTTGAATGTTTTCCCAGCTGAAGCTAGTCGACCTAGCACGAAAAATGTGCCATAAACGAAACAAATTCCCCAAAGACATCATCGTTCCCACATGTGTTCAATTCTTTTTTTAGTTCATTCACGTTAATTTCATCATGAATACCACTTCCCCCTTATATATATTCTTAGATCCATTCTTGAAGTGGCACGAGAATACATTGAGGAATTTTGCTTGCATTTGTAAGCAATTCGGCTACAAATATAGGCAATTTGCATTGCCTACAAATGTAGGCAAATTGCCGTATAATGAAATAACGGGTCTCCTCGACCAATTTATAACTAAAAATCGTCCCTTTACAAATTTATCAGGCGACTTAATTGACATACACAGAGAGTTTCATGGGGCTAAATATAAATATACTTAGCCCATGGTTGTTAATTGCAATTTACCCAAAACTAAAAAAAAACATCATCGTTTTTGTTTCACATTGGATAAAATGCAAATAACCCCTTATAACTATGGGTCATTTGCAAATCATCCCCCAAAACTTTAATTCTTACAATTAGACCTTACAAACTATCATACTTTTGCAATTAACCCCAAGATCATCTTTAATATGACATAACTTTATGCTCGGTGATATGTTTTAGTCAATCCGTTAGATTTCTTAACAGAATGACAAAAAAAAAATAGTTTTTCTCACTAAAATATAATTTTGTTTACTTAAAACCGCTTCAGATCACTTTTTTTACGACAGTTGTTATCCTACCTCGTGTGTATTGAAAAACTACATGTATCAAACAAATAACTTTGTAAAACGAAGAAATAAATAAAAAAATTCATTTCATATTAAAACTGATCTTGAGGGTTAATTGCAAAAATTTGATAGTTTGAGGGGGCTAATTGCAAATAATCTATAGTATTACTTGCATTTTACCATTCCTCTAAAATATACTCCATCCGTTACTATTTAATTGTCCACCACGAAACTACATGCAATTTTGATCGGCTTATAACTTGTATCAAAATTATCGAAATGTTTTTTTAAAAAAATCTAATCATAAAAATTAACATTTGAATTATACGATAAACTTTTTAAAAAAATTTATTTCAACAATTTTAATACAAGTTATTGGACGGTAAAAATTGCACGTAGTTAGTTTCGTAATCTACAAATAAACACCAAGTAGTTTCCATTACGGCCGGGCGAAAACCAGGAAAAACCGAACCGAAACCGAAAAACCGAAACTTTTTCGGGTCGGTTTACAATAAAACCGAACCGAAAAAATCTAGAAAAAACCGAAAAAAACCGAAAAACCAAAAATAAAATCGAAAAATATCCGAAACCGGACCGAAAAAATCCGGTTCGGTCCAAAAAATAAATAGACCGAAACCGAAAAAAATGAAAAATATGATAGGTTTCGGTTTTACCAAAAACCGAACTGATCGGATCGAACTCGGTTTTATAACTCGGTTTTACCAAATATGATTGGTTTATTTGCATTTTAAGTTTTTAAGATTTATATTTACATCACCACCATCAGAACAAAATAGATACATACACGTTATTATTTTGTAAATAATTAAATTATCTCCAAAAACCATACGCGTTATTATTTTCTTTTGTGATTTCAAATAGTACGTCCGTGATTTTTTAAATTCGTATTTGATTTGATTTCAAATAGTACGTACGTGATTTCAACTCCATTCCATTACAAAATAAATAACCCTAACACCAATTCATTCTACCTCCGAGTAAATATTTTAAAATATTATATCAAGTTAACACTTTCAAGTAATTTATATTTTGCACTTTTTTATTTATTAATTTTGTTACTTCCGAGTAAATAATTAAATTGTCTCCAAAAATCATACACGTCGTTATTTTCTTCCGTGATTATTTTTATCCGTATTCTGTTTCTTCCATTTTGTCTTCAGCCGAAAACTAATAAAATCACATATCTCATTGAATTGAATGTGGAGTAATTAACCAACTACGACCCCTAGGTGGTTTCAGGTGTTACCAATAATTTTTTTGATATAAAATCTTTATTTATTTTGTGATAGAGTGGGTAAATTTATTTATTTTGTATATAAATGAAGTGTAATGATGTGTAATAAAGTGGTATTAGAGTTATTTATTTTGTAATGAAATTGAGTGGAATGAATTGAAAAAATAAATAAAAATAAGATGTTACGTGGACCTGGTTTTTAACCAGGTACTCATTTGAGTAATTTGGAGTCTGATTTGAAGTGATTTGACACCCAAAAAATACTCCCGCTACATACATATAGATAGATATATAGAGAGAGATAGAGAGAAAGAGAGAGAAAGAATGGGGGAGGAGAAAAAAAGGGGACAAACACAATCATTAGGATGGCTAACAGAATCATCAATAATGCCAAAAAAGAAAAAAGAAATAAATGGAATTGGTCCTTCTTCTATTTTAGATTTAAAAGCACAGCTTTATAAATCTCAAGAAGATCTTAAAAGAAATAAACTAATCTCCGATCGCCATGTCGATTTTACCCAAGCTAAAAAGATTAATAAACACCCTTTTTTTATTAAAAACTCTGGTGTTGATTCACGTGCTTTAAAGTAAGCTTTCTATTTTTAATTTTAATTTTAATTACTCCATTTGGGTTTTTTTATTTATTATATTGGTAGTAGTTAATTGGGATAATTAGGTTTTTTATGTGCCCTAATAAGAACCCTTTGATTATTAATTAGGGTTTTTGAAAGATTGTTATTTTGTTACCTAATTTGAAAGTTTGTTTGGCTGTAGTTTTTAAGAAATCAGCTAAAGCTTGTTGGGTTTTGTTTAGATTTTATTGCTGTTTTGTCTTGATATTTTTATATAGCTAGTGTTTAATTTGGATAATTAGGGTTTTGTTTAGATTTTACTATTTTTCTATAGCTAGTGTTTAATTTGGATAATTAGGGTTTTGTTTAGATTTTACTATTGATGTTTTGTTTTGTTATTTTTATATAGCTAGTGTTTAATTTGGATAATTAGGGTTTTGTTTAGATTTTACTATTTTTCTATAGCTAGTGTTTAATTTGGATAATTAGGGTTTTGTTTAGATTTTACTATTGATGTTTTGTTTTGTTATTTTTATATAGCTAGTGTTTAATTTGGATAATTAGGGTTTTGTTTAGATTTTACTATTGCTGTTTTATTTTGTTATTTTTCTATAGCTAGTGTTTAATTTGGATATTTAGGGTTTTGTTTAGATTTTATTGCTGTTTTGTCTTGATATTTTTCTATAGCTAGTGTTTAATTTGGATAATTAGGGTTTTGTTTAGATTTTACTATTGCTGTTTTGTTTTGTTATTTTTATATAGCTAGTGTTTAATTTGGATAATTAGGGTTTTGTTTAGATTTTACTATTTTTCTATAGCTAGTGTTTAATTTGGATAATTAGGGTTTTGTTTAGATTTTACTATTGATGTTTTGTTTTGTTATTTTTATATAGCTAGTGTTTAATTTGGATAATTAGGGTTTTGTTTAGATTTTACTATTTTTCTATAGCTAGTGTTTAATTTGGATAATTAGGGTTTTGTTTAGATTTTACTATTGATGTTTTGTTTTGTTATTTTTATATAGCTAGTGTTTAATTTGGATAATTAGGGTTTTGTTTAGATTTTACTATTGCTGTTTTATTTTGTTATTTTTCTATAGCTAGTGTTTAATTTGGATATTTAGGGTTTTGTTTAGATTTTATTGCTGTTTTGTCTTGATATTTTTCTATAGCTAGTGTTTAATTTGGATAATTAGGGTTTTGTTTAGATTTTTCTATTGCTGTTTTGTTTTGTTATTTTTATATAGCTAGTGTTTAATTTGGATAATTAGGGTTTTGTTTAGATTTTACTATTTTTCTATAGCTAGTGTTTAATTTGGATAATTAGGGTTTTGTTTAGATTTTACTATTGCTGTTTTGTTTTGTTATTTTTATATAGCTAGTGTTTAATTTGGATAATTAGGGTTTTGTTTAGATTTTACTATTGCTGTTTTGTTTTGTTATTTTTCTATAGCTAGTGTTTAATTTGGATAATTAGGGTTTTGTTTAGATTTTATTGCTGTTTTGTTTTGTTATTTTTCCATAGCTAGTGTTTAATTTGGGGTTTGTTTAGATTTTATTGCTGTTTTGTCTTGATATTTTTCTATAGCTAGTGTTTAATTTGGATAATCAGGGTTTGTTTATTTGTCTTAGTATTTGATTTTTTTTGAAATGGGTGTTTTTAAGAAAAATCAGCGAAAGCTTGTTGGGTTTTGTTTAGATTTTACTATGCTGTTTTGTCTTGCTATTTTTCTTAGCTAGTGTTTAATTTGGATAATTAGGGTTTGTTTGTGAGACCTAATTTTTGGGTCTTTTTTTGAATTGGGTGTGTTTGGTTGTAGCTTTTAAGCAAATAGTTAGCTTATATGAAATGGGTCTTTTGCAATACTTTTTAGCACTACTTACTAATTAAGAAGAGACCCCAAACCCAATCATTAGGATGGCTGACGGAATCGTCAATAATGCCCAAAAAGAAAAGAAAAAAGCCATTAATGGAGTTGGCCCTTCTTCTATATTAGACCTAAAAGCACAGCTATACAAGTCTCAAGAAGATCTCAAAAGGAATAAACAAATCTCCGATTGCCACGTGGAATAAATATTTGAGAATTGTTCAATTTCTTCGTTTTTTTCTTTATCGTTTGGTCTTTGATTGGGATAATTAGGGGTTTTTATGTTTCCTAATTTGGCTTTAAAGAATGATTGTTTGATAATAGTAGTGTTTGATTGTGGTCTAATAAAGACCCTTTGATTATTAAGAGCTCTGGTGTTCATTCACGTGACCTTACGTTAGTTTTTTGTTTTTATTTTTAATTTAGGATTAAGTTGGTATTTTTTGTCCTTTTTATGATGGTACTTGGAATAAATATGGTTTGTTTAATGCCATACTCTTGCCTTGAGTTGCCGCTTCTTAGGCATTAGTCTTTTAATAAAATATTTGAGATAGTTTTATTTGAGGTTAAAATAAAGCCAATTCAACCGCCTAGAAATTATAATTTTTTGACTTCCAGAACTCCAGTGTTGAAGCCCAGTCATAAACTAAGATTTCTTTGAGAGTTCTTTTATGTCATTGGTATTATTGTTGATTGTTAATTTTTTTTGTAGTCTTTAATTTCGATATCTATGGCTTGTTTTCATGCCTGAATTTCGGGTATCCTTGAAATGAGTGTTTGTTTGACTACTTTTGTGTCGAATCAGCCAAAATAGCTAGTGTTGACATCTTTCTTGATTGTTTGCGATTTGTAGTGTTCAATTGGGTATCTAGGGATTGTTTACTTTCCTTAATTTTGGGTCTGTTTGGTTCAACTGGATAACAATGGACAATTTTTATGTGCCTTTATGTGAGTCCCCTTGAATTGAGTGTTTGTTTCATTGTAGCTTCCAAGCAATTCGGCTATAGCTTATAGAGGCTTGAAAAGATATCGAGTTTGTCTGAAACATGTAGCTTTTTATGTCAGAAATGCAATGGAAAACTTGGATTTTTTAAGTTAATCAGCCGAATGTTGAACAAAAATACAATTTTAAAACTTGCTCAGAACTTGTAAGCCAAATTTAAAAACTAAGCTTGAATGTACAACCAAAGAAGCCTAGAATATTCTCATTGTTTTGATGTTAGATTGTGGGTAGTGTTAAAGGGGATATCTTGGATTTGTTTATCCCTAATTTGAGTCCCCCTTTGAGTGCGTGTGTGTGGCTGTAGCAAATAAAGGTGTCAACTAGCTTATTTGAGGCTGACATAAGAAATTGAGTTCATGTGGCTTAAAACTTATAGCATTGTCATAAATGAAAAGAATAAAGCATTTAACTTGACAGACCACTTTGATTGTATATGATGTTGCAGTTTAAAGGCTATTTACAACTTATTAGCAACTAATGAAAAGAAAAGCATAGACACGCGAGTCGCGACTGAAGAACCCGTAACATTTCTGTTTCCATTGCTATTTGCTGGCTTGGCTGTGAGCCAGACTATTACTGTATCCTTGAATTGGTTACTAGCAAAAAATATTGAGATTGTAGTCACGGAATCGCCACCAAATAACCCGAAATGTTTCTGATTCCGTTAGTATTTGCTTGGGTGACCTGTTAGCCAGACTATTGCTGTATCATTGAATTGGTTATTATATGGTCCCTAAGCCGACACATCGTTCCTTTTCAGCGTTTTAAATCTTATTGTTTAAATTAAATTCCAGCATATTGGGCCAGAATTAGCACTCAAGGTTTGAGTCTTATAAAGGGGTAGGTCTGATAGGCTTTGGTCCTCTTTAATAAGATTGAAAAAATAGCATCTTAAAATTATAATATCAATAGCCGACCCCAATTTTTTGGGATAAAGGCGTAGTTTGATGATGATGATGCCCTTTATGTATGACTTCATAAGAATTACTCTGAACTATTTATTTATCGTTTTCTCTAGCATAAACTCATCAATATGCTTTTCTTTGAACTCTCAGGGACAAACTCGAGCTAAAAGCAGTTACAGACGGAACAGCAAGTTATGCAGCATTAGAGAAAAAGGCCAAGTTATATGAGAAGCTGGCAAAGGGAGAACTTTCGGATGAAGAAGACAGAGAAAAATATTGTGTTGATTTTTCCAGTAAGAGCTTCACACATGATAACTCGCAACAACCTCAGGAGCACGAATTTTCTTTTGTAAATTTTGTAAAAGGGCAAGATGAGAGAGATAATGCTGGTTCAATATTGTATTATACCGAGTCCAAAGAGCTGGGTCCGACATGCGCAAAATTAGACCATGCTGAGCACATGCGCGTTGTGAGGTAACTATTTAATTTTCGGAAAAGCTGTGTGATTTTTTTTGGTGAAAGGAAAGCTGTTTGATAATAGTAAAGCTTGCTTCTATTGTTACAGGGGAAAATGAAAAAACAGTATAAACAAGAAATCTACCGAGGTTTTTATATGAGACCCTTATATTAATTCTGGTGACTTATGTTGGTACATATGATTAAACAATAAATCGGGTATATAATTAAACTAAGCAATTTATGATGCGTTGAAAAGAAAAATAATTGGTGAAAAATGAAGTCGGTCTATATTACGTGAAAAAGGGAGTAATCAGTAATTATGTAGCTTGTAGACGTATGGGTTTCATGAGGTGAACATTGGTTTGGTATGAACTTGTTTCATCATATTGGTAGATAACATTGTGAGTTGTGAACTTGATTGTCCAACTTTGGCACCTTGAACGTAGACTTTGTACACTGTTGTGAAGTAACACAGTCGCAGAGTCACACAAACAGAATCAGTTAGCCTCTTCTTAGTGAACCTCCTTGTCCTTGCTTTTCGTTTTCACGGTAAAAACTCAGGACCTACGATTAACCTCCTCTTCTGGTTTGGGTTCTTGGAGCAATTTTACATAAATCGTCAAAGGAATGATGTGACTTTAATATTTTTAGCAATGATACTATAACAACTGGATTTATTCCTACCCAGTGAGCCTAGGACATAATGTAAAATGCAAAATATGTTACCAGATTGTTAATTTGTAGTTCATTAGACTTCCTAAGTGCAATTCTTTGATTCTTGTTATGAATGGCGACTATACGGAACAAAGTCTCGAGCTCTGATAATTTGTATATCTGTTCTTGTTTCAGGGAAGTTCATGAAGAAGCCAACCAGGCAAGAGAGAAAGTTTCGGAACTCAAATTGCGGAGACAAGAGCAAGTTACAGCTCGCCGTGAGAAATTGAAGCAAGCGTATTTACGAAAACAGCTGGAAAAACTGAAAGCTGCATCAGAAACACAGCAAACATGAATGTTTGGGAGAAATAGGCCAAATTTGTACCAACATTTGAATTCACATTGTAAATTACAGCCTCTCATTTGAGTTGGTAATCACTTTATCCTTTTTTGTTTGACTTGGTAATACATAGGAATATAGGATGGTACTCAAGTTTTTCTTTTAGAGTAGATTCTGAGCAAATTGTATTTTACGTTTATGTTATAAAATACATTATGTTCAAATTAGAAAAAGTCTTGAGACCGAATTTGTGAATTGTCAACATGATAGCAAAAGGGCCAAATAGGTTGTATTTCAAATAGATGGGTGATACATGTGAACGGCCCTTGATGCATGCAAGGCATTAAGGTCATCGCTTAAGCATAATTATCATAACATATTACAAGCAAATAAATATTTGTGAGCTGCTGTCTTCAGAGACGAGTCACTGAGCTCGGGTTGGCTCAATTTGTCAAAAAGAATTCAATTAGATCCAACGCAGTAGTGCTTGAGCAGTAAAGTTTGATAACGGCATACCCTATACAGTACAGGTTTAATGTGAATAAAAACGATCATGGTCATTGTTTAACTGTAGGAAGTGAAATGTAAAATGTAGATGAAGACCATCTGCATACGATTGTCTTTTGATTGTTCATCTTTTCACATAATGACCACTTTAACAATTACGCTCAGACAATGGTTCTACATTCAGATATGAAGAGCAAAGTTGGATCATTAAGGTTATGTGCGTGCCCCTGTTGTTTATGAGTTTGTATTTTGAGATGTGTTCAAGACAATAATTTACAGGAATGTCGAGGGCGAGGTTAGTAGGTCGTGATTGCTACTGCTGTATGCACATCGTTGGTGTTCACTTACAACCGTAGTACTTTTTTTATCCAGTTTCCTTGTGGCATAACTCAAAGAATCTAGTATTAAAATTCACACCGAAGAGAACGATAACACAAACACTACCGTACACTCGTTGCACTATAATTTAGGGTGATATTAATGAACGCAAAAATAACTATACTAAAATTAATTTAAAATTAAAACTAAAAAATTCTATTGGCTGACACACCCTTAATTATAGTGCACCGGGTTCATATTAGTGTTTCTCACACCTAAAACTGCGGTCCCTATTTTCTTCAGCAAAAAACTAAAGTTGATTTTATGATAAAAAAACGACTCTCGGTTTCATCGAATAGCATCACTGAAAGAATCTGGTCTTAAATTTCCCACTGAAAAGAACAAATAATGAACTCGTACCCTAATTTCTTCATATTTTATTTGAGTATTACTGGAATAAGAATATTTTCAGCAAAAAAATAAAGTTGATTTTATGATAAAAAAAAAAACGACTCTGCTGGGGATCGAACCCAGAATCTCTGGTCTTGTAGACCAGCTTAATAAATATATAGGGTCCGTTTGGTATCAGCTTCCCAGTCAAAAAACTGCTTTCAGTATGCAAAAAACTTGATTTCCAAAATATAAGTGTTTGAAAAAAACTTAAAAAAACTTTCAACATATTGATTTTTCGCATTAGCTAATAAATTTTTGCTTTTTCAATTAAAATAACTTATAAGACATTTTTTTGATAAATTTTTAAAATATCATATTTAAACAAGTAAGTAACACGTCAAGCACACGAATACAATTTTACTTGAGATAATATCAATATTTATTTAAATTCTTAAAATGGTGGCGAGAAAGTTACCAAAATCTCAAAAATATGTCTTTTTTGCTTTTAGCTTTTAGCTTTTCTAGTTATATTACTCCAAAATCTATATTTTCAAAAGCTAAAAAAAACAGTGATAGCAAACGAATGTGACTTTTTAAAATCTAAAAAACTAACAAAAAAATTTCATGGCAAAGATGCACAGTCTATAGAGCATGCATCATCAAAAGTAGCCAAAAGTAGCAACATCGATGCCTTTGTTGTCGTAACATCTAAACAAACAAGCTGGTTCGACATGAGTTTGGTGAAAAGGCATGAATTATCTGAATGTTGAATCTTTCGCAATTGAGGGTGAGAAAAATAATCTTGTCGAAATATCGTAGCAGGAAAAAGGTCGGTCTATACTGCAAACATCGTTGCTTCATTTGATGGTCTTGCTGGCAAATATAATCAAGGTATATAATGATTCCGCTATCTAGGGAAGTAGGGATCCCTATTAAGTGTGTCTCGAAAGCCATATACGCTCAAATTGACACCCGGTATTTTGTGAGGAAACATATCAACTAAGCAAAGAAAATTCAAACTCACTATGAGCAGCCTAGTGGGCTAGAACCCATTAGAAATATTTTATGTATAGTGTTCGAGTCTTGTTAAATGAGTTATTTGTGAAATCTATTGATTCTTTTTAATAAGATTTTAAAAAAAAAAATCAAAACAAAGCACGGTCTCATATATAAAGCTTAATCGAGACAAATATTTCAAACAGTGACATCATATACAAGATCACTACATACTTGAGGTGCTTTTTCCTGGATCATTAAAGAGGAAAAAGGCTATATCTATCGACGTTTTGAACTTACGGAAATAAATACAGGATAGACCGACATTCAGCAACACTGGTGGTGTAAGATAAACTTGAATATCATCGTCGGCTTTTGCTTTTACATTTGAACTAAAAATCATGCACTAGAAGAAGAACAAAAAGACAGATTTCCGAAATCTTCATGAGAAGTGTAGACTGTAGAGAGACCTCAATAGCACAGGAAATATACAAACCCGACGTTAGTCTACTAGATTGTCTCACCAAACGTGGGTCGCCTTTGTCACCCCAAGACTCACTGCAATCACAGCTATGACAGCCTGCATTTTATCATCATACAAAAATATTCAAGAAATGAAACAAACAAAAAAAACATACAAAAAATAAGAGCTAACGATCAATGGAAGGATCACTAGGATGTAATACCGTTTGAAACTAGGAAACAACCAAGTCCATCAAACAGATTGCACACGTAACTTAGATCTAAGTAACACAAGAGTTTGTAGATTTTACGTGACATTATTTCGAATCCGAATTCAAAAGCATTATCACTCATCAGCTTGATAGACAGTAGTTGTTAATGGCCAAGAATCAGAAAAACCAACTTGAACTCGTAGTCGTATGATAAATCCCAACCCACTCTACTTAACCACAGCTGATTGAGGCAACCGGTTTCTCTTTGTAAAATCTTTCTCTACGAGACTCTTCAAACTATCACACCTGATACCAACGTTGACGGTTACAACAGGTGTACGTATAGGCATATTCCCTGGTCATTGCTTACTCTTATTTAAACTGATTGTTCTACTTCTACAGATGTTAAGCTAGCATGTTTTCAGTTTTCATTTTACACTGCAACAAATAGTGGGTCCATTACCGAAAAAATGTACTAAAAAAGGCTAGTCATATTCATATACCATAAAACTCCTTCATCATTTAGTACACAACTCTATACATGTTTCAACGGCTGGTTCTAGGGTTGCTACAAGGGCTATAACAACCCACAATGACAAAAAAAATGAGAAAAAAACAAATTTCCACAATATGAAATTTACATACAATCTATCTATAGTATAATTATATCGCTTGTATCTCCATGAATAGAAAACGGAATCCTGCTTCGCCATGTCAGTATCATATATGCAGCTACGAAAATCAAAATAATAGATAGGGATAACAGAGCTTGAACCCGTCATGTTACCGGTTGAAGGTGGAGAGAGAGGGTATCGAACCAACAGTAAAAGTAATATATTTTCACTTTATGGAAAGAAAGTTTGATAGTAATCCGAGACACAGACAATTTGGGGAACAATGAATTTAAGTAAATAAACAGCAAAAGAAAAAAGAGAGGAAGGGAATATATCAGAGGAGGCGAGGAGCACTTACAGCTAATGTGCATGCTATAAGTCCAGGTTTCTCTCGATAATCTACGCGGGTACAAAGTAGTAGAAAAGCTCCAATCCACCAAGGAATTGCTCCGAAAAAGAAACCACAAAAGAACCTACTTGTTCATAAAATCCGTACAATTAAAATATGAAAGTTTTCTGTATAACCCAAACAGGAATGAGAACAAATAATTAACAAACGTTCCATGACAAAATTCATATTACAGTAGCCTAAAACGTATTGCTTTCTAGAGCTCCTACCAATGGATCCAATAGAAATAAACAGTCGCCACAGCTTACAACAGGAGATGCTAAACAATAGGTCAGTGCGTTAATTGTTACCATTTTGGTTTATAGGTTTTCTGCCCCCTTCGTTGTCGTAGGTGTGTTCCAAATTTTTTAAGTAGTCCGGTTTAGTCGAGGTGGAGAATTGATTTTTTTTTGTTACTCGGATAAGTAATTTGCGCTTGAAATTACAAAACAAAACAAAACATGCACACGGTTCCAAGCCAATCCAAGCCAAACTAGGTGATTTGAACCCATACTCGGAAAATTAGAGTTTGAAAAGGCTTGAAATCAGGCTTGACTCGTTGAACTGAACCTCGAATGGAAATATATGTTACCGCTGGCACACAAGTCACTTAACTTGTTCATCATTAGAATAAATGATGCAGTTGATACTTTTCCTCCTTCAAAACAGTAAAATTAAGAAGTGAAATGATATGTATGTAGTAAAGCTGTGATAAACTTACAAGAACCAGCCCATCCCTATACCACAGCAACGAAGACGACGCTCGTGATCAACAGGTCCCCACTCGGCAAGAGCATAACCTAGAGACCAACACAACACCACAGTGAGAAATTATAGAAAATGAAAAGCATCTACTCATTGCTTACTCTTATAAATGGTAACTAAGTCATAAGAGCAAAACAAAAACAAACTAAAAATTGAATAAAATGGACTTATTCATCAAAAATATATATAACCTCGTAAACAAAGCCTTATAGTGTATTATACTGTATATATGTATGTATAAAAGGAGATACATGCCATTTCAAGTACCAATGTTTTAAAACCGATAAGTTAGCTAGAATGTTTTTGTATGAGGTACGCTAGAAGCGTAAACTCTACCTGCATAGAAAAAACAGTAAATCAAACTTCTTCTTTTTTTTTAAAAAGTTTGAGTCGAGTTTTTTCACTTCGAATGACGTTTTTTACAACAATGGTTACAACTTCGATCTACTTCTCAATACATAATATAGGGGTAGGTGTTGTAGCTAAGGCTTTAAAGTCCCTTTTTAGGCCAATACATAATATGGGGAGCTATGATTGTACAATTTGGGTGCCGATATTCCCAAAATTAGACGAGTTTAAGCGCACAAATATGCGGAATGCTAATCGAATATATTTAAATTTTGTACGTAAATTATGTATTGCAGGAGGGTTTTTCTAACAGCTAGCTCCCCTTAATTAGTCCATTAGATAAGTATCTCCTACATAAATACATGCATTTTTTGTATTTAATTAAATTGCTGGATTGAAAATTTTAATTTCGTTATCAAATAGTTCTAACTCTGAAGTATGTGATTAACTCCTACAGGTCAAACTTAAACGTGTTTTCGTTAGGGCTGGTTTCGGTCCGGTTCGGTATCAAAAACCAAAACCGAAACCGAGCAGATTTTTCTGTTCGGTTTTTTTCGGTTTCGCTCTTTTTATTTTTTTGACCGAACCGGTTATTTTCGGTCCGGTTTGGGTTTTTTCGGATTTTTTCAGGCTTTTTTGGTTTTTCCGGTTTTTCGGTTTTTTTCGGTTTGGTTTTATTGTAAACCGAAACCGACCCAAAAATGTTTCGGTTTCGGTTTTTTTCAGGCTTTTTTGGTTTTTCTAGTTTTTCGGTTTTTTTCGGTTGAGTTTTATTGTTTGTCTTTTTCGGTTCGGTTCGGTTTTATCGGATTTTCGCCCAGTCCTAGTTTTCGTAATGGATGAGACACAGAGAACGATTATAAGGAAAAAAAGGGGTACGCTCTACCTGGAACGGTGGTTTGATAACCGAGGGAGTAATAGTTGTAAGGGGTAACACCGGGAGGCGGAGAAGGCTGAGGAAAGCCAACCCCATGCGGACGTGGCAGTGGCGGATAATTCGAAACCCCTTCAAACGTCCCATAATGTTGCCCAACCCCCTTGTTATTCTCCACATCCTCTGGCCCCATAATAGAATATATTTGTATCTATGTATTGTAATATAATTAATAATTAGTATATATTTATTTGTATGTTTGTATTTGTATGTGTATGTGTATGTTAAATGAAAATCTATATCCCTTATCTCTTTTATTAGTCCAAATCTTTTATCGATTTTCGTGTATTATTGCTTATTTTTATTTAAATTTTAAATTTTCACAACTTGTTCCACGAATTTATAAGTTTTTACATTATATTGTATTCAAATTTTAAAACATTTGGACATAATATTGTTTTAAACAATTTTTTCAAGATTTAATGTTTAATTTGCACTAATTTATACATTTATTACAAAATAAATTACGTGTATATTTTCTTCTAAAAATAATTATTGCAATGTATTGATAAATGTCTTATAGTAATTGTACAGTTTTTTTTAAGTTTTTTTTTAAAAAAAAAATTAGATAAAATAAACAATTAGACAATGAAAAGAATACAGAATAAGAACGTAGAAGATTTGAACTAATTGTATAGCGGTGCATGTGTCGTTTACGTTAATGTTCTCACATGAACGTGATCAAAGGTAATTTATACTTATAACCCCTATGATTTTAAACAGTTTATGAATCTGCCTATAAAGTTTGAAAAGTTACAGATTAAGGCCTTCTTGTCTAATTCTTCTTATGATGTTAAGTAGCTACCAACTCATGTTGAATTCAGGGGCGGCCCGGAGTTTATTTTGGCTCGTGCCAGTTAAAAATGTGGCCCTTGTACGTAGTAGGAAAATTTTATTTTGGTAAACACAAAAAAAATTCGAAACAAGAAACAATAGAGATTATTATATATGCCCGATTACGAAAATAAGCTCATATATACACAGCTATAAGTACTTATAGAAGTTCCAAGTCCCGTTTATACTGTACCAAAAGAAATAGGCAATTGCTCACTTTTTGACGAATCACTAAATTAATCGTTTTCCATCTTGTTATTTGTTTTGGATTTAAGAACATATAATTGTTCTATTCGCACAAAAAATTAATATTATGTATTAAGATTTTGGGATTTGCGATTAACTGTATTTTGGATTTACACTTTGTTAAAAAAAAAATGCAATTACAATTGTAGTTTGCTCGAATTTAAAAACCTTATATGACGCAATTTTCCTATGAGCAAATAAGACTAATTTTAAACTCTGGAAACCATTGATGTAATTATACTTTAAATAGCCTCACAGGCTAAAGAGGCTGGATTTTTCGACCGTAAAAAATCTGTTTTCACTCAAAAACCGTAGATCGTAATTACAAACCGTAATTCTGATTTACGGTTTACCTTTTTATTTTATTTTTCATTAAAAAAAAAAGATAAACCATAATTCTGAATTACGGTTTATATTTTATAATTACGGTTTTGGCATGAAAAAATATTTTTTATAGTCGAAAAATAAACCTTATACAGGAATGGAACCTGTAACCTAAGCATTCAAAATCAAAGCTTCCACCAACCAACTTGGAGAAGCAGTCTATATTACAACTAACGAAATACAACAGTTTTAAAGATGATATTTTATATATATATACTTAACGAATAAAAAATAATAATTAACATAAAATCATTTAACACTCACGTGTTTAAAAGATTGGGAAAACAAAATAAAATAAAATAAAAATGAAAAAAAGGGAGAGAGCTAGCGGAAAGAAAATGGTTTCTCTCACTCTACGTACACATTTTTTCTTTACTTTATTTTATTTTATTTTCCATTGGTTTTCTTATATAACAACAACAACAAAATTATTAAAAAATCATTTTCCTTACTTTTTGCATCCATTTTACATGTTTCAAACACACCCTTACCGAGATACATGGGTAAAACACCACTTACTCTTCAGTATGTAGATGTTGCATGCAAGCCCTTTCAGCAGCTACTACTATTTCATGATTTTCATCCATGATTTGATTCTCCCTCATACTTTGATGTATTGTTGGAAAAAAAAAAGTAAACTAATTTAGGGAAAATGATAATCATAAAGGAGTAGTACGTGCATGCTTCATATAATGCTTCAGTAGTAGTTTATTAAGTTTTTTCTGAATTTTTTATAACATTTTAATTGATGTGTTATATTTTCAGATAATTAAGTGTACAACTGTACAAGTCCAGCGGATACGGAAGGATCTACTTCAAACTTACTGACGAGATCAGATCAACGGCAAATGATACATACACTATTCATACACTCAGAGACCGAAACGTAATTATAACAAACTCGTTAATACCTGAACATGTTTAGTGAAAATTTGTTTTGTTCCCTGCCACGTAGGATTGATGACGTGGTTAGTGTGTGAAGGAGCGTGAATAATGTAGGTATCATTACCTGCAGATCCACACCCCAGTGATTTAAAAATCGAAATCATAGCTTAAGCGTAACCTTTTAGCGGCTTAAAACGTGAAAAAATGATCCTTTTAAGCTTTTATAAGCTATGAATCAAGCTTTTTTAAGCTAAGGATCAAGCTTTTTTTTACTAAAAAGAGTATATTTTTGGTGCTCTAAAAGGGTGGGCATCAATTTCCTAAAAAAATGCATACATACTGTGTCGTGATAAAAAAGTGAAAATAAAATGTAATATTAATCTACAGACATGCAGTGTACCCTGTGCATCAAGGATTTGGAACCCAAAATCAGAGCTCCAGATAATAAAGTTAGTTATTCTATAAGACTGGCAAAATTTCATGATGGAAAATCCAATGATTTAAGATATTCGAAGAAAACGAAACATGGCAAGCTTTTTAAAATTACAATCCCGACTCGAAGAAACTATCTATGCAAATTGCTAATAACACTTTAATGCATTTTCCCTCTAGAAAAACTATCCATGCCTCAAAAGATAGCAAGAAATTCTCCAACTACTAGATGGGGAAAGAGGACGATCATGGCTTAAAAGCAGAAAAGACAACAACGGAATTGTGTCCGCCAAATCCAAAGGAGTTCGAAATACCTGCAAAACATAAAAGAATGAACTCGGGATCAAATTGTTCAGGGTTAATATTATTGTTGAATGTTTTCTCCTTTTCTGTATTTTCCCCCAATTTAAACCTTCAATATTTTAAGAATAAAATATGGATGTGAAACCTTACCAACATTGATTTCATGTTGCTGTTTTTTGTTGGCAATGGTGTCGAACTCAACAGAAGGCTCCAAGTTCTGTAATTTTTATCAAAACAAAACAGATGAAGAATCAAAACAGGAGATATAAAGCTGAACAACTAGTTTATCAACCCCGGTATAGGGTAACAACGACAGTACAAACTTACAGTAATGAATAAATATATCAAAACTCAGAAACTTTCTTTTCCAGTACTTATTTGTGGAGGGAAAAAAAGTGCTTTACATTTCATTTTTTTCTACTTCCGCTCGAATGTACAAGATCAAATTCACACTAAATTAAATTTCCTCTCGAGAAAAAAAATACTATTAATCTTTCTTTCAATTTATTTTCAACCAAAAGTATAAATGTTAAGACATGATTGAACACTATTTTCACAAATCATTGGCATTGATAGCCATAACTTGTGAATTTTGGAACAAAAATAATATAGCAAACGGGAAAAGAGAAAATGACTCGAACCAGAAAAGAGCAGCAAATGACTGCCACAACTAGGACACAGCTAAGAAGAATAAGCCAAGAAAAAAGAATTCCATTAGATGAAAGGTGAGAAAATAATAACTTACGAATTGATTAATGGTCGGGTGCAGCCACCCCGTATTAATGGCTTTAATAGTAGCAATTGCCTCCAATCCTCCAGCAGCACCAAGACAATGACCAATCATAGACTGATAATGCATAGAAAAAGATTAATTAATTTATAGCATATTTACCTACAAAACAATAAAATTTAATTTTTGGCTTTAATGGCTAATGTTGAATGAAAAAAAATAGAGAGAGTGAGTTCGCGTGTGTGTGACAGAGAGAGAGTGGAAGACCTTAGTTGAATTGATTTTGATCCCTGAAGTCTTCTTAAAAACCTGCTTTATGGCATTCACCTCAGCTACATCACCAGCTTGAGTCGAAGTTGCGTGTGCGTTTATGTAGTTAACCTACAAGAGATTGCAAATCGTTTATTTTTGGATTTCAATGTTTTCTTCACTGTGTCTATCATCATTAACTTGCTGTTTCCTCGACTCCGAAAATGTATAAAATTCAATTGAAGAAAAAGAGCAGCAGTGAAATTAAAGGAAATATATTATGTAAGGCTGTAACATGCGGATAGATCGCTGAAGAGTGAAGACCATGTATCAAACACATTTATTCTGCTTCTCACTGAATACCAAATAAAAAGTCATAAGACTTAATATTTCAAACTTATATGTCCTAATGCAAATTGGAAAAAAATAATAGTAGTCATAGTTAAGGCAGCTTGAAGAACAAAATACAGGCTCCAAGTTGTTTGCATGTCCAGACTCCAGAAGGCACTTTGAGAATATGGTATCAAATAATAATAAACATATGCAAATTCGTGAAAATAGCAAGATCATACAAGATAAATTTTTCTCCCGTTCAAGTTATTACTAAAGTAGAATATAATCAGTTACCATCAAAGAATTGCCAAGTAAAATATATTTCTACTTCTTCTGAAAGTTTAACAACATTCTGAAGACAATAATATAAAGACAGCTGCTTCAGTAATAATATGCATATAGAAGAAAATAAAAAAAGGGAGAATTCATTTTAACCAAAAGAAACAAAGAAGTGTAGGATAAGCACAACTTTAAGGTGAGGAACATAAAAGGGGTGACTCAAAAGTGAGTAAGCAAAAGTTGCAGCCATGCAGGACCCCAAAGTAGCCTTTTTTTTAAAGACGATAAATGTGGAAAGTGAAAATAAAAACCTACTTTCACTATGTGGTATAAAATCTTCACTTGTAGAAGCAATGTGAACAATAATTCCAAAATTTTGTACATATGTATGTTTCTTTTATTTTCATTTAGAATGTAAGAGTTTAATAAAACTTACATAGCCATCCCCACACAATTAATGTAAAATGGTGACCAATACCAAAGCAGCATCACTTTTTGTTCTTCAATTTAAGGCAGCTTGTATTAGCACGATAACAGATGAATAAAATACGACAATGTTCAGACAATCTATACGTCATTGCTTTTACTTTCCTGTGACTCTCTGAGCTGAAATAAATTGCGTAAAAACCCTATTGAATTTCATTTAGGATTTTTATTTGTGCAGCAAGAGGCAAATGCAAACAAACTACCAAAAAGAAAACAATCAATGCATACCAGATAGATATTTAATTAAAACCTGTAAGAAATGATCTGGCAATGTGGGAAGGCCTCTCATTCAAAATATTACAAATACTACTATGTTGTGTTCTTTTACTACGAAAGTGTGTTACCACAACTAAATAATCTAAAGCAAAACTGATCTTTTTCTTCTAACTAATACCTTGTTTCGAACCCATTATGCCATCTTTCAATTATTGAGTACATAAAAATGGCAACTGTGCTCTCTTGATAAGTATAAATACACAAAGAGCATTCACACCCTAGAAGGTTCTACACCTCTAATTTGTGGATTATTTGTCAAAAAACCCAGAGCATCAGCCTCCTTGAACTGCTCCTCAATCTTGAGGAGTCACTTCTCAGCCAAATAAAAAGAGGCCCAGTTCACTCCTTAGAATTTTTATGCAATATTTTACCTTTATTTTTTCTAATTTTATTGGTAAGCATAATCCAAAAGTAGTATTAAAAACAAGCTGACAAAGGAAAAATTGTAAAACTACATGCAAGGAGTATAATAGGAGATGGAAGTATAGAAACAACTTGGTTCTTTACTTATAATATAAATGTATTTAGAAACCAAATACATGTAATTACCTCCTCAGGGGACACACCAGCATCTAAAAGACTAGCCTGGATACATGAAGAGACACCAAGACCATCAGCCCTAGGATCGGTCATATGATGTGCATCGCAATTAACAGCACCACCCAAATACTCTGCGATTATAGGTGCACCTCTTTTCATGGCATGTTCCAAACTCTCCATAACCTGCCCATTTATAATTTAACATTTTAAATCTCTATTTATTTCTTAATATTTCAGTTTTTGTGCCTCTAAAAATGAGACCACTGAGAACAAAATCCTGAAAGTTTCTAACACTTAAAAGAGATTCACGAAATTTACTAAAAAATGGGGAACATGATCAAGCAGACACCTTTCATGTTATCTCAAGTTTTATTTTCTAACAGAAAACAGTGCAATTTTGATAAAATGGACATTATTGTGAGAGTTTTCTAAAAAATGGTTGGGATCCCTCTCCCAAAAGTACTTCCTGTAAGCTTCAGTTTGAAACAACAAAGATACTTTTCAGAGTGTAAAAAATCATGGATTCACCCCCACTCAGGGGCAGACCCAGGGGATTGCCGATGGTGGCCACGGCCACCCCGGAAATTTTAAAAATAATTTTTATATTGATAAATTCTGGAATTTAAGGTTATAGACATCAATAGTCTCCCCACTCAACAAACTGTAAACTGTCTTGGTTGGTAAACATTAATCATAAGTGTTCCTAGGTCCCTAATTCGAATCTTGTGCTTTTTTCCCCCTCTCCATTTAATAAGCATTACCTTACTCTTTGACTTCTCCAATGCACACAAATTGAATCTATTTTTCCAAGCTTTACTAAAAAAATAATTCATGCTTTATCATATTAACTTGAGTTGTAAAGTGTTCTTATTTTGTACATTATAACAAATGGCTTTTGCTTTTGTAAATAGAGTTTGTATAATTGGAATTTGCAATGGCATTTGTTCAATCGATTAGGTATTATTATAAGTAAGGTTTTAAATATATATGTTTTGTGTAGTTTCATAGTCATATTATAAGAAAGAAGAAATGCTTTAAACTTTAATAAATTCGTAGTTTTAGTAAGTTATAGTGTCGTTTGGAAAATTTGAATCAAGTCAAGTAGGCTTTTAAGTTCCATTTTTCTTTGATTTTTGGTACTCTTTATTATACTCCGTAATCCGTAGTAAATAAAATAAAATGATCTATTTCATATAACATCAATGTTTTCATGTGAATTCAATCTTGGAAAAAAGGTAATGGCTCCACCCCAACTAGCAGGGACATATTGTAGACACATGTGATTTGACATATTGTAAACATATGTGATTTCAGTTACAATTAAACTTTGTTTAAAACTCAACAAATTTCATGTGATGTCAACTACTGAAACAAAAAATACGGGTCCACCATACTAACAAGGAAATTTAGAGACACATCTGATCTCAATTACAATTGACTTTTTTTGAAATCTTTATAGTTTTCATGTGATCTAGATTATTGAATGAAAATTACGAACCCACCCTTTCTAGGACCCGATGGGAACGGAAGTGATTTCAAAAAGGACATATAAGAGACACATACTGCATCCCTTAAGCACTCCTACAGTGAACCCGGATAAGGAGTGGCAAACCCGATAAGAAGTAAGAAAAAAAATGCAGTAAAAGTTGTTATCTTTAATTTCCGAACCCCACAAGAATAGAAACAGAGAGATCAGCCGTCTCTAGTTTTTTAAAATCAGATACTATGTGTTTTGATAATTATCTTAATATAATGCTTATGGGATCAATCAGCCATCTTCCTAAAAAGTAGATAAGATAATTATCAATACACCCTCAAGTGCCAAAAACAGAAGAAAATATTTTTAAAACATAACCAGAAACACCCTTCAGTTTTGAAGCAAAAGTTAAGCAAAGGTCCTAGTAATAGGAAAATCTTAAAATCGAATCCATCTCTTAAATTTTCCTATAAAGGGCTTGTTTGGTAGAATGGCAAAAGTATATTTTCTATATTTTTAACTTTTTAGTAGAATGTGTGTTCACACTTCTTTATACTTTGAAAGACAAACTACTTAATTTTTCTTAACTATCAAGATCCATACGTTTTTCTTCAAAATTGTACTCATTTTTCTTCTTTACACTACTACAAACTATTTCTCAATACTCTCAATACAAAAAAAGTATAATTCTTGCTATTATTTATTAAACAGACTTATAACTAGGGCTGGGCGAAAAACCGGAAAAACCGAACCGAACCGATAACTGAACCGAAAAAAAAACGAAAAAGACAGAAAAATAAAAAATAAAACCGAAAAATAACCGAAAAAAACCAAAACTGGACCGAAAAAACCGGTCCGGTTCGGTCCAAAAAATAAAAAGACCGAAACCGAAAAAAACCGAACCGAAAAATATGCTTGGTTTCGGTTTCGGTTTTGCCAAAAACCGAACCGGACCGGACCGGACCCAGCCCTACTTATAACAATACTAAAAGTATACTTTATCATCCAAAACGACAAAATACACATGTACTAATACGATGCAATCAAAATAGCCCAATGAAACAGTATCAAAAGGAACTATCAACTAGCAAGAAAATAAAAGGCAATAAAGATGTTACCCAACACGAAAATATAAAATAAAAACATACCAGTATACCAGAACCTTCACCCATAACGAAGCCATCTCGATCCTTATCCCATGGCCTTGAAGCCGTTTTTGGGTCATCATTTCTCTGACTAAGTGCCCTGCATGCAACAAAACCACCCAAACCAATCGGAATGATAGCTGCCTCAGTTCCACCCGCAATCATCAAATCAGCCTCACCTCTACGTATATGATTAGCAGCCGCGTAAAAACAGTAGTTTGATGTGGCACAAGCGGTTGAAATTGAGTAATTTGGTCCCATAAAACCGATTTCGATTGCCAGTAAGGCTGAACCCATGTTTGTTATTGCGTATGGGATGAAAAAGGGGGTGATCTTACGGTGGCCTCGTTCGATGAGGTTTTGGACACCATCAGAGAAGACGCTTAGGCCACCCATTCCGGTTCCGACAAGAACGCCAGCTCGCTCCTTGTCGATCTAAATGAGAGAAAGCGTGAGTAACAGAAACAGTTATAGATGGATATGTTAAGTTGTTAACCAATGGAAATTATTGATATCTGCTAACTTGATAATCATACCAAAGCTGAAGAAACAGCAATTATGTCATGTTTGAAATTGGAAATGAAAATAATAGTTTTCCTTTGATAACATTGCTTTCTATTTACAACAAAATAAAACACTGATCAACTCAAAAAGTTACACAAATTTAAGTCCTAAACGACATACAAAGATAACGTAAATTTTCACGATATTCTCTTTACAGCTTTACGAAATGCATTCAAGTCTCACATTAGTCTATGTTCGGGGTTAATAAAAAAAGAACAGTTTCTCCCAAATCAAGACATTCTAATTGCGCATCAGACCACAGTATAGGCTATATTTGGTAACAGGTTTTTTGGTTAAAAATTAGATTTTAAAAATCTGTTTTGAGATCCACTGAAATTCTAGATTTTAAAATTCTGGATTTTTTAGCTTTTTCAGCCTAATCAGATTTTTAGAAGGTAAATAATCTGACTGTCCAAACATGAAACACCCAAAGATTTTTAAAATCAACTAAGAAAATCTGTTGCCAAACGGACCCATAATACGATAATATCATAATACTAATTAGAGGAAAATAGACTTAAGATACTCAAAGTAGATCATCAAAACCGAGCTAAAGAAGCGCCTAAATAATGCTATTGTGAAGATAGGAAAGAGGAGTTCTTTTTTGTTCTTTTTTTTTGCAATCAGTAGGGACCATTAGCGCCTTAGGGAAAGAGGATGAAATATTGAAATAGTGTTTTCCTTTAAAAACGGAAGCCCACCTAAAAAATCAAAGTAACTAGAAGAAATGATGGTAGAGGAGAAAAGGCTAAAACTGTTCACTGAATGTTCTTAACAAATGAGCAAGAGAACAAAAACAACTCCAAGGCCCAATCTACCAATTGACCAAATCAAAGAAATAAGATAGAATAAACATGGAGCAAAAAGATAAGCAACAATATAACCAAAGTCAGCTATAGGTTGAACTGAAATTAGTTTGCTTACCTAGACAAAATATTTAATTTATTCATTTAGAACTTTAATATACTCTGCAAGGACTTTTGTGCAAGACCTAACAGGACCTTTGAGGAAAATTTTAAGAAGAGAAGAAATATATTAAATAAATAAACGACCTCCATTCCAA